>CM017560.1:40836444-41346444 GCA_007844125.1 Sinonovacula constricta
ATAGTGTATATCTCGATCAGAGAGCTTCCAGCGGATGCTTGCCGATTTGGATTTACACTGTTGGTATGTGTTGAGTGTAAGTATATGTTTTGTTTTTGTAATTATCTTTTAATACATCGCAGCGAACAATTATGATCATTATAGCGATGTCCAGCAATTTGGTGGAGGAAGACCCCAGACACATGTCTGGGTAGAACCAGTGGCGCACCGCAAGTCAGCTGGAAGACCTTTCCACATTAAGTCCTTTGCCCCGACCGGGACTCGAACCCACACGGTGAGAGACTAAGGAGTCAGAGGAGTTACACTTCGGCGACTCTTCCGCTACGCCCCCCCCCCCCCCCCAGTGAGTATATGTTATTATCAACTGCAGCCGTTAAGTGAGAGGAATATCTCTTTAAACATACCACCAACAGTTTGGACCATTTCTCTCTCTCTCTCTCTCTCTTTCTCTCCTTCTCTCTCTCTCTATCTCTCACTCATGCAACAAAATAAATATTGTTACCTGAAGATTCCGCAAAATGTTATTTATCTGTGTCCTACATCCATGTGAAAAGTAAAGCATTACAACCCATATTCTGTCATTACAAATATGTATTTCCTATCCGATCAACGCTGCACAGTTAGCTATTTTTAAACTAAAACAACAACAACAACACTTGGCCACTTACTTTTGACGTTTACTTTTACCTATTTTTAGCTGAAATCTCCTTGGTGTTTATTTAAAGGTTTGGAAAAAATGACTTTAAAGCGATATATTTCAAGATTTGTACTGTCTAACAATTGTGTATAAACAGGCTTTACTTATACTAAGTATAAGTGCATATAGCATAGCATACACAAATTACTTCGGAACATGGATAAGATGTTGTTATTTGTATAAAATAAAGGTAAATTGTTCGATACCACCTTTACTTATGGATCAATGCTATAACAACAGGTAACTTATGTTGGCTCTAAAAATTAGAGTCACAGACGTGTTTTGTCATAAAAAATTTTCTTAAGTCAAAATGATATTCAAACATGTTTGTTAAAGGTGGTATCCAAAGGTTTGTCTATATCAAATGTCTATACCAATGAACTAATACGCTTATCTAAGTGAAGACGGTTTTGCACACTGCCTTTATCACAAGAAGATAATAATCGTGAAATAAAACACTCTAAAAGTTCAATCTTTCCAAATCAGTGAATAAGCACGATAGTGATCTTTGTTAAAAATAGAACAGAACCGAATTTTTTTTATAATCTATATGTATACATGTTGTAAAGATGATGTACACTATTAAATGTAAAAATCTTAAATAAAATTTCTGTTCTGTTCTGTTCTGTTATAAATAGATAACGACGTCAGAGCGGATTTCTCTAATGACGTTATAACGTGTTCTCAAAAGTAAGTTGTCACGTGGATTTCTTAGTTTATAAATAGCCATCTGTGCAGCGTGGCTCAGATAGGAAATACCAGTTTGCACTGACGAGTTGGGATTTATGTTTCACTATTTACACAGGTCTAGTTATCAATGAACATCATTTTGCAGGACAATTCAAGTAGCAATGGTTTGTTTGGTTATTTAAAAAGTAACAATTTGGACCAAGCAGTCCGATTCCACCTTTAAATAATGCTTATTGCTTTTTGCGCTGGTCGATATGCCAGCTGGAGACAGCGGAAGACTATTCTAAACTAAAATAAGAAGCAAAACTATTCTGTCTTTAATTAAGTCAGTAAAATACCAATCTATTTAACACATATATAAATAACTTTAAATAATAAATGCAAGAAAGCATTGTTTTACAACAATACTAGATAAAAAAAATTCAGTTCAATGCATTTTTTCCATTCAACCCAAAAGTAAAATAAGATAAATAAAATAAAATATAATTAATTAATTATTAATTATTTAATTAATCAATCAATTAATCAATCAACAAATAAATAAATAAATATAATTCAATCAATCAGTCAATCAATAATATATGTAGTTAGAATAGAATTCTGTTTAGCCATCGATGTATTTTGTATATATTATATATACTTAATGTATGTAGACTTAAAACTGATTTTTTGTTTAAATTGTACGTCTCACCTCTCGTGTTTTCAGCCAGAGATGTTTATTGAAAACAATTAAAAGTTTCCCACACTATAGTACAGTTCGACGCGACCTAGGATGGGGGTAAGGCCTCGGTTCCTTGTACAAGAGGTCCGGGGTTCAGTTCCAGGCTTATGAATACCAAGCCTTAAAATAACATCAGTTAAGCTCTTTTTTTACAATGAAAGTTCCACTTTTTTCATGCTAGTTTATTATGCCATATTTCTTTTGCCACAAATACAAACAAATACTACTTGTTAACTTTGACACTTGTTGTTCCTTGTTTACCTTGTCACCTCTGATTTTGTTTCTGTTTTATTTGTAAACTCGCGTGTGTCAATATTCCAAATCAATAAAGAAGTTATTGTCATTGTTCTAAAAGAATACTAAAAAAGGTGAAGTTTCACATAAAGGATCACATACGTACTGTTAAGTTATCTGACTTTGATGTGGTCTTTTTATTTACTGTTCCTTTCGGAGAACAACCTTCAGGAAGTAAGCTCCGTAACCTGGCTTAAGTTCCCCGGTCCTTTTGCCGATTGACCATTCCAATGATGTATTTGAGGGGTTTTCTCTATTCATGCAAAGTTTCATCTAAATGTTTCTGTCACTTTTAAGTTAAACAAATAATATTTTTTATATATTTGTCTAGCGCTATCCAATCCATTTTAAATCCATGAAGCCATTCTTATAGGACCATGTCATAGTTTCTTTGTTCCCGATGTTTAAAATCTCAAATCTATTTTAAAGGCACAGAAATCCATGGACACATTAGGTTGATTTTTATTTTAAAACAGAAAAGAAATATGGTCACATACACGCTCTCTTCAAAGAAAACACAAAGATCATGGCGACACCCAAAGCGCTACAACAACCACAACAACTCAATCCACCTTTATTGAACTGATTTAAGCTCTAAGTGGTTAATGAGCAATTTAGCATACAATACAAATAATAGACAATAACAAATTCCAAATTTAACGAAAATTTTCCATCCAGTTTTGAATCTATTGATATTTCTTTCTTCTAAGATTGATATTTATGGCGTCTCCTTCTTAGAAATAAGAAATCTCCAAATAGCATGTTATATCCTTTTTCGGAGACGTGGTTTGCTATAGAGTATCTTTTGAAAACAAATTATAGCATTAGACAAATGAATCAAATGTGGAATTTGAATGGTTTGACTCAAACTAATCATTTACAAACTCGACACGTTTGAGTTGATCTTTTCGCGTTTTTTTCCTGCTTACTGGGCTTTGTTAAAAAAGTCACCGAGCTCTTGATAGCCAAGCGATTTATTTAAGAGTTACCTAAAATGTTCTACAAAGTATTTTGGTTGATGCTGCAATTTATAAAATAGTTTTCACCAAATGATTTTAATTTTTTTAGACTTGGATTATATCAGGTAATAGATTTGTAATCAAATTTAGCACAAATAATTAAATAAAAATTAATTTATAAAATAAAATATAAAAACTAAGCATGTTTTATTCTACATTTGGTAGAGTGGTGCTGAAAAAATGTCAAAGTGAAAATCGGAAGAAAAAAGTTGGCCATGCGTGCCCATACTGGGATTCGAACCCCCAACCCCCTGTCCGTCCTCGGGACAATCATCCCTCGGATGTATCTGGTGCAACGATACGTGCTCAAATCACGATCGTTTTGTTCGCCGGAAGTCGGAAGAAGATGCTTAAAATGTAGTTCGCACAAAACATCAACAATGGCGTCGTTTGACAGCTGTGTCTTTGCTGCACCGGGTAAATTAAACTTGGATGATTTAAATTTAAAGCAGCCACAAAGTGAAGTTTTACAGGCATCGTACTATAGTAAGCTATCATCCGAGCTACCATCTTTGTTTTGACGTCTGTCACAAAAGAAGTCCTATTCAGGGAAATGGCCGAGGTAATCCGACTACCTACATACATCCGAGAGATGATTCGTGAACTATCCGAGGTGTTCCGATTGGCTTTACATTTGCTCTACCTTACAGACCGAAAACAGATGTTTATCATATATATTTTTTTAAGTAACAAGCGGTTTTTATTTTTAAACCTATTAAATGTCAACATGTGACGTCATTAGATAATCTGTTTTATTAAAATTACTATATGTAATCTGTGAACTGCTAGTCACGTGTCTTGTAGACGCGTCATCGGGCCGCCATAAAAATAGCCGTGGTAATTCCGTGGTATTTTGTAAACAATCGAAAAACACCGTTTTAACCAGTGAATAACGAAGCATGTGTTTTCTAATCAGGATCGAGTTATATTACTAGCAACGAATACCATTACATGCGTCCACTAAAATTTTCGCATATTGAATTCCACGAAACTCAAATTCGATACTTGGCCTCTAAACGAGAGGATAAATATCCTAGGAATTAAATGCTCTCTTACACTGTCGGTTCATCACATAAAATATGTAAGAGGTACGAATAATAACTCCCGGACTGTTCGCTACCTTGCTTTCTTGGTGTCAACTATACATTTTTTTCGTAATTACAATATGCACTAACTTCGGCATACTCGAGAGTCCTTTTGTTAAATAAATTGTTAAATAGGACCTCTTCACTCCGTGTTACAGGACACCAACTGTCTTAGTGGAACCGTCCTATTTAGGACACGAACTCTCTCAGTGAGGGGCCATTGAGTTAAAGGAGTTACAAGTCTGTGTCTCTGCCATTTAGGCCATCGACTCCTGGGATGGATCCAGGAGAGAGGGGGTGACCCCACCCCCCCCCCCCCTCAACTTCTTAGGCCGAAGTTAGGATCCCTAACTGTGTATGTATATTCAGTATTTATTGCGTTTAAGTTGAATGGATTTTGATTCATACCATCCCCACCCCCATCACATCAAAATGTTCTGGATCCGCCCCTGGTGGGCTCCCAAACTATTACATGTATTTGTAAAAATTTAATCAATGTCAATTCTAGGTGCAGATTTTAACATAGGGGCGCCCCTGGCGAAGTGGTAGAATCGCCGACTTGTAACTCCTCTGACTGCTTAGCCTCTCACCGCGTGGGTTCGAGCCCCGTTCGAGGCAAAGGACTTAAAAATGTAAGGTCTTCCAGCTAAACTGCAGTGCGCCGGTGGTTCTACCCAGACATTTGTTTGGGGTCTTGCTCCACCAAAATAGCTTGACGTCGCGATAATGATCATAATTGGTCGCTGCAAAGAATATTCAACGGAGCGATTTCTTCGCTCTTTTTTTGTAATACTATAGACTCCCGTTTGGCGTACCATTATCTTTTTGTGAATCACTTTTGTGTAAAAATTGACATATTGCTATACTTATAAAATTTTATTAAGTTCGGTTTACGAGCTTTACATTCATGAAAACGCGATAAATCGCTGAAACTTAATTTGTCTTTAACTTCCACAGAAAAACATAAAATTTCAATGAAATATTTTTAAACTTGGATTTTAATTTCGTACATAAAAATCCCGCACCACAAATGAATAATTTGCTTCAAATACCAACAGGGAAACGTGAATATCAAAAGATAGAATAAACATTTCTTATCATACCAACAACTATCCAAACGATTTTCCAACTTAACAAGCATACATGACCGGACCTGGTAGCGCAATCGGTAGAGCGTCGGCTCCAGGTACAGGAGGCCCCGGGTTCGATCCCGGGCCGCGACATACCAAAGTCGTTAAAATGGTAGTGGTATAGCTCCCTTGCTAACGCTCAATCAAATATAAGGGTAGTTTCACGACTGGTTGGCCCAGTATTAGGATAATGTGACTGGGTGTGGTATCATGCCAGGTGTTTACGGCATGCTATGCACAGTGAAGGCAGCACTATATCTGCTTCAAGTGAACACCGTCTCCAGATAACTAAAATACTGTTGGTGGGACGATGAACCCAATAAACAAACAAACAAACAAGCATAAAAAATGTCCACATACCCGAGGCACCGGCGGGCCTTTCTCGGGACGGGACTCATTTGCCCGCTGTATGGCGGCCAGTCGCTCCCGCTCTGCCGGCGGGATATTCTCCACGTTGTCGTAAATCTGCAATCCCCGGCGGCGACTCTCCGAGATTAAGTCCGCCAAAGTTCTAATCCGTCGCTCTTCTGGAGTGACTTCATTTACATCAGGCACATCCATTATAGTGATTATTTTCGAATTAAAGTTTGTTTTACCAGGATAATTTGGTGAATTCTTAGTTAATTGTTTACTTAATATTTTTCACTAACTTTTAAACGAGACATTTTTAACACTCTTCTTCAAATTAAAAAGAAAAATTAGGCGCAAACAAATTCGAGAGTTGTAATACACCTGACAAAATATATCCGCCCATTTATTAACTTATTAACGATTCATAAAAAGATAGACAAAAAAATAATGCTGTAATGCAATTCTTTATATACATCTATAGTGAACACATATTTTCCAGGAAAGAATCAAAATATATTATATCTTCCATTCTCTTAAAAGTGACCATCGCAATAACGTCGCTACCATTCAATATTCCACGAGTTAATACATTCCAGCATGCCAACGACCGAGGTAAATACATTAAATGGGACACAAACAGAAACAAAACTAATTGATTGACAAATGTAGGTACCAATATTTTGCAGCACAGAAAACAAATTAAATCCCCCACCCCTACCCCCGGATGTACTAAGCTGGGTGTCAATATACTGAATATTGGTTGACAGACCGGCGGGAATTGTTTGGCGCGCGCTTATTTTAGACAGTGTACAAATATTTACATGTACAGCTTGCTTAATGCTTGCGTATTATTACTGACAAAGATAGTCGATGATTCCTTACATTAATTTCTCAATGACTATGTTAAAGCCTACGCGAAATCCTATTGTAGATACCATGGTAAACAACTGTCAATAGATACAGTCGGTCCGATAAATGTGATATTCGACAGTTTGCCTATATATAATATATATAACAATACCTCTGTGGGTATTTGTGCATAATTTCTGCAGAAGATATCATACTTTAGTCTAAGCTTTGACGATTTTCAAAAGTATCTCAATTTTGGGCAGTAAAACAAGTAAATCAGTATGTAAAATTTTCGTTCTTTTCAAATCTATAAATAAGAACGATTAGGATTCCTGCTAAAAATAGACATCGACGTCACAACGGATGACGTGGATGAGCTATATCATACGTGATTACGTGGTTTTCTTTGTTTAAAAATAGCTAACTGTGCTGCGTAGCTTAAATAGGAAAAACATGTTTGTAATGTCGATTGTGTCGTTATCGTTTACATTTCAGCCAGGTGTAAGATATCGATAAATATCATTTTGCTAGATCAGAAAACAATGATTTACTTAGATGTTTAGTAAAAATAGTTTTGATCCAAACTGTCGGATTCCATCTATAAATGAAACTAACAGTATTGTGCATTGTACTGATCCAAATGGAATTGTCAAACGATTGTCAACATGTGTTCAATGTGGTCTCCATTTTGTCTATATTTAAAACATGTAACAACATCTTACCTCTACAACTGTTAATAGAGGTGAACTTCCGGTGTAGAATGCCACATGGATATCATAATAACTATATATGATGATTGTATAACATATCACTATAACTATATATGATGATTGTATAACATATCACTATACCTATATATGAAGATTGTATAACATATCACTATAACTATATATGATGATTGTATAACATATCACTATAACTATATATGATGATTGTTTAACATATCACTATAACTATATATGATGATTGTTTAACATATCACTATAACTGTATATGATGATTGTATAACATATCACTATAACTATATATGATGATTGTATAACATATCACTATAACTATATATGATGATTGTTTAACATATCATTATAACTATATATGATGATTGTTTAACATATCATTATAACTATATATGAAGATTGTATAACATATCACAATAACTATATATGATGATTGTTTAACATATCACTATAACTATATATGATGATTGTTTAACATATCACTATAACTATATATGATGATTGTTTAACATATCACTCTTACTATATATGAAGATTGTATAACATATCACTATAACTATATATGATGATTGTTTAACATATCAATATAACTATATATGATGATTGTATAACATATCACTATAACTATATATGATGATTGTATAACATATCACTATAACTATATATGATGATTGTATAACATATCAATATAACTATATATGATGATTGTATAACATATCACTATAACTATATATGATGATTGTATAACATATCACTATAACTATATATGCATGATTGTATAACATATCACTATAACTATATATGATGATTGTTTAACATATCACTATAACTATATTTGATGATTGTATAACATATCACTATAACTATATATGATGATTGTATAACATATCACTATAACTGTATATGATGATTGTATAACATATCACTATAACTATATATGATGATTGTATAACATATCACTATAACTATATATGATGATTGTTTAACATATCACTATAACTATATATGATGATTGTTTAACATATCACTTTAACTATATATGATGATTGTATAACATATCACAGTAACTATATATGATGATTGTATAACATATCACTATAACTATATATGATGATTGTTTAACATATCACTATAACTATATATGATGATTGTTTAACATATCACTATAACTATATATGATGATTGTTTAACATATCACTATACCTATATATGATGATTGTATAACATATCACTATAACTATATGATGATTGTTTAACATATCACTATAACTATATGATGATTGTATAAATATCACTATAACTATATATGATGATTGTATAACACATCATTATAACTATATGATGATTGTTTAACATATCACTATAACTATATATGATGATTGTATAACATATCACTAAACTATATATGATGATTGTAACATATCACTATAACTATATATGATGATTGTTAACATATCACTATAACTATATATGATGATTGTTTAACATATCACTATACCTATATATGAAGATTGTATAACATATCATTACAACTATATATGATGATTGTATAACATATCATTATAACTATATATGATGATTGTATAACATATCACTATAACTATATATGATGATTGTATAACATATCACTATAACTATATATGATGATTGTTTAACATATCACTATAACTATATATGATGATTGTTTAACATATCACTATACCTATATATGATGATTGAATAACATATCACTATAACTATATATGATGATTGTTTAACATATCACTATAACTATATATGATGATTGTTTAACATATCACTATAACTATATATGATGATTGTTTAACATATCACTATACCTATATATGATGATTGTATAACATATCATTATAACTATATATGATGATTGCTTAACATATCACTATACCTATATATGATGATTGTATAACATATCATTATAACTATATATGATGATTGTATAACATATCACTATAACTTTATATGATGATTGTATGCCATATTATTATAACTATATATGATGATTGTTTAACATATCACTATACCTATATATGAAGATTGTATAACATATCACTATAACTATATATGATGATTGTATAACATATCACTATTACTATATATGATGATTGTTTAACATATCACTATAACTATATATGATGATTGTTTAACATATCACTATAACTATATATGATGATTGTATAACATATCACTATAACTATATATGATGATTGTATAACATATCACTATAACTATATATGATGATTGTTTAACATATCACTATAACTATATATGATGATTGTTTAACATATCACTATACCTATATATGAAGATTGTATAACATATCACTATAACTATATATGATGATTGTATAACATATCACTATAACTATATATGATGATTGTTTAACATATCACTATACCTATATATGAAGATTGTATAACATATCACAGTAACTATATATGATGATTGTATAACATATCACTATAACTATATATGATGATTGTTTAACATATCACTATAACTATATATGATGATTGTTTAACATATCACTATAACTATATATGATGATTGTTTAACATATCACTATAACTATATATGATGATTGTATAACATATCACTATAACTATATATGATGATTGTATAACATATCACTATAACTATATATGGTGATTGTTTAACATATCACTATACCTATATATGATGATTGTATAACATATCACTATAACTATATATGATGATTGTTTAACATATCACTATAACTATATATGATGATTGTATAACATATCACTATAACTATATATGATGATTGTATAACATATCATTATAACTATATATGATGATTGTTTAACATATCACTATAACTATATATGATGATTGTATAACATATCACTAAAACTATATATGATGATTGTATAACATATCACTATAACTATATATGATGATTGTTTAACATATCACTATAACTATATATGATGATTGTATAACATATCATTATAACTATATATGATGATTGTATAACATATCACTATAAATATATATGATGATTGTGTAACATATCACTATAACTATATATATGATGATTGTATAACATATCATTATAACTATATGTGATGATTGTATAACATATCACTATAACTATATATGATGATTGTATAACATTTCACAATAACTATATATGATGATTGTATAACATACACTATAACTATATATGAAGATCGTATATGTTTTTTTAAGTTCTTTTAATAGGTTGTAATTACAGAACCGTTCATGCCTTTATGTCTAAATCTTCATGTTTGTGATTATATGTTGAAAGAAAAAAACAACTTAAAAAACAACATCATACCTCTGTTCAGGGAAATTAATGCATAAATACTGCATAAGTGTATACATTAGTGTACGTACACGCTGTTTATAACAAAACATTAATTGTTAGATGGTACAGATCGTTTAAATAGAGCACCTTAAATGTTTATTATCTCCGTATCTATTAATAAGCACGCGGGGATTTCATCTAAAACGATATCGATAATCAGAGCTGATTACCCGGATGATCATGTAACTTTGATCTTAAAAATAAGTGGTCACGTGGTTTTCCTAGTTTAAAAACAACTAACCGTGCAGTGTGGCTCGAATAGGAAATTCCTTTTTGTAATGATAAGCGGAGTGTTATTCATTACCTTTCACGCGAATGAAGGGCACCACAAAACAGCAATTTTGTGAACTTATTTGGTAACATGAATTTATTTAGTTTCATGAGAAGAAAATATTTAAACTGTCGGATACCACCTTTAACATCAAACATGTGTTGATAGAATCAGCGGATTAAGACTTCCTTCATCCCTTGCGCCATCGTATCTTAAACTACCGGGTTATACATTATACATGATAACTAGTTTGTGAATACGTTGTATGTACTGCAGCTAGTCAAAGTTGGTATCCGGCAGTTTGAACCAAAACTATTTTCATCAAACATCTTAGTAAATCATTGTTATCTGAACAGATCTCGCAAAATATCGTTTATTGATGTCCTACACCTATCTGAAAAGTGAACCATAACGCCACAATCGTCATTAGAAACAGGTATTTCCTATCGGAGCCACGCTGCACAGTTGATTTTTTTTAAACCAAGGAAACCACGTGACCACTAATGTTTTAGTTCATCCACGTCATCAGCTGTGACGTCGATGCCTATTTTAGCAGGAATCACAATTCTTATTTACAAATATTGTTATATATGTAAGATGTAGGCAAACTGCCGGATACCACCTTAAAATACCTGTTACATATAAATTAAGTTTAATTAACGAAACAATAGTTTTATAGTTAGTCCGATGTCCAGAAATCGAAGGATTCAATGAGGAGAATACCCGGACATCACAGTACCAAATGTGAATAAATGAACAAAACCAATTTTTTTTAAAGGGACGTATTATTTTGCTACTTCTATGTGTATCATATGTACCAAATGCTGAAAATGATATAAACTGATTTGAGGGGGCACCCGTGGCGAAGTGGCAGAGTCGCCAACTTGTAACTCATCTGACCGCTTAGCCTCTCACCGCGTGGGTTCGGGTCCCCATCGGGGCGAAGGACTTAATGTGAAAAGGCCTTCCAGCTGACCTGCGGTGCGCCGGGGTTCTACCCGTACATTTGATTGGGGTCTTCCTCCACCAAAATAGCTGGACGTCGCTATAATAATCATAATTGGTCGCTGCCATGTATTTCAAAAACACAACAGAACTGATTTGACATGCAATGTTAAAAGGTCTTTAAACAACAAACTAATTCTGCATGTTTTAAACTTTTGAAAAAAATTCACGTCCTCTAAAAAAGCACTTGTCCGCTCCTGCTTATTTGCTATCTGAAAGAGCCAACCACCTGTAGTGCAATGACAAAATAGGAGTCAATGGATTGTATTATGTCACTGTTTTATTGTATTGTGTATTGTCAATATATTGCATTATGTATGTAAATGGAGGTGGCTGGAAATAAATCTGCAGGGCATTTACCAATAAAAGTCAATAGATGCAGTCTGTTTGTAAACTGACAGAGCTGAAATCTGCTAGATAATTGCTTAAAGTAATCAATACATTAAATGCAGGGGCGACGACCAACAAAAAAAAGTATTTTGCCCTTAAAAGTGAGCAAATAGATAAGGAAATTATGCCCCACAGATGCTTGGAAATCGCATCTCAGCGCATCTAGAATTCAAAATTTTCTGGGGGGAGCCCCCTCCAGACCCCCCGCCGCGGATTTCGGGCCTGCGGCGCGATCAGCTCCGGCCTGCGGCCGAATGTTACTCCCTCGGCCCCCCCCCCTATTCTGAAATCCTAGATCCGCCCCTGAAATGTTCATGTAAGCTGAAAGCGCCATAAATCTGCAGTGCAGAGATCAAAAGAAGTCAATAGATACAGTCATATTGTAAGCAAAAAGTGCAATAAATATGCAGTGCAGAGATCAAAAGAAGTCAAAAGATACATTCATATTGTAGGCAGAAAGCGCCATAAATCTGCAATGCAGAGATCAAAAGAAGTCAATGGATACAGTCATATTGTAAGAGATCAAAAGAATCCGATAGGTACAGTCATATTGTACACAGAATGCGCCATAAATCTGCAGTGCAAATGTAAAGTAAATATGTTTATCTGGAAACTGATAAAAGCATAAATCTCTAACCAAAAAGGAGTCATAAGTTGTAATCTATCTCTCAACAAAGGGAGGCAAAAGATAAAATCTGAATATAAACTGAAAATAACCTAAATCATATCTGCAGTGTAATGACCAAATGGATTCATCAGATACAATCTGAATGTACACTGAAAAAAGGCCTAAATCATAATTGCAGTACAATGAACAAATGGATTTAATGGATGCAGTCTGAAAACGTAAACCGGCCGCACAAGCTCACGTGGTAGAGCGTCGGCTTGTGGATCGGGAGGTCGCGGGTTCAAACCCCGGCCGGGGTCAAACCAAAGACTTTAAAGTTGGGAGGACTGGCTTCCGAAATGTCGCTGCACAGTATCGGTAAATATGCTGGCAGATCCCTGAAAACTTAAAGCATAGTTTCTGCTTAAACTTATACTTTAGCCTTAGTTTTAAAAATAGCTAACTGTCCAGCGTGGCTCAGAAAGGAAATGTATCTTTGTTATAACGAATCGCGTGTTATATTTCAATTTTCACTTATATATCGGATGTCAATAAACAGCATTACTTGTGATACATCCAGGAGACAATAATGTATTCGATTGTTCGAACGAAAAAAAAAACTTTTACAAAACTGTCGGATAACACCTTATAAACGAGGGTAGCAAACGACATATCCCGCAATTACCTTTATCAAAATCCTATATAAAAGTTACTTTTTTATATGATAATATTTCAAGCTGTTTGTTGTCGTAGTATTTAGTTAATAAATGCTGCACAGTGAAAATATCTGTCTATGAATTCTGTTAAAAGGCTTTGATCTGGCTTATATTGGAACAAGTTTCAACTAAATAGATGTAATTACAATCGCAACTACAATCGTTTGCAGATTCTTTGCCAGACTAAGCAAACACATTGGGAAAATCAACTCATATGTTTAGATATTTAAAAAAAAGTCAATATGTGTTTCAATATATTGCCAGAGAATATCTCGGACAGGAAATCAATGATTACTGCTTTAGCCCAGAGATCAATTTAATTACACATATAAACTAAATTACTATTGTAGCAGGGTTTATTATATATTAGCATCCTGTTTTTGTACAACTACATATAATATTTACACTGTTTATATAGATGACTATAAATGCACACTGCCTTATACAAATTGATCATACTCTTCAAATGAATCTGTATGATTGATTAAATAAGGATTATGTCGTGTATACGTAGATGCAATAATCACACTATTATGTAAAAGAAATAGCATTTCATGTTAGTGTTTAAACAACTACATGTTTTGTATAATTGGGTAAGCTAACATAATTTCTTGAAGATGTGACTATTATTTTCGTACCTTTATGTTTACTGTTTAATGACCATGTTACTATATCGTCCTTTTGTTCAAAATACCTTAATGTTCTGTTCTGATTATTGATTACGAATACTGCAACATTGCTCTTGACTCAATTTTATTTTTGTTGTTAAGTCCTAACTAATAGATTTTTTTTTAAAAATTTTGTTCAATATACATGTTCACTGTTTTGACCACAAGTAAAAATAAGTATGCTTCAAGTAAAAACTGCAACAAGGATAATGAGAAATATTTATCCTAATTAAAAAAAATATAATCGCAATACACAAGAAAATAACTAAAATACTTTGCTACTTCTAAACTTTATTTTTTTTTTTTTTTTATTTATTTATTTATTTATTTATTTATTTATTTATTTATTTATTTATTTATTTATTCATTAATTAATTAATTTATTTATTTATTTATTTATTTATTTATTTATTTATTTATTTATTTATTTATTTATTTATTTATTTATTTATTTATTTATTTATTTATTTATTTATTTACTTATTTATTTATTCATTTATTTATTTATTTATTTATTTAGAAAAATATATGCGACATATGATACAGACCTATAATAGTAAATACTAGATACTAAATGTATATCGTTATTCCAAAAATAGATACTGAATATATATATATCATTATTCCAAGACATTTTAAGATATTGAAAGGTCTAATCTTATGGTACACACATGTAAAACAAATTTATCCAATTCTGTAATCCTTGTTAGCAAGATATTTTTATACAATATCAATGCATTAACATATTTTTACATAACGTTTTCGGTTTACTACACAATTTGTTAAAACCTGGCTTCTTTACCAATAATTGTATTGTTAACATTTTGTATTTGTATAATTGCAATTTAGAAATAGAATTAAGAAAATAATATGTTTCTATTATCATGCAGTTACCTGATTTTAGTGCTTAATAATGCTGAATTATTGCGTTAGTGGCAATAGGAAGTCATATCATTTATTGTCTGTTTATCTTAGCAAGAGTATATCATTAATAACCTGTTTATCTTAGCAAGAGTATATCATTAATAATATGTTTATCTGAGCAAGAGTACATTATTAATAATACGTTTATCTGAGCAAAAGTATATCATAAATAATCTGTTTATCTGAGCAAGAGTATATCATTAATAACCTGTTTATCTGAGCAATTGGCTATTGTTAACATTTACACTTGAAACATGTTATACTAGTAAAAGCTATTGACAAGACAATGACTCCCTCAAACAAAGAGCATACAATCTATAAATGGCACCAAAGAAATATTAGGTCAACTCGGTATCTGAAGAAGAATTGTGTCGTCTGTACAACAGGCAGTGCCACACAAAATATGGTATCATGATGAGACCAGGTCACATCATGTGTTAAATGTACAATTTTCATTTTTGCTTGTGTTTAGCGTAGCAGACCTTTTAGTAGAGGATAGGATAACAATTATTTTGAGTCGGCAAGATTTCATCAAGTAATATTATGTCTAATGAGCTTTTAGAACCGACTTTTTAGATATTATAAATATAATTTACCCTAACAACGTTTAATCATTTTCAACGAATCTAGAGGCCTAAGTTTGCAGACAGTTGGAACATTAACAATCTTTACCATACCCAAAAGAGATATGATTTCTATAAGTATTAAAATATGTTCACTGTCTAGCAGATTCTGGCAGTGAATACCACAGGACTGGCGGCAGCAAACTTAACCTTTGTCCATAGGTTGTCGTTTTTATATTGGAATATTGGAATATCTAAAGTTGTATTTTTACTACCAATTCTTGTTACAAAGGACGTGCTAAGTTGTTTAGAATTTTGAAAGTTTCTTTAGCCATTGATGGCTGTCTGCGAATAGGAAGAGTTGGAAGTTTTGCATTTGCCAACAATTCTTCAAACGACATTTTGTAATCATCGCAAACAAATCTCAAAGCTCTTTTTTGTTTCTTTTCTAGTTTCCTTGTATTTGATACTGAACCAAAATACCATACTAAGGAGCAAAATTAAAATTTAAAGACTATAAATGTATGAAATTCCGCAATTCTATTCAAATTATGCAAATTTTCACCAAATTCTTTTTAGGATACTCAGCCGCATTAATGTTTTTTACAGTTTTTTTTATATGAGCGTCAAACGAACCACTTTTTATGAACCATTATAAATTATGAAATAATATATTATCTATGAGCACTAGAATGTATGTAAACATGCTGTCCTTCCACATATTGTGTTCTCTATAGGTTGAACGAACCAAAGGCGTCGCGACGCTTTTCAATTATACGTATTCTTTTTAGTTGCTTTAATTCACCAAAGAAACATATCGTCAAACTGTACATGTTTGGAAAATAAGTTATGTGTATACAACACTCATAAACTGCGCGCAGATTGGCTCTATTGGGGTGCAAAAATATAAATATTTAAATACTTTTGAACTGCGGGCCATGTGGTTCGCTAAAAGGTGACCATCTCGCTTTAAAAGAAATCAATGCGCTACATTGACGGTTTTTATGTGACGTCAATAAGAGCAAACAAATGGGACGCTAGGCAGTGTGCACCATATTGACTCTGTTAATTAATTTCAATGGATTTTTTATTACTTCAATGGATTTTTTTATTACTGTGGATTTGAGTAGAGCAATGGTTAATGGTCTGGGGTTGTTTTTGTTGTTTTTTTCATCAGCATGGGAGGAGTGGTTTATATGGGGGTGGGGTAGGTAGTGGGTTGGGGGGCAACCCGCAAGCCCGGCATTACAGACGGGGATGGATCCAGGGCTGGAGGGGGGAGAATGGGGGATGGGGATGCACCCCCCCCACACACACACACACAACCACACAACCAACCAGGTAAAAGAACAGAGTTGTCAAAACACATACACACATACATGAAAGCTTAAAAATACAAAACTTTTAAAGTAAATTTTATCTGTTGACTGCTAGGGCCGAAATAAGGGTCCCTATCTGCGTAGACACGTCCAGTATTTCATGTTTTTTCTTTATACTTTCTTTCAAATTGTATACAGATAATCTCTACTTGCAAGCCATGCAGTCTTTGTAGGAAACTTTACCTTGTAATTATGTTACATCTTTGTATGTAACTTACTGTATGTAGGTAACTTCAACTTGTAAGCCTTCAAATCTTGTAATAAAAGTGTGGATTATTATTATTGTAGATGTATCATTTTATCATAACAGAATATAAAAGTGAGTTTAGGTGACATATAGAGAATACCAGGTTAGTGTTGATATAGATAAATGTTATCATGCGAGGCTAAGAAAATCAGAAAGCACGAGGCTTGCCGAGTGCTTTTTGATTTTCGGGCCGAGCATGATAACATTTATCTATATCAACACTAACCTGGTATTCTTTTTATCCCACCATCAACAGCTTTTCAAAGGTAAACATTTAAATTTACCGCTACTGCTCCTCCGTTACATAATCTGACATTTCAATACAATACACGAAATTCATGCGCGAGCAATAGAGTAATTCGGCTATAAGAAATAGTTCTATTTTACAATAAAAAAATAAAACAATAAACATGTTATTTCTTTTATTTTATTTGCGCTATACACAAGGTTGTAATTTTATTGATTACGATAACTGAAAATAATGGTTGGAAAAGAAGAACAACAAAAATCACACCCTCGTGTAAAGTTATACATGTAGTGTGTACTGTCAAGGCCGTGTAGCATTAAAGTTGAGCTACGCACTTGGCATTTAAGGAACGCGAATTACATTCGAGGTTTGTGTGTGTGTTTGTGGCTGTAACAAACAGTAGCTCATGGATTTAATTGTTGATGACATTGAAATTATGAACATTGAATATAGCGCTTTAAAATTTCGAAGATAGTTGTGTTTTTGACAGGATGACTTGCGAAATTTGAAGAAATGTTGGGAGTGGAGGTGGTGGATTGGTGTTCATGTTTACGTCTAGAAACTGATTTTTTAGCACATTTGTCCAGATCTGTGCAGTCAGCTGTATTTGGTTCGACTAAAGATCGAGCTCTATCTAAACCATTTGAATGTTCATCATGTAACGACATTTGATCATCAGGGTCTGCCTTAAGATTAGGCAGATGATTGCAATCTGAGACAGTCACCACAGATTTAAGATCAATTTCATTCTCAAAAATGTTCGGATTAAAGCCAGATTTTGCCTCGAAATCCTCGTAGCTCATTTCTTTAACACTGCTTAGGAAGTTAGGCTTTTACACGATTCTTCATCACATTCTTTAAATTCACACTAAATAAAATCAAAACAACGGGGACTCGCATGATCTGACATTTCGAGAGTTGTTTTTATTTTTTTGCAGACTACAAATTCGTACTTTTATTGATTTTATTACTATTACTAAATAATTTTAATCATGTTCCTGTAATACATGTTGTTTCATTTTTCTGATATTTTTTTTTTTTTTTTTTTTTCAAATTTTCTGTATCATTGTTAAATAAAACTTAGGAAGGTTGCGAGGAATTGTCCGGTTAGCTCAGTCGGTAAAGACGCTGCCACTTAAGTTTTCAATCCTGCAGGTCAGAGATCGAAACCGCTCGCATCCTCTTTTTTTTAATAGCCTCTTTTGCTCTATTTCATCAATATTTATATTATGGACATTTATGGGGTGACCACAAGCATAATTACGGGATAAATGAGTTTCGTTCTCGTAAACACTCCTGATCGTTTCGTCAAAAAAGTAGTCCGGCTTAGAGCAGGTGCGCGAATATCGGTTGATAAAGCTCATCTTTATCACACGGGTTATATCAACCGATATTTACAGAGATGGTGGGATAAAACAGTACTGTAGACATTTATCCTTCTACAGCATTAGTAGATTATGTTTTGTTTTGTTTTTGAAATTTATTACAGCGACCAATTATGATCATTATAGCAACGTCCAGCTTTTTGGTGGAGGAAGATCCCTGACACATGTCTGGGTAGAACCAACGGCGCACCGCAAGTCAGCTGGAAGACCTTTTTACATGAAGTCATTCGCCCTGAACGGGACTCGAACCCACGCGTTGAGAGGCAAAGCAGTCAGAGGAGTTACAAATCGGCGACTCTACCACTACTTTACGGGCGCCCCGTAGTAGATTATGATACACGATTCGCCAATACTGCGATAAAGTTGAATGGGTCTTGATTCCCCCACATCCCCACTCCCCAACCCCCAACCCCGACAACCAAATTTTTCTTGATCCGCCAGTGATTACAGAAATAAAAAAATCTTAGGGAGCATGCCCTCCCCTCCCCTGAACCTTCGAGTAGCGAATGTGTAGTACAATTTAGCATTTGAATTTCTATTGTTTTTATGTGTTTGTATAAAATAAATGACATTTTACCGGTGAAAAATTATCTTTTAATATAATAAGGTCGTGAAACGATTTTGTTCTGCCTTATATTTAAATAATATATTACGACCATTCTCCTAACGTAAAATCGTATATCTATTTATTTTATCTAGTGAAACGAAATGACAATGGAGCCGGCTTTGGAAGGTAAACATCGTTAAAACGAAAGTTATTTGTATCCGCGTTTGTCTATTTACCACTAATTCCTAAACTTTTGATTACTATTTAAATTGCGAACCAATGTTACACTATTTGCCTTTGAAATATGTAGAAGTAAATTACAGTGTTCCAGAAAAAGTCAGACTGCTAGAGTTTATATTTCGGATAAATCATTTTTGTACAAACATATATTTTGCAATAATGAAAACATGATCACGGTTCTGAGAAAAAAATAACAAGAGCTTTTAGCAACAACGAAAAAAAAAAGACAAAAAGTTGAGACACAGACGACAAATATTGAATTTTCACGAAAAGACCGCACTTGGAAACGCGTCGGCTATTTTCTTGTTAGAAATAGACCTCGCAGGTAATATGGGGGGGGAAATGTGGCTAGATGGGGCTACACCAAGAGAACGTGAAGGTGCTATCAGGCAGTTTTCAGGCTTTTTCTCGAAGAATTATAGTATGCTGAAAACTTTCAAATAAAACCCATAACGTTTCAATTGTCTTTGTTATTTTCTCCCATATTGCTTTAATCTCTTTACATCTCCGACTTTTCTTGCTACATTTTGTAAGACCACGCGCCTTGGATGCCTTACATCCATGCTCTCTCTTGTTGGAGCACTAGTGTAGCATACAATTACAGGAATTCGCATCCTTTTAGTTGGACTTTTTCAGAAAAAAAGAAATGCGTGTACCGCGTTAAAAAGTGTACTATGCAATTATAAAAAAGAAGCAAGCATTAATCAATCTCCTCACAGCGATTACGTCACGCGTTGCTACTTAAATCTCTGCCCCCAGCAAGGAGCAAGGATCACGTGACGATAGGGTATCACGTGAAGTAAACATGGCGGCCTCCGTAATCACACCACGAAAAAAAGTGTGTCAAAATTGTTTTTTATGTCACGAGAAAAAGCGGCGTTTTAATGTAGCTGATTACAAAGACGGGATTTTAATAAATAAAATTAGTTGTATTCTGTACAGTACGGTGAAATTTGACTTTCATAATTTCATATAAACTCCCCGCAGTGATTACTTCCCTTGACAGTACATTATATTATTATTTAAGTAGCATGACGTAATCGCTGTGAGGAGATTGAATTTCATATTTTTTCATATTTTAAGTTACTTTTTATTTTTAATATGATAAATTAATATTTTTAAAGGAAAGATACTATATTTTGAGGAGATAAGTCCAGAAAAAAACACAAAAAACAAACAAACAAACAATCCGCCTGTATTTGGGCGAATGACTTGCTGGTGGCAGTGATATAATGTATTGTCAAGGGAAGTAATCACTGCGGGGAGTTTGAGCATTAATATGAATTCGCATCAGTTTGGTGAGGTCTTGTTTAACACAAAAACTACAACAACCGAATATGCCGTTGTTAACACTGCGACTTGTTCTTAAAAATGCAACAGACAACAAGAAGGACAGCAAAAATGTAAAAATAGTCTAGTTCTTAGCAGAGTTATCGTTCGCTGCACTCACACATTTTGTAATGAGCCGCTAGTGTAAGAGACTGTCTGGTTCCAAGTATATTCATCGTCTTGTTTGAAGGTATGCTCTCTGCAGTGCCATAGATGTCGCTAATCCATGACAGTGCTTCTGTTTGACACCTTTACGTCTTGTACATGTGTTAGATTGCGGGAAGACCGAAGCACATACTGAGAATCCCGCTGTATTTACTACAGTGTACTACTTTCGAGGTTTTTCCCCTGCCTTTACGGAGAGGACCGAGATGTTATGAATGAAACAAAACACGGCAAGATAGGAGATAAATTTGAAAATTGAGAAAAGGTTTACAGGAAATTGAAAAAGGCGCTCGTGCTACTAACAGTATTGTCATTCAGCGCCGCCTAGCGGTAGGTCGTGGGCTGCTAATGGACGTGTTATTAACTATGATTTCAACGCAAGGCGAGAGTTTAAGCACTCTTATGGAACAATAATGAAAACAATCGATACCCAGTCAAATAAATCATTATAGCGGGTCATTTACATGGAAAGTCAGAGGGGTTTATAGAGCGGGAATTAGGTTGGCTTTCTCAAAATGTCTTTTATTCTAATTGCAGCGCAAGTTGAGAAAAATAAACTCAAACTTTGAGTTTACGATTTTATGTTAAATGAATGGAAATAAATTTAAAATATAACGTACTAGCAATCGATTTACTGACTCCTTATTGTGTAGTCACATACGTTAGGTTCGAAGGTTATTAAAATCTTAGTTTAAAGGTGGTATCCGATAGTTTGGACCTTTTTTTCTTAACTAACCAGATAAGACATTGTTATCTGAAAAAGTCTTGCAAAATACTGTTCAACGATGCCCTAGATCTGTGTGAAGAATGAAGCATAATTCCCCACTCGTCATTGCAAACAGGTATATCTGAGCCACGCTGCAGAGACAGCTGAAACGTAAACGTCTACGTGGCGTGTTGCACTTCAGTTACATTCACTATGGACGCCGTGGTCACTTACTGTTTTCTAATACAATTTTTTTAACACTAAAAAATGGTGCACAGCATCAAAGTCGTCGGACAATGATGTAAACTAAAATATTGTAAACAGCGCATTCAACAAGTAAATATTTAACTACATGTGGTTGTTTATCTGTAAATTCATATTTTGGCATATTTTACATTAGCACCGTTTGAGCGAGGACACATAAGTGTATGGAAATTCACAATGAATGGAAAAATATCATTTATAAATATATGGGTGGCCGAGAACGGCGACCCAAAAACGCCGAGAACATAATAATATATAATACGAATTGTGGCTTGATTATACACTCCGAGCTTTTAATGACTAAATCGCTGGATAACTAGCTGGATGACTAACTTGTTGGATAACTTGCTGCATGACTAACCGGACTAGCTCGATAACTCGATTGATAACTCGCTGGATGACTAAAGCGCTGGATGACTCGATAGATGACTTACTCGCTGGATGACTAACTCGCTAGATAACTCGCCGGATGACTAGCTAGATAACTCGCTGGATGACTAGCTAGATAACTCGCTGGACATTAACTCGCTGGATGACTCGCCAGATGACTAACTAGATAACTCGTTGGACCTCTAGAATAACAACCGTTTCAGTGACAATAATGTAAGAAATGCCTCTTTTACATGATCGGACGTGATGACGTATTGAATTAAATTACGTGATGACGTTTTGACGAGACGTCATTACGTTTTCAAAAGGGGTACTATCAGAATTTCTGGATCTTTGCGGCTTATTTTACGTTTTGTTAAATTTATCATGGATTGGTTTTAATGAAATGTTTAACCATTAGAGTTTCACACTTGATATCTTTACAAATTTTAGGTCAACTGACAGTTTGGACCATGTTTTCTCTCATGCAACCAAATAAATTATTGTTACCTGAAAAAAATCCCGCGAAATGATAAGAAGTGATGCCCTACATGCATGTTAAAAGCAAGCATAACACCGCACCTGTCATTTCAAATAGGTATTTTCTATCCGAGCCACGCTGCACAGTTAGCTATTTTTAAACTAAGAAACCCACGAGACCACTTACTTTTATATCACGTTACATGATCATCCTGGTGATCAGCTCTGGCGTCGATATCTATTTTTAGCTGAAGTCCCAATTGTGCTTATATATAGATTTGGAAACAATGGATATTTAGTGCGATATATTTTTGTACCGTTTAACAATTTCGGCAAAACAAAAACACATTTAACTTGAATTTAAGTATAGGCCTATGCAGTAATTATGCACAAATTACCCAGAACATGGGCAATGTGTTTTTACATGTATTAGATATAGGCAAACTGTTGTTTACCACCTTTAAGGGAAAAAATGTGAAACGTCACCCAGTTTAAATTTAATGTATACAATTTTAGTCAGACTTATTTCAAACTGACTTAGGACTCAATGACTTAGTATTTCCTAGTAAAGTAATTTTAATAAAAACAGTGGGGAGCCCATGGCGTAGTGGTCACCGACTTGTTACTCCTCTGACTGCTTAGCCTCTCACCGCGTGGGTTCGAGTCCCTTACGGGACAAAGGACTTAATGTGGAAAAGTCTTCCAGTTGACCAGCTGGTTCTACCCAGACATTTGTTTGGGATTTCCCTTCACCAAAATAGTTAGACCTCGCTATAATGATAATGACTGGTCGCTGCGATGTATTACAAAAACAAATCAAAAACAAAACTTTAATGAAAATGTATACAATAGTTAATTAAATAGGCATGTTGTTTTATCTAAAATAGTTTAAAATGATCTATGGATCTAAATTAATGCTAAAAAATAATGCGCCAATAAAATATAGGAGCGGTTAATACGAAAAAGAAAGAAAAGACAAAAATAAAATTAAAATACAGAAATGCTTCGTTTTGTTGGGTTCGAGCCTCGGGATGGCTTAGGTGGCAGTCCAGTGTTTAGTCGATTACACCACTGACTCTAAGCATATACATGTTTTACGTAGTTTCATTATTCAAAATGACCAGAAACAAAGTTTACATTCAATTTCAACAAAACATATGTCGTGACTTTTGGTAGATCTTCTGTGTCATATACATTTTGTTGTTGTTGTTGTTGTTGCTGTTGTTGTTGTTGTTGCTGTTGTTGTTGTTGTTCTGAGATTTCTTGGTTGAAACACTTTGTGTTGATGAGTAATTCTGTGCCTGCATACCTTTAAATCACTTGTTTGGTGTCAGTTATGTCACTGGTACAGATATAATGACTGTTGTATGGGTTTTTTTGATATGTTTAGATAAACCTGCAATTTTAAGGACGGTTAAACATTCAGAGCAAACACACAATCCATTAATTTCAAATTTCTCAACTGAAATCAATACTTAGTATTGATATGAAGATGTTTGGTTGGATTAAATGCAGCAAGAATGAAAAGCGAAGATGTGTCAATTGAACATTCAGTAGGGGTACATTGGTGAAAAGAAAATTGTCTCCCTTGTTAGATAATATCCGACGTATTCCGAACAGTAGGTCCTTTTAGTTGGATTTCTTGGACTTTATCGCCTGTTCTTTTGTAGATATTGCAATTACAAAATCAGCGAAATTTCTTATCTTTGCATAAATATGCGTTTTAAATTAATTTAAATACTTATAGAGATATGTTAATTACATAAGAAAATGGAAGTGTTTGTTGATGATGGTTAAACTGGGTCTAACATAAAAGGCAGAAAAGCCAACATACACTCCACAGAGCACACAGATAAAAACCGAGTAAAACAAATGAAAGAACCTACTTGCATTTAGGGATTATTCAGGTGAGACTATTCATAAATGTCTTTCATTATTAATTCAATACAAATCTGATCTTGCCAATACCTAATCTCAGTTAAACCATAGTTTAAATTCTTGCTTTTGGATTATTTGCTTTTGTAAGTTTGTGAGGAGAAATATAACCTCATTTCGCTTTGAAAGTTTAAAATTACAAAGAAATATATCCGATTTGTATTTGATAGTTTAACTATTGTTACCACGAACAGAAAATATTGGAGAAAAATCAACACATTATGCCTATGTTTGTTGACATTTTGATAAGCATGCAGACACATTGAGTGCAATACATTTATTTTGGTTCTTAATCAGGATAATGGTATAATTGTTGGCTAAAGGGTATCAGTTTGTTATTGATTTTTCAGTATCCTATGTTTGGTGGTTATTGTCATTATTTATATAAAAACATCATTATCATTATCATTATTATTATTATTATTAGTAGTAGTAGTAGTAGTAGTAGTAGAAGTAGAAGTAGAAGTAATAGCAGTAGTAGTAGAAGTGGTAGTGGTGGTCGTGGTGGTGGTAGTAGTAGTAGTAGTAGTAGTAGTAGTAGTAGTAGTAGTAGTAGTAGTAGTAGTAGTTGTAGTAGTAGTAGTAGTAGTAGTGGTGGTGGTAGTGGTGGTGGTAGGAGTATTATTATTAGTAGTAGGCGTATTAGTAGTAGTAGAAGAAGTAATATTAGTTGAAGTAGCTATAGCAGCAAAAGTATTATTATTATTATTATTATTATTATTATTATTGTTATAATTATCATTATTATTATTATTATTATTATTATTATTATTATTATTATTATTATTATTATTATTATTATTATTATTATTATCATTATTATTATTATCATCATTATTATTATTATAAGTAGTAGTAGTAGTAGTAGTAGTAGTAGTAGTAGTAGTATCATCATAACCATCACCATTATCATCGTTATAATTATAATTGGATTGGGGATACATATGCCAGGTGAGGTCAATATCAACACCATAGTCAACCTGTCAACCTGTCAAACCGAAACTGTTAGTTAACTTCTCCACTGTCTTGTCCCGTATTTATTAATTTAGAAGATCGCGTTCCAGTTGCACTCGGAGAATTGTGCATTTCACCCAGTGACGTGTTGTTTCATGTAAAAGGACTTGAATGGCAGCTTTTTTTATTTTGTTTCTATAAATACATCGCAGCGATATTTCAATGTCAGATTGGCGACGTCCAGCTTTTGGGGTAGAGGGTGGTGAGTTCGCCGAAACACAGACATTTGTCTTGGTAGAACCACCGGCGCACCGCGGGTCATCTGTAAGTCTTGTCCGTATTTTTTCTTTCGAACGACCATGACTTGAATTCAAGCGTCGAGAGCAGGAGTTATACATCAGCGATTCTACCATTCGGCTACGGGCCGACTGTTTTATGATAAGTATGATAAAAATACTTTGCTCAAAGTCTGCTTGATAAAAAGTTAAAAAAAAATAGCAATAGTAATCACTGTGGCTATAATGGTGGCTTCATGTCTTCTGATACCATTTTTTTTACTCTAAATGTTTGGCCTCTCACCGGTTCTAGTTCCATTTGGGGCAAAGGAATTAAAGATGGTATCCGACAGTTGGGACCAAAAGTGTTGTTCTAAAATAATCAAATAAGTCATTGTTACTTGAAAAAGTCCTGCAAAATGCAATTTATTGATGCCCAAGATCTAAGTGAATAATCAAGCATAAATCACCACTCGTCATTGGGAACAGGTATTACCTATCCGAGTCACGTTGCAGAGATGGCTATTTTTAAACTTAGAAAACCACGTGACCACTTTGTGAGATCACGTTATATCGTCATCTGGGTAATCCGCTCTGAGGTCGATATCTATTTTTAGCAGAGACCACTCACGCTGAGTAATAAAGTTATTGTTTAAGATCGTCTTTATTAAGACTAAACTGGACGTCGCTATAATTATATAATAAGCCGCTTCCATGTATTTAAAACAACAAAACAAAACAAACAATTATTTGTCATTTTCAGCTGGCTTAATAAATAATGAACAACGCAAACACTTGCTTGATATACACATAGAGACTTACTGAAAATCGCTTTTTTGATCTTTATTTGGATTTAAACAGACAAAATGCGGCTACAATGGCCGCCCCAACACCAACACTTAAGATGGCTGGTGATGATAAACACTGTCCAATCAGGCCAGTCAGCTTTTTTATGGTAGGCTGCTTGACTATATCAGCTGAAGAATTAGAAGCAACAACAACAGCAGCGGTATCATCATCATCATCACCCTCTACCACATCAGCAAGATTGGTATCGCCATTAGAGGCAGAGTTTATTACGTGACTAGATGGATCGCCACTGCCGACCTCGACGCCCGGAGATTCCGGCGCCATGTTGGCCTCGTGTGCCACCGACCCTTTTCCGGGGTTTTCGGGTGCGAGTCCCGTCTCCTCTGTCATGGTGGCATGATTAACGCGAGTCTCAGAGTACCGTTGTTCCGCTCGAATCCGCTGCTGGATGTCTGGAACTTCCCGGATACGCCTCTGTTCCGATATCGGCAACTCAAGACAGTAGGTAAGGCAGCCATTTACATCCACGTGCTGCACGCGGTACACGCTCTCTTCCGCCCTTAGTTCCTCTAAACGGCATATCTCTAAAAAATTCTGGTCCTTCTTTTCTGTAATGATAAATATCGAGCAATCTGAAAATTCATTTTAAAGTAGAATAGCAATCATGAAAAGGTGATTGAAAAAAAAAAAAAAAAACAGGCCAGAATTAAAATCGTTTAATCAGCACTAATCCACAACGTCTTAAACAGAACGTGTGTTACCACAACATTAAACAAATGCACAATCTGTTCATATGTCGTCT
Organism: Sinonovacula constricta; assembly: GCA_007844125.1. Lineage (NCBI taxonomy): Eukaryota > Metazoa > Mollusca > Bivalvia > Cardiida > Solecurtidae > Sinonovacula > Sinonovacula constricta. The sequence goes on from CM017560.1 coordinate 40,864,666, forward strand.
GCAAACGGAGACGAACTGAAAATTAGAAATACCTTAATGGTAAGGGCGGATCCAGAAAGTTTTGTTACACAATTAGGGACCCTAACTTCGACCTAAGCAGTCAACAGACACGCTTCCCTTTCAAAGCTAAGTTTTTTAAGTTTACATGTACCGGTATGTGTTTTCACAACTTTACGTTTTTTATCTGGTTGGTGGTGGGATCCACCCCTGCTTAATGTAATCGGCAGTTAGGGCCCGTATTCATCAACGAATTGCTCAAGTCACGGATTTCAATCCGCAACATCTGTATTACGTATTTAGCTACATGTCTGTATTTTTGCATGACACTTTTTAACTTCAGCTTAAAAAACACAATGAATCTTTATATTTAAGCTTTTTTTTTTTTTTTTGGTATGAAAATTGTGTCTTGGGCTTAAGTCATGACTTAAAGGCTTAAGAATGGTTGGTGGATACGAGCCTATGTCAGAAAAAAACAACACACACATACGACCGACATTAGTACTTTAAAGGTAGTGATGCTCCGTACATTATAATATCAACCAACAATGAGATGGCACAATAATTTGTTTAATTATTTGGTTGATTTTTCATGTTAATCCAGACGATCGTTAATTTTCGATCATTTGTCAAGCAACTCAGCTCGTCCATATAGAAATATATGCACTCACCATAGTCATACGTTCCATCACAAACTCGGCACGAATGGGGACGAGTGGGTTGCTCTGGTCCTCTGGGTTTCAGACTTTGGACCTTTGGGCCAGTGGACTGCCCAACATGTGCCTTACCGGGACTCAAACTTGGGGCAGTCAAGCCACAGGATTGCTCTGCCACTCTTTGCCTCACGCTTAGGACTTCTTGCTCGTCTTGTGACTGTTCGCCCAAGATTGGTTCAGACTCTTCCGCGGTGCGCATAGAATCGATGACTTTTCGGATATTCTGCACCAACACAACCTCTGCTCGGCAAGTGAGCGGAAGTCCGTCCATTGTGAATCTGGGATTCAGGCGTTCTCGATCGATATCTGGGAAGGAACATGTGTGGATAATGAACTTAACCGTAAATGAGTATATGATAATTACCACGTGGTAACAGCATTATCATTTGTTTAGCATATAGCTAGTATTACTGTATATAAAGACTCCATTACTACGGAAGATGTTTTCACCCTTGTAAATAAAACTTCGTTTGCACTGTCGCGCAAATCGGTACGATACCTATTTTTGTTGAAACAGAAAATAGGTAGATAAATATAGAAAATTGGAATTTAAGAGCATTATGTCGTTATATATGACAGTTGGCAATGCACCAGCAGTTACATCAAATAAACACATAACTAGTTAAAGGTGGTATCCGACAGTTTGCCTACATCTAATGTATGTAACAATAGCTGACCTCTGTTTGGGGTATTTGCATATAATTCTGTTAAAAACATCATACTTAAGTCTAGGCTTTGACGATTTTCAATAGTATCTCACTTGTAGAGCAGTAAAACTCGTTAATCAACACTTAAATGTTCATTCTTTTCAAATCTATAAATAAGAACGATTGGGATTTCTGCTAAAAATAGACATGGACGTCACAGCGGATGACGTGGATGAGCTAAAACATAAGTGGTCACGTGGTTTTCTTTGTTTAAAAATAGCTTACTATGCAGCGTTGCTCAGATAGGAAATACATGTTTGTAATGACGTTTGTGCCGTTATGGTTCACTTTTCAGACAGGCGTAGGACATCAATGAAGAACATTTTGCAAGATCTTTTCAGGTAGCAATTGTTTATTAAGATGTTTAATGAAATTTTTTTAGTCCAAACTGCCGAATACCACCTTTAAAAGCGGAAGCACACACTCCATCCAGAGTCGGTTAGTTGTGATGCGTTGTAGTATACAGTTGGCTAAACATTGTGACGTCACCTTATTATTAAAGAAAGAAACTTCTGGCAAGTAAGGGGCCCAACACATAGCACTATATTTAAAAAAGCTAAAAAAATGGCAGCGTGGCTTTAATAGGAATTACATGTTTGTCCTGTCAAGAGGGTGTAATGCTACACTTTTTACATAGATGTGTGATTTAAAAAAAAGTTAAAGGGATTTCTTTTTTCAAAACAAAATCTTTTGGTTGTTTTGGGGGCAGGGGAAATGGCACAAACTCTCGGATACCACATTAAACGCTCTTCTGTATGCCTACCCGTCAATGTAAGGAACCTCAGAGATCCTCCATCCCTTGAACAGTGCAGCAACACAAACTCATTTGTGGCCACGTGATCCACTTGATCCATTTGATCTCCGTCGTTTGCAGTTTGACGGTCCCGGCGCCTAGTCTCCTCCCGCCAGTCGATTTGGGTCTTAGGTTCGAGCACCCGCACATACGGTCGGCCGTCCACCATGCCATATTCGGCATTGTACATGTCGTCATCCGTCAACACCGTCACGTTACGACCTGTGACGTTACCCGGAAACAAGTACGATAAATAATATCATGTGTGTTAAAGCTTAAATATATAATCCTTTGCATTATTGTTTCCACTTTTCGTAATAATAAATTATTTTAAGTAATGTTATCAATACTAGCGGTGTGATCAATTTGTCTATTAGATACCGATAAGTTCAATATAATAAAACCAATCTTATAAATAAAAATACTATAATCGTATTATCAACCACCTTATATTGGCCATTTGGAGGGAAAATGCTTAAAACCAGATTACAACTTAACATACAAATATAAACTGTAAACCATATTGCAAAACTCCCGCCGGTTGTACTATATTACATCTGTCATTTAAAAATAACTAAACTGGTGATATAGCTATAAATATTACAACTTTATATTTTAAATTTAAACATTATAAATTTTATGTCTGTGTATTTATTTTATTTAAATGAAAAATAATAAAAACAATATTTTTACTATGAAAGAGTTCAATTAAGATATCGTATTACTTAAAGTTGCTAGGTGTAACATCTAAATTTCTAATTTCCTCAGAACTTAAATAATTAATCAAATATTATAGCTATAAATGTTATACTATAAAAAGAATTTTAATAATATACATCCCCTGTCAGCGTAATTTAAATAAAACATGTTTCAACAATTTTATTTAAAAATAATAAATTAAGAATAACCGTATTATTTAACATTATTGAGTTACCATCTTAATTAGTTTAAAACGTGTTTAAAACATTAATATAATTATAAATGGCATAACAGTATGACATTTTAGACTCTACAGTAGTGTGTGTGTTTTTTGTTTTCAATAACACCAGACGGATAAACCATCTTACATGGGTCCAGATCCAGTGGTGGACCGGCCATCATGTACGGACACTGGACAAGGACGGTAACTGGCACGTCGTAGACGTCAACGTAACGTAAACGACTTGCAATGAACGTCACTTCCAGCTTTGGCAAGTAGAAAAGGAAGGGGCAGTACACGAAACGGATGTTCATCGGCAACCTGTGAAATGCACGAGAATTAGTACAATTTTAGTTTCTTTACCTTGTCTAGATATACAAGGATAATTAAGTATTAGACGAACCGCAGTTAACATTGTGTATACGTTAAGTTGTTTTATTTAACTGTTTGAGAATTGAGAAACCATGCGCTAATTTCTGAGATAATTGTAATAACATTAATATTAATGTTTATAATAATAATAATAATAATAATAATTATAATAATAATAATAATAAAAATAATAATAATAATAATTATAATAATAATAAAATCAGTAGAAGAAGAGGAAGAAGAGGAAGAAGAAGAAGAAGAAGAAGAAGAAGTAGAAGAAGAAGAAGAAGAAGAAGAAGAACATATCTTTGCTTGATAAAGTTGGTTTTTATAGAAAAATTGAGACAAGCTATTCTTTGACGCCCAGCGCAGATTATTTCTTGTATTTGTATTTTGGTTTTACGGCATACCGACTCTCACCAGGTCATACGGCGCCGAATACAAAGAAGTTTAATGTGCATAGAACATAATCAGGTTAAAACTAAACTATGTTAGTAAAATATAGAAAAATACAAAAATCTATAATGTTAAAATAATATAAAGTATAATTGAAAACAGGTTAATAAATTAAACGGTTTAAAAATGTATGACGTATGCTAAATAAACAGTTTAAAATTTATAACTTATTAAGAATACTAATGATTATATCTTGTGTTTGTGCAAATCGCGATAAGTTGTTGCCGGTAATCTTGAGCACTCGTATGTAGCGATTTGTAAATATTTGTAGAAACCAGGTACTAATTGGTCAGTAAAGTTAAAAAAAATGTTAAAATTTAAAGATCAAATTATTAAAAGCCTTTAGATCTTGCTCAGGTTTGGATTGAACAGACAACAATGTAAACCTGCTATGGTTTATTTATAGACATTGCAACTACAGTCGGCACTCGTTGTTACGACTTCGGTAGAGTCGATATTCTCGATGTGTCGATCCTTTGACAAAGTCCCAACTTTTTTTGCTTCTTTATCTATATACATTTAGCATTTATCTGTCGATATTTTAAGTGTCGAATTATTCGGTATATCGACCTATTTCCGAATCCCCTGTAGCTATTCAACACCTTTTGTTTGCCACTCCTTACTCGAAGTTGCTTCACGGTTTGCCGAGGTGTGAATACACTTAATTGGATCACTAACATGTGTTCAATCAGGCTGCTTACGGACGCTCCATCAAGTACTCGTACATAATTGATTGGCGTGATTGCATTCACTCAAACCTACCTTAATTGTGAGTGAATTATGCCACGCGACTGTTGCTACACGTATTTAAGAAGTACATGTATCTCTTATTTAATTTACTCTGTATGAAATACAAGTCAAAATTTATGCGAGTGTTGTTCTCACACCAACACAAGATGGCGGACAGTCAATAAGTAAGCATTTATCTGTCGAACTACTTTTGTCTCGATAATTTTCTTCAGGTCCGAAGAAAGTCGAGACAACGAGTGCCGACTGTACATTGGCAGTTTTATTGTCAATAATGGCATCCTGGTCATAATTTAATGATATCATAAAACACGAAGCAAAATAATAATTATAACCAATTAACTAATTGCCTTAACCAAGTTCGACAAAGCGGAATAATTTAGACCGCAAATCCGAAACAAAAATTTATTGCATTATATTGACACAGACCATATTCGGTCCAAATATTTAATTTCAATAACATGTACGAACTATTTAAGGCGGTGAAGTGTCGGATTCTAAACTTGTTTGCTTCTTGAACGAGATTGGTATTCTTAATAAGTTATACATTTTTTTTAACATCGAAGGACAGCGTCCTAGGCGGCAACTGCTGAGTTTTCTATATTTGTTTAAAGACTCGTCACAGATCTGTCTTAACTTTTACATTTTGTTTTCTTGTAAATATTTGTCTCCTGTGCCTTTCAAATTTTGGTATATGTTGCAATGCTCAAATGACTTTGTCATGTTTCCTTCTCATAGCGACATCCAGCTGTTTTGGTGGATGAAGGTCCCAGTCTAAAGCTACTGGCGCACTAAAGGTTACATGGACGACCTTCAAAAATTACTCGAATCTACGCGGTGAATGACTGGACATTCGGAGAATTTATAAGTCGGTGACTCCATCACTCGGTCTCTGGCGCCCCATTGGTTAATTGTTAAGAATAATACATTTTATATAAATACAAATCTCTGGAATTTTACTGTCGCTGACATAAGGACATAAAATTACCCCTTTCGCGAAATATGTGATATTAAAAATTAAATTACATAAGGTTTTCTTAAATTGATAAAAAGTCTAGACTGTTTTAACCAAGAAATGCCATTACGGCCAAATATAGGGTTGTTTTGGCCGTGATATTGAAGTGTAATTTATTATTAATTTGTTAAAAATTGACTCCGGTGTTATCCCCAATCCAACTTACAAGATCTGGAGCCGCCATTTGTTGAATGTCTTGTACTGAGCCAAACCGGCCGTCTCGAGTCTCCAACTGCCTGCTTGAGCACACCCACCGACAATGCCGACACTTTCTATCGTCGGAATATCAGACATCTTATCAATTTCAAACGTCACTTTAACGCTCATGTTGGATTTATCTATTGAAATGAATGCAGCTTAAAATTTTCTGCCTAACCGCAAGAAAACGCACAACAGTGTGTACACAATTGTTGCCAGTCAACAACGAAGTGACGTCATGACGTATCGCCTTAAATGACGTCATGACGTTATGAAGACGGGAGTTATGACATATCCGAAAGTATGTTAGTTTTTATTTATATCAAAATACATGAAAAAACACAAACATTGATCGGATTGAAACAGAAAATCGAACCAATGTCGATTTTCGATGTTTTTATTTTTATCTTAATAAGTCAAGGGTTTCGAGCTGTCAAACCTGAATGACGCGTGCCGTTATCGTAAGACACTTACTGATCTAAAATAGCCTTTTTATACGGAAGCAACGTCGTATATTGACGTTTTATACATATTTGGATAAAACCAAGACAACAAGAAATAATAAACCACTGTTTTAAAACCTTATCAGTTTCAACTAAACGTTATGTTTTGAGTTTGTAAGCGACAGATATTCTGTATTGACGTTTCAGTGTGGTGTCATTGTGTCATTCGTTCTTTAGCATTATTTCATTGTTTACGCCAGACGCAGACGACAACCTTGGTGGCTCTTTAGAATTTAATCCTTGACCTAAGTGTACGTGTATTGATGAGTTTCCTGGTACCATCAAGTCGCATACATTGAATTTAATGTTACCTGCTGACTATTAATATAAGGTCATAAAACAAATGATCTCCTTTGACATAAACCCATTGCGTGGGTAGTGACAGTGAACATGTTGGGAAAACAGCCTGTGACGGAAGGGCGCGGCATCCAACTTTCGACAGGACCAGGGAATCCATGATTTTTTCCAGGGGGGCTGGGGACGGGGTCCTAATTGGGCGAGCACCAGACGTATTAGTCGTAGTATGGGTAGGTCGGGGGGATTGCTCCTCAACAATTTTTGTTTTTTATTACTGTGATTAATATAGATGAATATATTGTCGTTCTAAGTACATGCAGTTATCTAGATTAGAAACATCTTACTTGGCTGATATTAGGTGAATTCTAATACAAGGTTTCTTAAAGTAAGTTTTAAACGAAGAAAAATTGGTGGTTCTTTCTGTTTAAAAATGTCTACATGTAATAGAAAGGTAGTAATAATTATAAACCTGGGTAAAGTGGAATTAATCCATTTAGCATGTTTTAAAACGGTAATAATAATAACACACCTAGGTAAAGTGGAATTGATAAATTTTGCAGGTATTAATTTCACACTTGGGTAAAGCGGAATTGATTAATTCTATATGTATTAAAACGGTAATAATAATTACACACCTGGGTAAAGTGGAATTGTACAATTATGCATGTATTAAAACGGTAATAATAATTTCATACCTGGATAAAGTGTAAAACCTTCATTCTACATGCAACAGAAGGGTAAGTATAATTGTATACCCAAGTAAAGGGGTGCCAAAATTCTACATGCAATAAAAGGGTAATAATAATTATAAACATTGATAAAGCGGAATACCATAATTCTACATCTAATAAAAGTAATAATAATTATACACCAGGGTAAAGCGGAATATCATTATTCTACATATAATAAAAAGTATTAAAATGGTACACAAGGTCAAGTGGAATACCACAGTTCTACACGGAATAAAAAACGTTATAGTAATTGGATACCAGGGAAAGGTGGAATACCATTAACGACAAAAAATTACCCCTTTCACTAAATTTGTGATATTGTAAATGATGCTACGTAAGGTTTTCTTAGATTGATAAAAAGTCAAGACTGTTTTAACCAAGAAATGCCATCACGGCCAAATATAGGGTTGTTTTGGCCGTGATATTGAAGTGTAATTTATTATTAATTTGTTAAGAATTTACTCCGGTATTATCTCCACCACCAACTAACAAGATCTGGAGCCGCCATTTGTTGAGTGTCTTGTACTGAGCCAAACCGGCCGTCTCAAGTCTCCAATTGTCTGCTTGAGCACACCCACCGACAATGCCGACACTTTCTAACGTCGGAATGTCAGACATCTTATCAATTTCAAACGTCACTATAACGCTCATGTTGGATTTTGCTATTTAAATGAACGCAGCTTAAAATTGTCTGCCTTACAGCAAGAAAACGCACAACAATGTGTACACAATTGTTGCCAGACAACAACGATGTGACGTCATGACGTATTGCCTTAAATGACGTCATGACGTTATGAAAAAGAACGTTATGACATATCCGAAAGTGTGTTAGTTTTTATTTATACTAATATAAATAATTAGTCAACTGTTTCGAGCTGTCAAACCTGAATGACGCGTGCCGTTATCGTAAGACACTTATTGATCTTAAATAGCATTTTTTACGGAAGCAACGTCGTATATTGACGTTTTATACATATTTGGATATAACCAAGACAACAAGAAATAACAAACTACTGTTTTAAAACTTTATCAGTTTGAACTAAACGTTATGTTTTGAGTTTGTAAGCGGCAGATATTTTGTATTGACGTTTCAGTGTGGTGTCATTGTTTCATTCGCCCTTTAGCATTATTTCATTGTTTACGCCAGACGCAGACGACAACCCTGGTGGCTCTTTAGAATTTAATTCTGACCTAAGTGTACGTGTATTAATGAGTTTCCTGGTACCATCAAGTCGCATACATTGAATTTAATGTTACCTGCTGACTATTAATATAAGGTCATAAAACAAATGATCTCCTTTGACATAAACCCATTGCGTGGGTAGTGACAGTGAACATGTTGGGAAAACAGCCTGTGACGGAAGGGCGCGGCATCCAACTTTCGACAGGACCAGGGAATCCATGATTTTTTCCAGGGGGGCTGGGGACAGGGTCCTAATTGGGCGAGCACCAGACGTATTAGTCGTAGTATGGGTAGGTCGGGGGGATTGCTCCTCAACAATTTTTGTTTTTTATTACTGTGATTAATATAGATGAATATATTGTCGTTCTAAGTACATGCAGTTATCTAGATTAGAAACATCTTACTTGGCTGATATTAGGTGAATTCTAATACAAGGTTTCTTAAAGTAAGTTTTAAACGAAGAAAAATTGGTGGTTCTTTCTGTTTAAAAATGTCTACATGTAATAGAAAGGTAGTAATAATAATAAACCTGGGTAAAGTGGAATTAATCCATTTAGCATGTTTTAAAACGGTAATAATAATAACACACCTAGGTAAAGTGGAATTGATAAATTTTGCAGGTATTAATTTCACACTTGGGTAAAGCGGAATTGATTAATTCTATATGTATTAAAACGGTAATAATAATTACACACCTGGGTAAAGTGGAATTGTACAATTATGCATGTATTAAAACGGTAATAATAATTTCATACCTGGATAAAGTGTAAAACCTTCATTCTACATGCCACAGAAGGGTAAGTATAATTGTATACCCAAGTAAAGGGGATGCCAAAATTCTACATGCAATAAAAGGGTAATAATAATTATAAACATTGATAAAGCGGAATACCATAATTCTACATCTAATAAAAGTAATAATAATTATACACCAGGGTAAAGCGGAATATCATTATTCTACATATAATAAAAAGTATTAAAATGGTACACAAGGTCAAGTGGAATACCACAGTTCTACACGGAATAAAAAACGTTATAATAATTGGACACCAGGGAAAGGTGAAATACCATTAACGACAAAAAATGACCCCTTGCACTAAATTTGTGATATTGTAAATGATACTACATAAGGTTTTCTTAGATTGATAAAAAGTCTAGACTGTTTTAACCAAGAAATGCCAAATATAGGGTGGTTTGGCCGTGATATTGAAGTGTAATTTATTATTAATTTGTTAAGAATTTACTCCGGTATTATCTCCACCCCCAACTTACAAGATTTGGAGCCGCCATTTGTTGAGTGTCTTGTACTGAGCCAAACCGGCCGTCTCGAGTCTCCAACTGCCTGCTTGAGCCCACCCACCGACAATCCCGACACTTTCTAACGTCGGAATGTCAGACATCTTATCAATTTCAAACGTCACTATAACACTCATGTTGGATTTTGCTATTTAAATGAACGCAGCTTAAAATTGTCTGCCTAACTTCAAGAAAACGCACAACAGTGTGTACATAATTGTTGCCAGACAACAACGACGTGACGTCATGACGTATTGCCTTAAATGACGTCATGACGTTATGAAGACGGGCGTTATGACATATCCGAAAGTATGTTAGTTTTTATTTATATCAAAATACATGAAAAAACACAAACACTGATCGGATTGAAACAGAAAATCGAACCAATGTCGATTTTCGATGTTTTTATTTTTATCTTAATAAGTCAAGGGTTTCGAGCTGTCAAACCTGAATGACGCGTGCCGTTATCGTAAGACACTTACTGATCTAAAATAGCCTTTTTATACGGAAGCAACGTCGTATATTGACGTTTTATACATATTTGAATATAACCAAGACAACAAGAAATAATAAACCACTGTTTTAAAACTTTATCAGTTTCAACTAAACGTTATGTTTTGAGTTTGTAAGCGGCAGATATTCTGTATTGACATTTCAGTGTGGTGTCATTGTGTCATTCGCTCTTAAGCATTATTTCATTGTTTACGCCAGACGCAGACGACAACCCTGGTGGCTCTTTAGAATTTAATCCTGACCTTACTGTACGTGTATTGGTGAGTTACCTGGTATCACAAAGTCGCATGCATTGAATTTAATGTTACCTGCTGACTATTAATATAAGGTCATAAAACAAATGATCTCCTTTGACATAAACCCATTGCGTGGGTAGTGACAGTGAACATGTTGGGAAAACAGCCTGTGACGGAAGGGCGCGGCATCCAACTTTCGACAGGAAGACCAGGGAATCCATGATTTTTTTCCAGGGGAGCTGGGACGGGGTCCTAATTGGGCGAGCACCAGACGTATTAGTCGTAGTACGGGTAGGTCTGGGGGATTGCACCTCAACAATCGTTGATTTTTATTACTGTGATTAATATAGATGAATATATTGTCGTTCTAAGTACATGCATTTATCTAGATCAGAAACATCTTACTTGGCTGATATTAGGTGAATTCTAATACAAGGTTTCTTAAAGTAAGTTTTAAACGAAGAAAAATTGGTGGTTCTTTCGGTTTAAAAATGTCTACATGTAATAGAAAGGTAGTAATAATTATAAACCTGGGTAAAGTGGAATTAATCCATTTAGCATGTTTTAAAACGGTAATAATAATAACACACCTGGGTAAAGTGGAATTGATAAATTTTGCAGGTATTAAAACGGTAATAATAATTTCACACTTGGGTTAAGCGGAATTGATAAATTCTATATGTATTAAAACGGTAATAATAATTACACACTTGGGTAAAGTGGAATTGTACAATTATGCATGTATTAAAACGGTAATAATAATTTCATACCTGGATAAAGTGTAAAACCTTCATTCTACATGCAACAGAAAGGTAAGTATAATTGTATACCCAAGTAAAGGGGGTGCCATAATTCTACATGCAAAAAAAGGGTAATAATAATTATAAACATTGATAAAGCGGAATACCATAATTCTACATCTAATAAAAAGAAATAATAATTATACACCAGGGTAAAGCGGAATATCATTATGTTACATATAATAAAAAGTATTAAAATGGTACACCAGGTCAAGTGAAACAGTTCTACACGGAATAAAAAACGTTATAATAATGGGAAACCAGGGAAAGGTGGAATACCATTAACGACAAAAAATTACCCCTTTCACTAAATTTGTGATATTGTAAATGATGCTACGTAAGGTTTTCTTAGATTGATAAAAAGTCAAGACTGTTTTAACCAAGAAATGCCATCACGGCCAAATATAGGGTTGTTTTGGCCGTGATATTGAAGTGTAATTTATTATTAATTTGTTAAGAATTTACTCCGGTATTATCTCCACCACCAACTTACAAGATCTGGAGCCGCCATTTGTTGAGTGTCTTGTACTGAGCCAAACCGGCCGTCTCAAGTCTCCAATTGTCTGCTTGAGCACACCCACCGACAATGCCGACACTTTCTAACGTCGGAATGTCAGACATCTTATCAATTTCAAACGTCACTATAACGCTCATGTTGGATTTTGCTATTTAAATGAACGCAGCTTAAAATTGTCTGCCTAACTGCAAGAAAACGCACAACAATGTGTACACAATTGTTGCCAGACAACAACGATGTGACGTCATGACGTATTGCCTTAAATGACGTCATGACGTTATGAAAAAGAACGTTATGACACATCCGAAAGTGTGTTAGTTTTTATTTATACTAATATAAATAATTAGTCAACTGTTTCGAGCTGTCAAACCTGAATGACGCGTGCCGTTATCGTAAGACACTTATTGATCTTAAATAGCATTTTTTACGGAAGCAACGTCGTATATTGACGTTTTATACATATTTGGATATAACCAAGACAACAAGAAATAACAAACTACTGTTTTAAAACTTTATCAGTTTGAACTAAACGTTATGTTTTGAGTTTGTAAGCGGCAGATATTTTGTATTGACGTTTCAGTGTGGTGTCATTGTTTCATTCGCCCTTTAGCATTATTTCATTGTTTACGCCAGACGCAGACGACAACCCTGGTGGCTCTTTAGAATTTAATTCTGACCTAAGTGTACGTGTATTAATGAGTTTCCTGGTACCATCAAGTCGCATACATTGAATTTAATGTTACCTGCTGACTATTAATATAAGGTCATAAAACAAATGATCTCCTTTGACATAAACCCATTGCGTGGGTAGTGACAGTGAACATGTTGGGAAAACAGCCTGTGACGGAAGGGCGCGGCATCCAACTTTCGACAGGACCAGGGAATCCATGATTTTTTCCAGGGGGGCTGGGGACAGGGTCCTAATTGGGCGAGCACCAGACGTATTAGTCGTAGTATGGGTAGGTCGGGGGGATTGCTCCTCAACAATTTTTGTTTTTTATTACTGTGATTAATATAGATGAATATATTGTCGTTCTAAGTACATGCAGTTATCTAGATTAGAAACATCTTACTTGGCTGATATTAGGTGAATTCTAATACAAGGTTTCTTTAAGTAAGTTTTAAACGAAGAAAAATTGGTGGTTCTTTCGGTTTAAAAATGTCTACATGTAATAGAAAGGTAGTAATAATTATAAACCTGGGTAAAGTGGAATTAATCCATTTAGCATGTTTTAAAACGGTAATAATAATAACACACCTAGGTAAAGTGGAATTGATAAATTTTGCAGGTATTAATTTCACACTTGGGTAAAGCGGAATTGATTAATTCTATATGTATTAAAACGGTAATAATAATTACACACTTGGGTAAAGTGGAATTGTACAATTATGCATGTATTAAAACGGTAATAATAATTTCATACCTGGATAAAGTGTAAAACCTTCATTCTACATGCAACAGAAGGGTAAGTATAATTGTATACCCAAGTAAAGGGGATGCCAAAATTCTACATGCAATAAAAGGGTAATAATAATTATAAACATTGATAAAGCGGAATACCATAATTCTACATCTAATAAAAGTAATAATAATTATACACCAGGGTAAAGCGGAATATCATTATTCTACATATAATAAAAAGTATTAAAATGGTACACAAGGTCAAGTGGAATACCACAGTTCTACACGGAATAAAAAAAACGTTATAGTAATTGGATACCAGGGAAAGGTGGAATACCATTAACGACAAAAAATTACCCCTTTCACTAAATTTGTGATATTGTAAATGATGCTACATAAGGTTTTCTTAGATTGATAAAAAGTCTAGACTGTTTTAACCAAGAAATGCCATCACGGCCAAATATAGGGTTGTTTTGGCTGTGATATTGAAGTGTAATTTATTATTAATTTGTTAAGAATTTACTCCGGTATTATCTCCACCCCCAACTTACAAGATCTGGAGCCGCCATTTGTTGAGTGTCTTGTACTGAGCCAAACCGGCCGTCTCGAGTCTCCAACTGCCTGCTTGAGCACACCCACCGACAATGCCGACACTTTCTAACGTCGGAATGTCAGACATCTTATCAATTTCAAACGTCACTATAACGCTCATGTTGGATTTTGCTATTTAAATGAACGCAGCTTAAAATTGTCTGCCTAACTTCAAGAAAACGCACAACAGTGTGTACATAATTGTTGCCAGACAACAACGACGTGACGTCATGACGTATTGCCTTAAATGACGTCATGACGTTTTGAAGACGGACGTTATGACATATCCGAAAGTATGTTAGTTTTTATTCATATTAATATAAATACATGAAAAAACACAAACATTGATCGGATTGAAACCGAAAATCGAACCAATGTCAATTTTCGATGTTTTTATTTTTTGTTTATTTAATTAGTCAAGTGTTTCGAGCTATCAAACCTGAATGACGCGTGCCGTTAACGTAAGACACATACTGATCTGAAATAGCAATTTTTACGGAAGCAACGCCGTATATTGACGTTTTATACATATTTGGATATAACAGAGACAAAAAGAAATAATAAACCACTGGTTTAAAACTTTATCAGTTTCAACTAAACGTTATGTTTTGAGTTTCTGAGCGGCAGATATTCTGTATTGACGTTTCAGTGTATTGTCATTGTGTCATTTGTACTTTAACATTATTTCATTGTTTACGCCAGACACAGACGACAACCCGGATGGCTCTTTAGAATTCAATCCTTGACCTAAGTTAACGTGTATTGATGAGTTTTCTGGTATCATTTAGTCGCGTGCGTTGAATGTTATGTTCCCTGCTCACTATTAATAAAATGGCATAAAACAAACGATCTCCTTTGACATAAACACATTGCGTGGGTAGTGACAGTGAACACGTTGGCAAAACAGCCTGTGACGGAAGGGCGCGGCATCCAAGTTTCGACAGGACCAGGGAATCCATGATTTTTCCAGGGGTGGGGGGTGGTGGGGGTGGTGCTGGTGACGGGGTTCTAATTGGGACGAGCACCAGACGTGTTAGTCGTAGTAGGGGTAGGTCTGGGGGCAAGCTCCTAAAAATATTACTGTGATTAATATAGATGAATATATTATCGCTTTAAGTACATGCAGTAATCTAGATTAGATTCATCTTAGGTCGCCGTTAAGGTTAACAAAGTGTTAACGTATGTTTTAAATTAAGGAAAGTTGGTGTAACTTTCGGTTTAAATTTGCCAACATGCAATAGAAAGGTAATAAAGATTTTAAACCTGGGTACAGTGGAATTGATCAATTCTGCATGTATTAAAACGGTAATAATAATTATACACCTGGATAAATTCCAAACCCTAATTCTACATGCAATAAAAAGGTAAGTATAATTATATACCCGAGTAAAGGGGGTGTCATAATTCTGTATGAAATAAAAGGGTAATAATAATTATACACCTGAGTAAAGGGGAATGCCATAATTCTACATGTATTAAATGGTTATAATAACTACACACCTGGGTAAAGTGGAATATATCAATTCTACATGTATTAAACGATAATAATAATTTCACACCTGGGTAAAGTGTAAAGCCATTATTCTACATGCAATAAAAAGTATAATTATACACCCGAGTCAAGGGGGGGGGGGGGGGGGGGGGGGGGGGGGGGGCTATAATTCTATATATAATAAAAGGGTAATAATCATTATACACCCGGTAATAGGGAATGCCATAGTTCTACATATAATAAAAAGTAATAATAATAATACACCTTGGTCAAGGGGAATGCCATAATTCTACATCTAAAAAAAGTAATAAAATGTTACACCAGGCAAAGTGGAATACCATAATTCTACACGAAAAAAACGTTATAATAATTTGACACCCGGGAAAAGTGGAATACCATATAATAAAAAGGTTATAATAATGATATGCGTATATTAAGTGGAATACCATAATTATACACGTAATAAAAAGGTGTTTATTATTATACACGTTGATAAAGTAAAATATAATAACTCTACATACAAAAAATGGCAGTAATAATCAGAGTAATGTGAAATACCATACTTCGAGTTGATATTGATATCTTGCTACTGGACTATCCTGCGTGTAACAAATCAATCAATTAATTGATTAATTATTATCATTATTATTATTATTATTATTATTATCATTATTATTATTGTTGTTGTTGTTGTTGTTATTATTATTGTTATTATTATTATTATTATTATGTTTTTGTACGTTTAAATAGAAAGAAGAGAAAAAAATCAAAATCACCAAAACAGATTTCTTTATTTTCATCTTTAACAATAGTGTAACAACGTGTCAAAAGTCATGGCGAATAATGCATGTTAGAAAGAACAACGAGGCTGTGTTTATTGAGTTTATAAGCAGAAAAGTGCAAGCAACTGCGGAAGAATACTGTTCAGATCAGCGTAACTTGCCACGTTAAGCACGTGCCGGCTATCCGTAGCCAGACCGGAGAAGATGTGAGTCGAACTTATACCGACGTTAATTACGATGACGTCATGACTTAAATCACTCAAATGAGACAAATCGGAGTTAGTCGCGGCTTCGTCGTCTTTGCTGTTGTGGTGGTCAAAGATAAATACTATGTCGTTGCTGACGTCAAGCCGGCCTCCCGGCAAATCGCCATTACTTCGATGTGTCAGGAAGCTGACGACGCTGTGTAGATCTACCTCGTCCCGGTCCGTGTGTAACGTCAAAGTGTTTACATATTGAAGCGCCGTCACTTTGTCAGTGGTAAGCATGTTCTGACTATGGACGTCGCGGTCAAACCTCGCCGTTCCAATAGCGCTGCCGTAAGTGCCCACGTTGATTCCGTTTACCACGGCGCCGAGGAAGCTACGTAAGTCGTTCAACTGAACGGTCGTGTGGCCTTTAGTAGTTTCTATAAGAATTTCGATGTCTCTGGCGCAGCTATCCATCGGCCCTGCAAATAGCAAATCCACAGTAACGTGGAAATTTTCACTTATATTAACAAACATGACATTTCCATTAAGATAAAAACGAGACTTAATCAAGTTTGTTTATACTGAAATATTTTTACTTAAACAGATTAATTAAAGTTATAGTAAGGACATAGACACTGTTCCCTGGGCGTGTCGCTTTAAGTGCAAAGTGCACTGGATTTAATATCATACATTTGTTATAAATACGTGATCAATTCTTTAATTATACATACGCACTAGTTGGCTAGTTTCTGTTTTATAATGTCCTTAATGCATTTTCGATAAAGGTATAATATAATTAATTCGAAAATTAAAAATCGGATTAGTCGGATACCTTCTTTAATGGCAACTTCCAGCTATCATTGATGTAAGGATGGGTAAAAGTGTGTCGGTAGAAACATCGGCGCTGGAAGACCGTTCCACATAAAAGTGCGACTATAACAATATTTTGTTATGTTTTTATACTGCATCACAACGATATGTTTTGTGATTATAATGGTGCCGTCCAGCTGATATTTTGGTGGAATTCCGCCAAATCTGGACAGATACTTTGAATGCAAACAAACTTGACCAAAGACTATTACTGACCTGCTGTAGTCGGCTGCTGCACTGGAGTTGTTTGCGGTGCCACAGTAGTTGGGGCAGGTGTTGTGGTAGACGGTGTGGTCGTCGTAACCGCGTGCGTGGTTGGTGGCGTTGGTTGTTGTGTGGTGGTCGCAGGTGTGGTAGTTGTGGGGACCGGAGTTGTGGTAGGTGGTGTTGTTGTCATGGTAGTTGTGGTGGTAGGTGGTGGAGCAGGGGTGGTTGGGGCTGGTGTTGTGTTGGAAGGTAGGTTGCACAAATTATCCATGCAGCAATGCATCGACAGTGAGCGGGAGAACAGTCCACGTTTACCAAGCAGCTGGATAATATTCTGGCCTTCGCAGGTCTGTATACAGAAATACAAAAAGGATAACTACATTTGAACAAAATGACATATTATATTATATTATTTCATATTATATTATTTCATATTATATTATATTATATTATATTATTTCATATTATATTATTTCATATTATATTATATTATATTAGTTAATATCATAATATATGATTTCATATCATATTATATTAGTTCATATCACATTATATTAATATTTATATTTATATTTTTTCCTTCCGAAAACGATTTACAACACAATCCTAACGTAAACAAGGGCATCAACATCAACAAAAACAGCGACAACAACGACGGCAAAGACGAAGAAAAAAGAAGCACATCGGTATTGACCAACAAATAAAAATATAAAAAAACAGCACCTTTTTACTTTAAACCCATTCCGTTACCCAATGACTAACGCCGAATGGCTGGCTGCGTTTTCAAACTCAGGACGTTTTATCCGACATCTTAACCCCTAGAGAATGGAATTACTGGCGCAAACACCGCCAAAATGATGAATCGATTTAAAAGCGGTCATTTTAAAACGTATACTGGTGAATATTATACACGTCATCTTTATATAACCAACGATGAAACGATTCCACGAAATTATTGACCAGCCCTCGCAGACACTTCTCGCGGTGCGTGATATGACAAGATAATATAAGCTATTAAGGTCAGAGAAGCGTAGCGTTTATACACATATGTTTACTACTTGCATTTTTATCGAAACAAGGTGCTGACCTTTTTCTAAATTTATTGTGGAGCAGATCTCGATCGGAGCTTCACGGGTAATTAATTCCGTCGTCGGGACAATCATCTTTTGGATGTATATGGTGCAATTATCCTTACGGAATCACGATCGTTTTGTTTGCCGAAAGAAGAATACGCCATAAAAAGTTCTTCATAAAAGCGATAGGTGTACAGTGTAGGCCTATAGGACTATTTCATCACATTTAACTTTTATTTATCAATTTGTTGACATTGTGTTAGATGTACAACTGTTACTGCATTTTCAGCAGAGATAACAATAATAAGAATATAATTATGACAAAGTCCAATGAGCATTGCAACATATACCAAACTCCGAAAAGGCGCAGAACAAAGGTTTTTCACGTGCAAGCCAAGCGAACAGTAAGAACAAATTTGTGATGAGTCATTTAACGAAAAGAACAAACCCGACTGTTACCGCCTTGGAACTGTCAGACGGCAATATGGACCGACTGGGGTGCTTAAACCGGTTTTACAGAGCTCTAACCTCGCACTTCCTGACGAGTTTATCAAATGCAAGCAATGAATAGAAAAAACGATCTATTTGAATACAAAATGTCCAAGCGCTGATATTTTCAATAATAAGTTATGACGAAAGTAGTGACGTCATTGAAAAATAATGTCCACATAGTGTTTAGAAAAGATTATGGGTTGAAAAAAAAACACACAAAAATGGTTGACTATAAATGAAAATAACTTTCAGAATCATGAACAAACATGACCAGAGATAAATAAATGGTTGCAGCATCATGTTCATGTGAAGATGGAATTGAAGAACCAAATTCCAATGTCCATCAAAGGAAATACACGTAACAATCCTCATAGAATGAATTAAATGACAACATAGATTACATGTACGGGGAGATTTTTTCGACCGCCACACTTCACAATAAACATTGTTGTGATCATGAATAATTCTTCTTCCGATTTCCGGCGAACAGAAAACGATCGTGATTTCAGTAAGTATCATTGCACCAGATACATCCGAGGGATGAGTGTCCCGAGGACGGAATTACCCGAGGAGTTCCGATTAATCCGAGAGATGATTCGTGAATTATCCAAGACATTCCGATTGGAGCTGATTTCTGTAAGAATCTTACAGATGATGAGTCGAGCATGAACTCTTACTAAAATATCTATCATGCAATAGCTTTTTTTCAGGAAAGAATGCTGGCTGACAAAAACTCCAAAATGGTGGCTTTTTTGTAAGCCATTCTTTTTAAATATGACCACCAAACGATACAGAACATATGCAATAGAACATATTGAGAACAATAAGAAAAAAATACAATATTAATTGGCCAAGATTGCCTATTACAAGTAAATGCCGACCAAATTTTACCAAAATGTCTGCCAAAACGCCCAAACTACTAAACGGTTTTATCTGACTTACTATTTCATACAATAATTGACTAAAATTATGGGTTTTATCAAGAAAAGTACGACAATTTAAATATTGTTCTGTTAAAAGAAAGTTTTTTAAAACACGATGTATAGTGGGGTATGATGTGATATAATACACAAGATCATATTTGAATATGCTTTCATAAACTTTTTATCACATGATTCCCCTTGTTTTCTATTCAATACACCTATTACTTATTTTGTTTTATCCCACCATCTCAGTAAATATCGGTTAATCCGTGTGATAAAGATGAGCTTTATCAACCGATATTCGCGCACCTGCACTAAGCTGGACTACTTTCTTCACGAAACGATCAGGAATGTTTACGAGAAAAAAACTCATTTATCCTTTAATTATGCTTTTGGTCACCTCAAAAATGTCCATAATATAAAGATTGGTTAAATAGAGCAAACGAGGCTATTTAAAAAAGGGATGAGAGCGGTTTCGATCTCTGTCCTGCAGGATTGAAAACTTAAGTAGCAGCATTTTAAACGACTGAGCTAACCGGACAGTTCATCGCGTTCTTCCGAAGTTTTAGTTAACAATGATATTGAAAATTTGAAAACAAAAAAATATACAAGAAAAGCTTTTTTAATCAAAATGTACACATTTTCAATTCAAAAACATGCAAAAATATGAAACAATATGTAATACAGGAACATAATTAAAACTGTTTAAGAATAGTAAAAAAAATCATTAAAAGTACGAATTTGGAGTCGGCAAAAGTAAAAACAACTATCAAAATGTCAGATTATGTGAGTCCCTGTTGTTTTGATGTTATTCGGTGTGAATTGAAAGAACGTGATGAAGAATCGTGTGAAAACCTAAGCAGTGTTGTATAGATGAGCTACGAGGATTTCGAGGCAAAACTTGGCTTTAATCCCAGCAGTTTTGAGAAGGAAACTGATCTTGAATCTGAGGCTGTCTCAGAAGGCAGCAATCAACTGCATAATCTGAGGACAGACCCTGATGATCAAATGCTGTTGCATGCTGAACATTCAAATGGTTTAGATAGAGCTCACTCTTTAGTTGAACAAAATACAGCTGACTGCACAGATCTGGACAAATGTGCTAATAATTCACAGATTCTAGACATAAACATGAACACCAGCACACCACCTCCAATCCCAACATTTCTCCAAATTTCGCAAGTCACCCTCTCAAAAACACAACCATCTTCGCAATTTTTAATGGTATATTCAATGTTCAGAATTTCAATGTCATCAACAATTAAAATCCATGAGCAAACTGTTTGTTACAACCAAAAACACACACAAACCTCACACTTAATCCGTGTTTCCTACCATATGCGTAGCAACTTTTACTGTTAACTGCCCTGACATTACACACTACACATATTGCTTTTATACGAGGGTGTGATTGATTTTTGTTGTTATTTTCAAACCATTATTTTTAATTATCGCAATCAATAAAATTGCAACCTTATGTATAGTGCAAATAACATAAAAGGAATAACATGTTTATTGTCTTATTTTTAATTGTAAAATTGAACTATTTCTTATAGCCGAATTACTCTATGCACGCGCATGAATTTCGTGTATTGCATTAGAATGTCTGATCATGAAGGGGAGGAGCAGTAGCGGTAAATTAAAATGTTTCCCTTTTTAATCCATTAGAAAAAAAACCGGTTGATGGTGGGATAAAAAGAATACCAGGTTAGTGTTGATATAGATAAATGTTATCATGCACTAACCTGGTATTCTCTATATATTACACTAGTGTAATACTGCTTTTTTATTGATGATGACGTCATACCACTATTTCACCAAGTATTGTTAGAATTTCGTAAAATCGTCCATGGGCGATTAAAACCATATGACAAAAAGTATGTCAGTCTGTTATTTAAAACAAGCATTTATAACACTCGTCCATAGGCTCGCTTACTATGACTTTTCATTAACTCGTTTACTTAATATTTGTATTAAATGATAAATTGTGTCAGATCCTCTATATCTTGTCTTCTTTACAAGCGTCGCTGCCGGACAACTTTAAGCCGTTATTATCTCATCAACCATGTACATGTACGTCATGTGTATACGTCAATCATAAACACATCGTCGGACACCCACGACCGATCCATTCCGTTACTCTTCATTCATCGCCCGTGGGATATTTAGTTCACTTTTCGCCGTTTCTGGAAATGATATTTCATTGGTCGCTTCATAATCCGATGAAGATTTCAGTCCAATGATAAAGCTCGTTCTTTCATTGTTTCGACAGAATTGTTCAAATGGCGTAGCCATTGTTATACTTCTAGTCTCCACGCTGGATTTTGTAAGCAGTATTATGATTGGCCAATTCTTGTTCTATTCAGTTCAATAAGACAACAGAAAATTTACCAATAAACCCACGGTTGACGAATGTAGTAAAACGGAAAAGTTGAGCTTGGGTATCCGACGGAATCATAAACAATAGGCTAATTGGCTCGAAAGTGATGCAATAATTCAAAGGGACCTCGAAGTGGGTTTAATGGATCATATACCTGAGCAAAACTGTAACGAAAGTCATTTTAAACTTTTGAGACATTCGAAATTTTTGAAGTTCTTCAAACATACAAAAAAACGCAACAAGGTATTACTCACATAAGTTAATTCCATAAAATTGTATGCTACGAATGTAACAGGCAAAGGTGAAACAATTCTAGGCTGGTCTAACATACCTGAAAGCTTGCACAGTTCATCTTATGTTCTGACTGGCCGTCGGCAGACACCATTGAAGCTAGGAGGCAGAACTGAAACAAGAGTTAAAGGTGTTATCCGACCAAAGCTCAGTTCCTTAGATAACCAGTAAATGGATTGTTATCTAAAAAGGTCCTGCTAAATGCTATTCATTGATGCTCTAGATCTATGTAAACGGTGAAACATAAATCCTCACTTTTCATTGCAAACAAGTATTTCCTATCTGAGCCACGCTGCAGAGATAGATATTTTTAAACTAAGGAAACAACGTGTCAACCCACTTTTGAGATCGCTTTATATCATCATCCGGGTAGTCCGATGACGTCGATGTTTATTTTTAGAAGAGATCACTATCGAGCTTATTTATAGATTTGGAAAGAATGAACCGTAAGAGTGATTTGTTTTGCAGTTTGTGGTGTCTTACAATATAGGTGGTGTTCCAAATCGTCTTTACTTACACTTAAGTATGCGTTTTTTCAGTAATTATGCATACATTTTCAGAAAGAGTGGAAAAATACTGATACATGCGTTTAATATAGATAAACTGTCGGATACCATCTTTAAAATAAAAATACACCAGCATATTTTCAAAACGCCTATATTCTTGCATCTGAGGTGCGCTCTTTGTAGAGTGGTTCGAGTAGTCGACTACCACTCGCTCGACCACTAACCAATTGCAGTTCAGCCTTAGTCGGTTGTAAAACATCATGTGATAAGTTTGTCTGAGTAGTGATGATGAGACAATGCTACTAAGTAACATGCATATAATGCATAAGAAAATTCGTTGATGCAAAGCATCAAAGGCGACGCAAAAACTGGATCAGGTAAATAGGTTAAAGTAATATGGGAGCAAGTAACAAATACATATTTGAAAAGTTATGGTTGTTATTTGAAAGTTTTTAGTATACTAAAAATCTTGAGAAAAAGTATGTATAACGTATATTCCTGCGACCATAGGATGGTTTAAAACAAAATAAAAAGCAAAACCTGACACCATTTTATAGGTTTAAATATAATATATGAAGAGAAAAAAGTTGCCAACATTATTATAATTAACTATAAATCTAAAGCGTACGAACAGAAATTGCACATGTGCAGCCGCCTCACATTAAACAAATAATTATTGTCCAGAGAGTCATTTTTTTCTGGAAAATAGTATGTTTTTTGTTTCTTTCTCACTGTCTTATTGTTTATTTTCAAAGTTCTTTTATATGAAAGCATTTTTGTATCTGGATCATGTATGCAAGGACAATGTTTATTATTTCTTAAACTTTACATATTTCACGCGTGTAAAGGAAAATAGAGGAAGATAAACTGAGAAAAAAACCCACACAAAACGATCTGGTATGTCCTTAAATCCCGATGGAACTAATGTTATAACAAAGCAATGTTATGACGTAAGTATGTGCCGCTTTGATTTATAATTACACACTGAACTGACATTAAATATACAACTTAACAGAAGTTGCTGACATATTCTGTTGTTGTTGTTTTTGTTATAAATTTTTTGCAAAGTGTTCGTGTAATAAAACTCTTGGACAAGGCAGAAAATATCATGTCAGGTCTAGGGTCTGAACCCAGAACCCTCCGACCTGAGTCCATCACCTTAACCTCTTGACCAAGAAGGTTTCATGCATATTATAAACGCTTTCTTGGTGTGTTGAACGTTTCTCTTATTCAAGTAAATTAATCATCCGACTCTTTAATAAGATCCTTTTGAAAACTTGTCGTGACAGGGCTAGGGCTTAAAGTGGAAACTCTCCGATCCAGAAAGATAACCTCTTGACCACAAACACTTCAGAGATACCATAAAAGCCTTCCTGCACGTTGGCAGCACCAGAAATGCTATTTTTAGATTTGCGCGGACCTTTTAGAAATCGGTTATGTATATTGCGAGTACCATTAAACTGAATAAGGACCCGTATTTTATCAAGATAGAAAGTCCGCAAAACAAACTTTCCCCATGTACAATTTCAGAGAGATTCCATATACAGGCGCCGCGCTCCAGTAAAATATGTTTAATGTAAAATAACGTATTCATTTTTAGTAGGACGAGACTGTATGATCCTTTATCTAGTTTGGTTTTTGGTTCCTGACACATCGCACCAACAAAATGGTACTGATGTCCAGACATTAAATAGTGGAAAACACAAAACAAATAGCTCGGTAGAACCATCAGCGCACCGCAGGTCGGCTTGAAGACACCCTTGCCCATCTTTGACTGGAAATAACGGTGTAATGGGGGTAAGGGGTTACAAAATAATTTTGTTGACTAAAACTTATCCTTTTGCAAAATTCATCATTTTGATATAATAACCTTAGACAGGTTCGAACCGGTGGCATCTTATATTTGAGCAAAGTACGATATCTATGTTATTGTAAACATCCAGTTCAGAGAAATTGTTGCAAACCAAAAAAATTCTTTAATAAAAAAGCTGTCAATATTCGTCTAATATACTTCAAACGAAGAGCTGAAGTTTTAAAATATTTTGCGTAGCAAAGATTTCTGTCCATAATATGCTCTATTTATTTTTACTACACCTATCAAACATGTACTGTTTCGAACATATATACATACAATTAGTATTTCTGCCATTAACCAAATACCGCATTTTGTGATTGCATAACCTGTACACCGGACCACTCGCCCTTTGCTGTACTGAACTATCTACAAACGTTGCTTACATCGACCGGTGCACAATCTTTCTCAGTGTGACAGTCTGTTGGGTTTCGTACTGAATTAACTATCTATCTACATTGCTTACCTCGCCCGGTGCACAATCTTTCTCAGTGTGACAGTCTGTTGGGTTTCGTACTGAATGAACTATCTATCTACATTGCTTACCTCGCCCGGTGCACAATCTTTCTTAGTCTGACAGTCTGTTGGATTTCGTACTGAATTAACTATCTATCTACATCGCTTACCTCGCCCGGTGCACATTCTTTCTCAGTGTGACAGTCTGTTGGGTTTCGTACTGAATTAACTATCTATCTACATCGCTTACCTCGCCCGGTGCACAATCTTTCTCAGTCTGACAGTCTGTTGGGTTTCGTACTGAATGAACTATCTATCTACATTGCTTACCTCGCCAGGTGCACATTCTTTCTCAGTGTGACAGTCTATCGGGTTTCGTACTGAATGAACTATCTATCTACATCGCTTATCTCGCCCGATGCACATTCTTTCTCAGTCTGACAGTCTGTTGGATTTCGTACTGAATGAACTATCTATCTACATTGCTTACCTCGCCCGGTGCACAATCTTTCTCAGTGTGACAGTCTGTTGGGTTTCGTACTGAATGAACTATCTATCTACATCGCTTATCTCGCCCGATGCACATTCTTTCTCAGTCTGACAGTCTGTTGGATTTCGTACTGAATGAACTATCTATCTACATTGCTTACCTCGCCCGGTGCACAATCTTTCTCAGTGTGACAGTCTGTTGGGTTTCGTACTGAATGAACTATCTATCTACATTGCTTACCTCGCCCGGTGCACATTCTTTCTCAGTGTGACAGTCTGTTGGGTTTCGTACTGAATGAACTATCTATCTACATTGCTTACCTCGCCCGGTGCACAATCTTTCTCAGTGTGACAGTCTGTTGGGTTTCGTACTGAATGAACTATCTATCTACATTGCTTACCTCGCCCGGTGCACATTCTTTCTCAGTGTGACAGTCTGTTGGGTTTCGTACTGAATGAACTATCTATCTACATTGCTTACCTCGCCCGGTGCACAATCTTTCTCAGTGTGACAGTCTGTCGGATTTCGTACTGAATGAACTATCTATCTACATTGCTTACCTCGCCCGGTGCACAATCTTTCTCAGTCAGACAGTCTGTTGGGTTTCGTACTGAATGAACTATCTATCTACATTGCTTACCTCGCCCGGTGCACAATCTTTCTCAGTCTGACAGTCTGTTGGGTTTCGTACTGAATGAACTATCTATCTACATTGCTTACCTCGCCCGGTGCACAATCTTTCTCAGTCAGACAGTCTGTTGGGTTTCGTACTGAATGAACTATCTATCTACATTGCTTACCTCGCCCGGTGCACATTCTTTCTCAGTGTGACAGTCTGTTGGGTTTCGTACTGAATGAACTATCTATCTACATTGCTTACCTCGCCCGGTGCACAATCTTTCTCAGTGTGACAGTCTGTTGGGTTTCGTACTGAATGAACTATCTATCTACATTGCTTACCTCGCCCGGTGCACAATCTTTCTCAGTGTGACAGTCTGTCGGATTTCGTACTGAATGAACTATCTATCTACATTGCTTACCTCGCCCGGTGCACAATCTTTCTCAGTCTGACAGTCTGTTGGGTTTCGTACTGAATGAACTATCTATCTACATTGCTTACCTCGCCCGGTGCACAATCTTTCTCAGTGTGACAGTCTGTTGGGTTTCGTACTGAATGAACTATCTATCTACATTGCTTACCTCGCCCGGTGCACAATCTTTCTCGGTGTGACAGTCTGTTGGGTTTCGTACTGAATGAACTATCTATCTACATTGCTTACCTCGCCCGGTGCACAATCTTTCTCAGTGTGACAGTCTGTCGAGTTTCGTACTGAATGAACTATCTATCTACATCGCTTATCTCGCCCGTTGCACAATCTTTCTCAGTCTGACAGTCTGTCGGATTTCGTACTGAATGAACTATCTATCTACATTGCTTACCTCGCCCGGTGCACAATCTTTCTCGGTGTGACAGTCTGTTGGGTTTCGTACTGAATGAACTATCTATCTACATTGCTTACCTCGCCCGGTGCACAATCTTTCTCAGTGTGGCAGTCTGTCGGATTTCGTACTGAATGAACTATCTATCTACATCGCTTACCTCGCCCGGTGCACAATCTTTCTCAGTCTGACAGTCTGTCGGATTTCGTACTGAATGAACTATCTATCTACATCGCTTACCTCGCCCGGTGCACATTCTTTCTCAGTCTGCCAGTCTGTCGAGTTACGTACTGAATGAACTATCTATCTACATTGCTTACCTCGCCCGGTGCACAATCTTTCTCAGTCTGACAGTCTGTTGGGTTTCGTACTGAATGAACTATCTATCTACATTGCTTACCTCGCCAGGTGCACAATCTTTCTCAATGTGACAGTCTGTCGGGTTTCGTACTGAATGAACTATCTATCTACATTGCTTACCTCGCCCGGTGCACATTCTTTCTCAGTGTGACAGTCTGTCGGGTTTCGTACTGAATGAACTATCTATCTACATTGCTTACCTCGCCCGGTGCACATTCTTTCTCAGTGTGACAGTCTGTCGGGTTTCGTACTGAATGAACTATCTATCTACATTGCTTACCTCGCCCGGTGCACAATCTTTCTCAGTGTGACAGTCTGTCGGGTTTCGTACTGAATGAACTATCTATCTACATTGCTTACATCGACCGGTGCCCATTCTTTCTCAGTGTGACAGTCTGTTGGGTTTCGTACTGAATGAACTATCTATCTACATTGCTTACCTCGCCCGGTGCACAATCTTTCTCAGTGTGACAGTCTGTTGGGTTTCGTACTGAATGAACTATCTATCTACATTGCTTACCTCGCCCGGTGCACAATCTTTCTCAGTGTGACAGTCTGTTGGGTTTCGTACTGAATGAACTATCTATCTACATTGCTTACCTCGCCCGGTGCACAATCTTTCTCAGTGTGACAGTCTGTTGGATTTCGTACTGAATGAACTATCTATCTACATTGCTTACCTCGCCCGATGCACAATCTTTCTCAGTGTGACAGTCTGTTGGGTTTCGTACTGAATGAACTATCTATCTACATCGCTTACTTCGCCCGGTGCACAATCTTTCTCAGTGTGACAGTGTGTCGGGTTTAGACTGAATGAACTATCTATCTACATTGCTTACCTCGCCCGGTGCACAATCTTTCTCAGTGTGACAGTGTGTCGGGTTTAGACTGAATGAACTATCTATCTACATTGCTTACCTCGCCCGGTGCACAATCTTTCTCAGTGTGACAGTGTGTCGGGTTTAGACTGAATGAACTATCTATCTACATTGCTTACCTCGCCCGGTGCACAATCTTTCTCAGTGTGACAGTCTGTTGAATTTCGTACTGAATGAACTATCTATCTACATTGCTTACCTCGCCCGATGCACAATCTTTCTCAGTGTGACAGTCTGTTGGATTTCGTACTGAATGAACTATCTATCTACATTGCTTACCTCGCCCGGTGCACAATCTTTCTCAGTGTGACAGTCTGTTGGATTTCGTACTGAATGAACTATCTATCTACATTGCTTACCTCGCCCGATGCACAATCTTTCTCAGTGTGACAGTCTGTTGGATTTCGTACTGAATGAACTATCTATCTACATTGCTTACCTCGCCCGGTGCACAATCTTTCTCAGTGTGACAGTCTGTTGGGTTTCGTACTGAATGAACTATCTATCTACATTGCTTACCTCGCCCGGTGCACATTCTTTCTCAGTCTGACAGTCTGTTGGATTTCGGACAGTCTCAGGGCACTCGTAGCATTTCAACGCTACAACAACGTGGATCAAACTATTAGACATGCAATACAGTAATTTGTAGCGAAGAGATCTTCTGACACAAATATTTTGGTCAGTATTGTAAATTTAGTTAATAAAAGGAAAAAAATCATTGATCACCATGGCAACTCATGTATGTCGACCGCTTTATTAGATACTTTACAATGGCAAGAATAACATTTTTTCCTAGCATCAGACGACAGTACGGCCAAAATAGAAAATACTTAAAATTCTACGTTTTCCCCTGTTAAAATGGCATCATCGTACGTAAGTTTACTGTAGTCATGGGTGGATCCGTGGGGGGGTGGGGGGGGGGGAGTGGGGGGGGGGGGTGGTGCGCGATCCCCACCTAGGTAAAAGTGTAGAGATGTGAAAACACAAACATTTAAGCTTAAAAAATACCAATCTTTTTAAAGTTAACAGCTTAGGTCGATGTTAGGGTCCATCACTGTGTATGTATATCCAGTATCAACTTGGAAGCCATGCTGTCTTTGTAGGGAATTTCGTCTTGTAGCAATGTTACATCTTTGTATGTAACTTACTGTATGTAGGTAATTTCAACTTGTAAGCCTTCAAATCTTGTAATAAAGTGTGGATTATTATTATTATTATTATTATTATTATTATTATTGCAATGAAGTTTATTGGATCTTGATTCAACCCCGTACACCTTTCCCCCCCCCCCCCCCCCCCCCACACACACACACACGTAGTGTTGCTACTGAGTATCGTTTGGAAACAATTATAACATTGGACAAACCAATTGAACATTTTACTACATTGGTTTGAGTCAAACTCACCCAAATATGTTAAAAATCTTTACATTTCAAACATATTTATATATATATATAAAGTGGCAAAGTGGCTCAGATAAAAAAATCACGTTTGCAATGACGATTGTGGCGTTAAGGCTCACTTTTCCGACAGGTGTAGAACACCAATAATTAGCATTTTACGGGATCTGTTCTGATAACAATGGTTTAATAAAATGTAAAATGAAAAAATATTTGGTACGAATTGTCGGATACCACCTTTTAGATTAATTTGGCAACTTACGACACAATCCACAGAAGCGGGCGCACATGACCTGAACCAGCGCGACATCAAGGCAGATATCTGGGTTTTGAGCCTTCATCGTCTCGCATGTTGACGTGTTCAGGTCCTCACACGCACCTGCCGTTCGCAGCGCCACAGCTAGCAACACTGCTGCAACGTTAAATGTGGTATTCGGTAGTTTGAATGTAGTAATATATTTGTCTTGTTTTAGAAAATTGGCCCTTAATAGCTGTATAAACTCATCATTTAGTCTTAAAATAGTGGATTTTTAACATTACATTTTACCAATCATGAAATATATCGCATTAAATACCCATTATTTCCAAATTATATAAATAAACACGATGGGGATTTCAGCCAAAGTAAATATCGACATCAATGCTAATTACCCGGATGATTCTATCACATAATCTCATAAGTAAGAGGTCACGTGGTATTATTTTAAAATAGTTAACCATGCAGCGTGGCTCAGGGAGGTAATATATTTTTGTAATGACAAATGTGGTATTATGCTTTGTTTTACACATGGATGGCCCAATAAACAACATTTCACAAGATCTGTTTAGATAACAATCAATCACCGGGGGTATTTGGTTGATTGTGGAAAGATTTGTTTTCAAATTGTCGGATTCCATGAATAAAGTATGGCTAAATCAATGAAAAGAAATTTTCAATAAGTGGTTTTTCTATTATGCATCTATTAAGTTTGACTTAAAGCCACCAGGACACATTTGGCCGACCTTGCAATTTGTTTTTGTTAAATGTAAATCAAATTAAAATATCAGCTCTTATCAATTCTTAATTTGTAAAAATTATGTACTTTTTTAAATATCGTTTAGTTGTTAGGATGAAAGATAGGTAAACGAGTTTTCAGTCGATTTACTTTAACTTGGTGAAGCCATATCCAGCCAATTAGTGTCATGTTTATTACTAACATATTCTCATGACCTTTATTTGAAGTAAATGTACTAAGAGCATAAGAAACACAAGGAATCATAAAATGGACACAATAAATCAAAAAGAGATATATTCAAGCAGAAAAGAGACATAAATAAGTAGAAGGTTGTTTGTGGAAAGATTTGTTTTCAAATTGTCGGATTCCATGGATAAAATATGGCTAAATAAATGAAAAGAAATTTTCAATAAATGGTTTTTCTATTATGCATCTATTAAGTTTGACTTAAAGCCACCAGGACACATTTGGCCGACCTTGCAATTTGTTTTTGTTAAATGTAAAATAAATTAAAATATCAGCTCTTATCAATTCTTAATTTGTAAAAATTATGTCCTTTTTTAAATATCGTTTAGTTGTTAGGATGAAAAATAGGTAAACGAGTTTTCAGTCGATTTACTTTAACTTGGTGAAGCCATATCCAGCCAATTAGTGTCATGTTTATTACTAACATAGTCTCGTGACCTTTATTTGAAGTAAATGTAATAAGAGCATAAGATACACAAGGAGTCATAAAATGGACACAATAAATCAAAAAGAGATATATTCAATCAGAAAAGAGACATAAATAAGTAGAAGGTCTTCAAAAGGAAGCAGAGACTAAACATTATGAAGCAGAAAAGGGACATCTTTAAGCAGAGAGGGAACATAATGAAGCAGAAAAGGGATATATTTAAGCGGAGAGGGAACATAATGAAGCAGAAAAGGCATATATTGAAGCGGAAAGGGGACAAAATGAAACAGAAAAGAGGCATAATTAAGCTGAGGGGGGACATAATGAAGCAGAAAAGGGACATATTTAAGCGGAAAGGGAACATAATGAAGCAGAAAATGGACATATTTAAGCGGAAAGGGAACATAATGAAGCAGAAAATTGACATATTTAAGCTAAAGGGAACATAATGAAGCAGAAAATGGACATATTTAAGCGGAAAGGGAACACAATGAAGCAGAAAATGGACATATTAAAGGGAACATAATGAAGCAAAAAAGGGATATATTGAAGCGGAAAGGAAACATAATGAAGCAGGAAAGGGACATAAGAAAGATGAACCGTATATACAGAAGCAAAAATGAACAGAAGCAAGCAGATTATTTATATAAGAAAGTAGAATATTATCATGCAATTAAGGTAGAAAAAGTGAACATAATAACGAAGAAAAAAGAAAATGATGAAGGATGCAGAAAGGCAGAAAGGGGAGCTCTAGACATCATATGAAGGCAAATCAAACAGGAAAACTAAAAAGGCTAACATAGGACATGTACAATTAGACGAGTGAATAGAAGATGTAATGACGGAAACCATAGAAAATTGGCGCGGCGAAGCAAGACCACGACGCATGAGAATAACGGTAACAATGTGATAAAGGAAACACCAGCAAGTTGATGCGACAGTGCAAGACCTCGACGCATGGGAATATCGGTTACAATGTGATAAAAGAAACTCCAGCAAGTTGATGCGACAGTGCAAGACCACGACGCATGGGAATATCGGTTACAATGTGATAAAAGAAACTCCAGCAAGTTGATGCGACAGAGCAAGACCTCGACGCATGGGAATATCGGTTACAATGTGATAAAAGAAACTCCAGCAAGTTGATGCGACAGTGCAAGACCACGACGCATGGGAATATCGGTTACAATGTGATAAAAGAAACTCCAGCAAGATGATGCGACAGTGCAAGACCACGACGCATGGGAATATCGGTTACAATGTGATAAAAGAAACTCCAGCAAGTTGATGCGACAGAGCAAGACCTCGACGCATGGGAATATCGGTTACAATGTGATAAAAGAAACTCCAGCAAGTTGATGCGACAGAGCAAGACCTCGACGCATGGGAATATCGGTTACAATGTGATAAAAGAAACTCCAGCAAGTTGATGCGACAGAGCAAGACCTCGACGCATGGGAATATCGGTTACAATGTGATAAAAGAAACTCCAGCAAGTTGATGCGACAGAGCAAGACCTCGACGCATGAGAATATCGGTTACAATGTGATAAAAGAAACTCCAGCAAGTTGATGCGACAGAGCAAGACCTCGACGCATGAGAATATCGGTTACAATGTGATAAAAGAAACTCCAGTAAGTTGATGCGACAGAGCAAGACCTCGACGCATGGGAATATCGGTTACAATGTGATAAAAGAAACTCCAGCAAGTTGATGCGACAGTGCAAGACCACGACGCATGAGAATATCGGTTACAATGTGATAAAAGAAACTCCAGTAAGTTGATGCGACAGAGCAAGACCTCGACGCATGGGAATATCGGTTACAATGTGATAAAAGAAACTCCAGTAAGTTGATGCGACAGTGCAAGACAACGACGCCTGGGAATATCGGTTACAATGTGATAAAGGAAACACCAGCAAGTTGATGCGACATTGCAAGACCACGACGCATGGGAATAATTTACCGATAAAGATAAAGGACGTCGGAGCAGATCAAGATAACAAAACAAGGCGACATAGTTTAGATAATTTGATATTAAGTAGAGAAAGGGTATGGTAAAGAAAGTCCGAGCACATCAAGACGTCAGAGCAAGGTGACAGAAAACAGAACAAAGGGGTATTTAGTAGGTAAAAGATATGATAAATGAAGCACCGGCAGATCAAGACAACAAAACAAGGCGACATAGTTTAGACAATTTGATATTTAGTAGAGAAAGGGTATGGTAAAGAAAGTCCGAGCACATCAAGACGTCAGAGCAAGGCGACAGAAAACAGAACAAAAGGGTATTTAGTAGGTAAAAGATATGATAAATGAAGCACCTGCAAATAAAGACAACAAAACAAGGCGACATAGTTTAGATAATTTGATATTAAGTAGAGAAAGCGTATGGTATAGAAAGTCCGAGCACATCAAGACGTCAGAGCAAGGCGACAGAAAACAGAACAAAAGGGTATTTAGTAGGTAAAAGATATGATAAATGAAGCACTGGCAAATCAAGACAACAAAACAAGGCGATAGAGAACAGATAAATGATATTACGTAGGTATAAGATATCATAAAGAAAGTTCCAACAGATAAAGTTGATATTAACTAGAGAGAAGATACTGTGAAGAAAGTTCCGACAAGACAGAACAATGCGACAAAGAAAGCTGATATTAATTAGATAGAAGATATGGTTACAAAAGTTCCGACAAGACAGAACAAGGCGACAGAGAAAGCTGATATTAACTGGATGGAAGTTACGGTGAAGAAAGTTCCAACAAGACTGAGCAAGACGACAGAGACAACTGATATTAACTGAATAGAAGTTACGGTGAAGGAAGTTCTGACAGGACAGAGCAAGACCACAGAGAAAACTGATAATAACTGGATAAAAGATATGGTGAAGGAAGTTCTAATAAGAGAGAATAAGAGATAGAGTACTATAATTTTCTATCGATAGACGAAGATAACCAGAAGACAAGTGTTTGCAAAACAATGTTCGTGAAACATTTTGTCTCCACAGAGGACTGGAGACGACATCAAGTGGAAGTTTAACAGATCAACATGACCAGGAATGGGGAGTCGTTCGGCTTTGATGATAGCATATCAGAAGCTTACGAGCATAAAATTCACACTACATTCCAACAGACACGAGCCTTTTTGTTTCAAATAACATGAATTATCGGTTTTGGCCACAACTGAGCCATTTGACCTCGATTGTGCATGTGTAAACCCAAATCACGCAATCCCATTTAAGCTTCGAATACCTTAAGAGCAGTTACTGGCGGATTTTGTGAACAGCCAGTCGGACAGTGCAAGAAATTCACTTGACATACATATTGATAAGATAAACAAACATGACCAGCAAAAAGTGAAAACATGACCATATGTTACTATAAATAGACACACACTTTAAAGTTACATTGTATTAAGTGCATTTACTTCAACAGTAACAGTAGTAAGATGCTGTTACTTGTATTATAGATATAGGCAAGATCTCGGATATCACATTTAGAGCGACTTTGTCACAGTCGGCATAATTTGCATTTTGGGTGATTTTTTGTGAAGAAGCAAAACTTCTACTAATGTCACCATCATGATTCATGTTTTGTTTGGCCCTAGCTGTTAACAGCATCATTAGAAACCATTTGACATAAATATCATACTATTTAACATGAACAATCTACTATTTTACATCAACAACTTACAATTTAATACAAACAAACCTACTATTTTACATTAACAACTTACAATTAAATACAAAAAACCCTACTGTTTTAAATCAACAACCTACAATTGAATACAAACAAGCCTACTATTTTACATCAACAACCTACAATTTAAAATAAACAACATACTATTTTACGTCAGCAACCTATAATTTAATACTAACAATATACATGTACTACATTGCATCAACAAACTACAATTAAATACAAACAAACTTACTATTTTACATCAACAACCTTTAATTGAATACAAACAAGCCTACTATTTGACATCAACAACCTACAATTTAAAATAAACAACATACTATTTTACATCAACAACCTACAATTTAATACAAACAAACTAACTATTTTACATCAACAACCTTTAATTTAATACAAACAAGCCTACTATTTTACATCAACAACGTTTAATTAAATACAAACAAGCCTACTATTTTACATAAACAACCTACAATTTAATACAAACAACAAACTATTTTACATCAACAACCTACAATTTAATAAAAACAACCTACTATTTGATACGAACAACCTACTTTTTGATACGAACAACTTACTACATACGTATTTATTACGAACAACCTACTATTTATTACGAACATCCTACTATTTGATACGAACAACCTACTATTTAATACGAACAACCTTCTATTTAATACGAACAACCTACTTTTTGATACGAACTACCTACTATTTAATACGAACAACCTAATATTTAACATGAACAACCTACTATTTATTACGGACAACCTACTATTTAATACGAACAACCTACTATTTGATACGAACAACCTACTATTTAATGCGAACAACCTACTATTTGATATGAACAACCTACTATTTAATGCGAACAACCTACTATTTGATACGAACAACCTACTATTTAATGCGAACAACCTACTATTTGATACGAACAACCTACTATTTGATACGAACAACCTACTATTTAATGCGAACAACCTACTATTTGATACGAACAACCTACTATTTAATGCGAACAACCTACTATTTGAAACGAACAACCTACTATTTAATGCGAACAACCTACTATTTGATACGAACAACCTACTATTTAATGTGAACAACCTACTATTTAATACGAACAACCTACTATTTGATACGAACAACCTACTATTTAATACGAACAACCTAATATTTAATGCGAACAACCTACTATTTAATGCGAACAACCTACTATTTAATACGAACAACCTACTATTTGATACGAACAACCTACTATTTAATGCGAACAACCTACTATTTGATACGAACAACCTACTATTTAATGCTAACAACCTACTATTTAATGCGAACAACCTACTATTTGATACGAACAACCTACTATTTAATGCGAACAACCTACTATTTAATGCGAACAACCTGCTATTTGATACGAACAACCTACTATTTGATACGAACAACCTACTATTTGATACGAACAACCTACTATTTAATGCGAACAACCTACTATTTGAAACGAACAACCTACTATTTAATGCGAACAACCTACTATTTGATACGAACAACCTACTATTTAATGCGAACAACCTACTATTTAATGCGAACAACCTGCTATTTGATACGAACAACCTACTATTTGATACGAACAACCTACTATTTGATACGAACAACCTACTATTTAATGCGAACAACCTACTATTTGATACGAACAACCTACTATTTGATACGAACAACCTACTATTTAATGCGAACAACCTACTATTTAACATGAATAACCTACTATTTAATGCGAACAACCTACTATTTAATGCGAACAATCTACTATTTGATACGAACAACCTACTATTTAATGCGAATAACCTACTATTTAACATGAACAACCTACTGTTTGATACGAACAACCTACTATTTAATGCGAACAACCTACTATTTAACATGAATAACCTACTATTTAGCATAAACAACCTACTATTTAAAATGAATAACCAACTATTTAACATGAATAGCCTACTATTTAACATGAACAACCTACAATTTAACATGTATAACCTACTTTTCAACATGGACGACCTACTATTTAACACGAATAACCGGCTTTTTAACATCAACAACCCACAATTTAATACAAATAACATACTATTTAACATGACCATCTTAGTATTTAACATGAACGTCATACATTAAAAATGAGCAACCTACTATTGGAGAAAAACGAAAACTATTTAACAGGAATAACCTATTTTTCAACATGAACAACTTACCATTTTAAATGAGCAACCTGCTATTTAATATAAACAACCTACTGTTTCACATGAACGACCTACTATTTAACAAGAACAACATACTGTCAGTCATTATTAGTTGAGGTACCTAAACTTCTGTGAGAGTCATTGGACGTTGCTGATTGCAGGTGTTATTGCGGTGGAAATGTGTTGAAAAAAGTCTGCGTATGAAAAATAAAAACAATGATAATTTTATAACAGAACAAGAGCCTCTTACCTACACAGAGGTAGCAAACTAGAGCCATGGTTGGTTGTACGTGCTATCGCTTATTCAGGCCAGTTTGAGCAATTGTCGACCTTGCAAACAAGCCGTCAGATAACGCGAGGCCACGCCCTTTCTCCTGCCCCCATCCCCCTTCCCATCGACCATAGTGGCGGATTTGGTACAGCGTTGGTTCGCAGTACAGTTCGACTCTCAAGGGATGGCGATCGGAGGGGCGGTGGTTGGGGCGGGAGTGTATGTGCACAGAGACATTTACTCGCCAGTCATTCCCATGTATAGTTAGGGTTCCTTATTATGTGTATATATCTAGTATTTACTGCGAAAAAAATGAATGGATGTTGATTTATACACCCCTATCCCCCCCACCCCCCACTCACACACACATACAACCACCACCAAAAATAATATGTGAATAGGTTGTGGTTTCCCGTTACAGGGCGTTCCCGTCATGCACTCAAACAGACAAGAACAGACCTGCTTCTGCTTGAGATAAAGTTCATGGCCAATATTTAAATTAGAACAAGTTTCTGTCATGCGGAATTACTGTATCCATTATAGCGCTCATGGTTCAGTATTTGTTTGTTGCTGTTTTTATTTTCTGATTCTATAGAGTCTTAGCTTTTAGTAAAACCACCAGAAGTAAATAAATGACAAAATCTGGAATCTTATAACATATAGATTTTTCTTTAAAAATATTTAAAAAAAAAAAAAAAAAACGTTTACGCGGGGGCTGTGGTCAGCTTTAAAGTGCGATATTTGTAAGTTTGGACCCATTTTTTCTTAAACAAAAACAATTTAATGTATTGTTACGTGAACAGATCCAGTGAAATTATGTTTTTGGAAGAAGGAACATTAAGAGCGATTTTATCACGATTTGAACTTCTTAAAGTGATGTAGTGTTTATAATCGTCTTAACTTAGGCTTAAGTATATATTTATATATATAAATGTAGAAAGTCCCATATCCTCCTCCCCCCTAGCCCCCTACGCCCCCCCCCCCCCCCCCTCCACCCTCACTAACAAGGGTATGGTATAAATCGTGTATTAAACTGTCGGCTACAGTCTTTAAGGAATGCAAATAAAAAGCACCATATTCTTCATATGGCTCAATCAATATACATCTACCGCAACTCGGCTGGATTTGGCCAAAATATTTGGATTGCATTGTAATCCTTCTGACTTGTTCTGAAAATGTGCAATTTTTCTGATTACGGGTAACAGATGTGATTAGAAAATGCACTAAAATTGATTACTATCTCCAAACACACCAAAAAAAAATAATAGAAGGAAAAACAAAAGAACAAAGAACGCGTGCGGAAAGGGTGTTTTTTGGGGTTTTTTTTGTTTTTTCGCGAGTCGAGCTTGTATTTTTCTTATTATATAGTTGTGTTCAAAATCGCATTTTGAATCTTGCGTTTAACAGAAACATACTCAGCGATTTTATTCAATGACAGAAAGAGAAGAATAATTAAATGCGCAGATCTGAGATATATTGATACTAGTTTGTTGAGCTAAATTAGATGGTAAGTTGAAAAGCGCCACAACGATTTTGATTCTCCCAACCAAAATAATCTCAACCCATTTAAGGACAGCATGGTCTGAAACAATCAAGAGCAGAAAATGACATCAGGATTAATATTTATTCCATGAATCATTGTAATTTCTTAAACATTGGCCCCAGGTTCGATCCCGGGCCGCGACATACCAAAGTCGTTAAAAATGGTAGTAGTATAGCTCCCTTGCTAACGCTCAAGCAAATATAAGGGTAGTTCGACGACTGGTTGGCCCGGTGTCAGGATAATGTGACTTGGTGTGGTATCATGCCGGGTGTTCACGGCATGTTATACACAGTGAAGGCAGCACTATATCTGCTTCAAGTGGACACAGTCTCCAGATAACTAAAATACTGTTGGTGGGACGATAAACCCAATAAACAATAAACAAACATAAACATTTGCTGTAAAATTGAAAACATTAATTTTGTCTTTTGAACCGTGCCCAAGTCGCTTTAATTAATTTATGATAATCAGCGCAGTAGGTTGACTGTCAACTAACGCAATCAGAACGCCTCTGATAATTCACGAACTCTCAGATGTATCAATCGGAACTCCTTGGGTTTTTCAGTCCTCGGGACAATCATCACTTGAATGTATCTGGTGCAGAAATCACGATCGTTTTGTTTGCCGGAAGTCGGAAGAATATGCTTAAAATGTAGTTCGCACAAAACATAAACAGTGGCGTCGTTTGACAGCTGTGCCTTTGCTTCGCTGGGTAAATTAAACTTGGATGATTTAAATTTGAAGCAGCCAAAAAGTGAAGTTTTACAGGCGTCGTACTATAGTGAGCTGTCAACCGAGCTGTCATCTTTGTTTTGACGTCTGTCGCCAAAGAAGTCCCATGTAGGGATGTGGCCGAGGTGATCCGACTCAATATCCCATGCAAAGTTGTCGTTCGTTCCTCTCTCAGACACCTCTGCAATGGGCTCACGTCAAGATTTTTGACGGAAATTTTAAAGTGTTGTTTTAAGGATATTTTCAAATTAAAATAATACTTTTACATAAAATGAATAAACATCTACTAAAAAGACACAATTATATTGAAGTAAATAATTAAAGATATTTAATTAATTCAAGCGCACTATTTTTGGAAGAATAGCATAGTGATATTAATGCGCATTTGTAAATAAACATGGACGTGATCCACGAGGCAGTTAAGAAATACGACAAGAACTTGGTTTTAAAAGATAGGGAGGCATTGATTTACGTGGTTAAGAGCAAATGGGATCTTATCGTTAGCCTTCCCGTTGGGTATGGTAAAAGTGTTATTTTCCATCTTTTACCCTTCATAGTGAATGTATGAGCCGATGGTAGAGAGTGACAACTTCCCGTTTCACCGGTGTCACCATTTTTAATATAATTTGACTTTTTGAAAGTCACATGGATCGAAAGTAGTCCCGACATTAAGTGAGCCAATAACAGAGGAGAATGTATGAGCCGATGGTAGAGAGTGGATCCGAATATGTACATACATCCGAGAGATGATTCGTGAATTATCCGAGGAGTTCCGGTTGTCTTTGAATGGCAATCTCCAACGCAGTGATCTCCCCCTTTTAGTAAGGAGAATCTCTGCTACCACACAGAAATCCTTCCAGATCTGGAAGGATTTGATTTTTTTACTTTTAATTTTTGTTCAGTAAAATGACAATCGGAATGAATGTGTATGTAAGAAAAACGACTAATAATGGATGAAAAAAACAAATTCTAACGATAAAGAAAAAAAAGAATGTATTTATCACTACAATCTTAACAACTCGGCCATTTCCGTCCTTTCGCCGAGCAAACTCCCCGCAGTGATTACTTCCCTTGACAGTACATTATATCACTGCCACCAGCAAGTCATTCGCCCAAATACAGGCGGATAGTCTGTTGTGGTTTTTTGTGTATTTTTTCTGGACTTATCTCCTCAAAATATAGTATCTTTCCTTTAAAAATATTAATTTATCATATTAAAAATAAAAAGTAAATTAAAATATGAAAAAATATGAAATTCAATCTCCTCACAGCGATTACGTCATGCTACTTAAATAATAATATAATGTACTGTCAAGGGAAGTAATCACTGCGGGGAGTTTGTATGAAATTATGAAAGTCAAATTTCACCGTACTGTACAGAATACAATTATTTTTTTTATTAAAATCCCGTCTTTGTAATCAGCTACATTAAAATGCCGCTTTTTCTCGTTACATAAAAGACAATTTTGACACTTTCTTTCGTGGCGTGTTTACGGAGGCCGCCATGTTTACTTCACGTGATACTCTATCGTCACGTGATCCTTGCTCCTTGCTGGGGGCAGAGATTTAAGTAGCAACGCGTGACGTAATCGCTGTGAGGAGATTGTTCGCCGAGGGCGAAATTTCAGTGTTACACCGGTTCAATGTAAACAATGGATGCTGCTGAAGAAATTCACAAAGTAATAACGGAGTTTGACTCCTCCATAAAAGAGAAACCCAAACAGATCGAGTGTCTGCAGTCTCTGTTGGCAGGCAAAGACGTCATAGCTAATCTGCCTGTTGGTTACGGCAAAAGCCTCATATATCAGATCTGACTATCGTCACGTGATTTTGTATGATGGCAGTGGTTTTAAGCCAGCGTAGCGATGTCGTAAACCCTGTGCGGAGTTTGTTTGAATGGCGCTACGATTATGTACGAAGATTGTCGAAGTTTGAATTTCGGTTCAAAACATTATGATAACCGGTTCTTAGGCATCCTTAAACATGCTAGATTAGACCGCATATCGTACATTTAACTGTGTAATATCGTATTTCTAAAAATATTGGGTCATATATTTTACTTTCATAATTGCTTAATCCCAATAAAATTCGACAGAGTCCGGATGCTTCCAACCAATCAAAATGCTCGACTCAAAAGGCGCGTGTAAGATATGTGCGCGAAAAAAAAAGCGGGCGGGAAGTCGCTTTTGCGTCAAAGGTTTTGCTGGTGCTCTCCGTGTAAGAGATTTATTAAATATCTCTATTTAAATCTCATTTTAAAACATCAAATTTTGTACTACAACTTGCAAGTGTGTCGACGAGTTAACATTGATCTTTAAGTGTAGTTGTGGTAGTTATTTTTTTTTTTTTTGAGTGATTGAAAAAACTGCTGGACGAAAAAGTGTGAAGGACAAAAAGTGTGAATCAAATTGTGAAGCAAAGGACTTGTGTTAGGCGTGGAGAGTAAACTGCATCTTTAACACTGGACGGTGCTTGTGGCTTGTGTTGAGTGCAAAGAGAAGGTGAATATAATGCGGAAATGAAATAAAACATGTAAGTAGATTTTATCTTTTTATCGTTGTATAAAGACTCAGTGCAATATATAGTGGTCTCCATTTAGTTTGTGTTCATTGGTAACTGTTGTTGGTTGTCATTTATACGTGTTTTATTTCTTACCGTCTTACCGACAGCGTCTAAGTAATCTCTGTCGAAGAGTTTGTTATTTTTACGGCACAATAAATGTTGAACACACTGTAAGTCGATGTATTCATTGTCAAAGCGATATTACACAGTCTCGTGTCTGATCATCACAGCCCTTCCGCACCGACACATGACTTTGTTATTCAGGGGATTTAGAAACAAAACACAAGTCACGTTTCTTGCTACATCTCTGTTGCATTGTGTGGTCCTTGCATTTCTCGTGCAATGTCAGTCTTAGTCAAACTGAGACTAACGGTACTTTTATTTCAGGAAAGATACCAAGTTATGACAGAGCTAGATAACTGACGGATATTTAAGGGTATTAGATGGGTAATAGTGACTAAATTGAATCCTGTCAAAAGATATTTCACATTATTCAGCATTGTATTCTGGATTATCTTCCAAATTTTAACAACTTTTCACCTCAGCTAACTTGAGTATTGCGAATTTTATGTACTAGGTCGACGTCCTCAAATCTGACCTTTAAATAAACTCATACATGTCAAATTTAAATGAATAAAAAAAAAACAACACAATAATGTCACTGTTTTCTACATGTTTTCTACATTTTTATTAGAGTATACTTTTCTAAATAAAAATACTCCAAAAACATGT
Source organism: Sinonovacula constricta (assembly GCA_007844125.1). NCBI lineage: Eukaryota > Metazoa > Mollusca > Bivalvia > Cardiida > Solecurtidae > Sinonovacula > Sinonovacula constricta. The sequence continues at coordinate 40,908,172 of CM017560.1, forward strand.
TAAAAACACACTCCTCCTTTCTTTGCTTTATTTTTTTTACGAATCTCCCGCGCTGACCGCGATTCCTTGTCGTCATTTTGGAGGGAAGAAATTGACGCGATTTCATTAGATAAAATTGGAAAACTAAAATCGGGTGATTTCATATTCGGAAGGCCGAGTGTTGACGTAAATGATCGAACATTAACATCGCAAAGCGATAAATGCCGACATTACACGAATGTTCATGAGATTGATTACACACATAATACCTTAATTATCGTGATACAATAATCCTTCCATTGTTCTATTCATTTTCGAGCAGATAATTTCATCAAATAATCAGGGACAGATCAGACAATTTGCGGGGTGGGGGGGGGGGGGGGGTGGGTGGGGGGCTATGAATTAAGATCCATTCAACTTTATTACAGTGAATACTAAATAAAGATACACAGTAAGGGACCATAACTTCGATCTAAGCAGCCAACAGACAACATTTACTATGAAAGCTTAGCATTTTTAAGCTTACATGTATTCTTTTACCTGGTTGGTGGTGGGGGATAGGTGGGGGTGCACCCCCCCCCCCCCACATGGATCCATCTGTGCAAATAATCACTCACTTATTTATCTTGTCCTATCTAGATTACCTCAGATTTTAGCGGAACACACCGAAGCTGATCGAATGATATCTCGAGCAGCAACGAACTATTGTACAAAGCACAGAACTCAGACTGACGTTTATTTTCAAAGAACCAACCCATAATTTTGTGTGGTTTTTAATTCATAGCAACCATTATTATATATTTATATGCAAGTTTTCAAATGCCCTAGGGATGGTTCAGATTTTTTTACCTAATTACATACGAATAAGTTGATGTCTTATCATATTTTTCACAGCATGTTATTATTTGATATATGCGGTCAGTGGCTCTAGTTCCGGTGTCATTTGGTGTTTAAAGTACTTTTAATGAGCATAGTTATTTACTTCATTATTAATGTCACTATTTATTTGATCATCTAATAATTACACATATGCGACACTTTTACGTAAGATGGCCTTCCAGATTTTTCTCAAACTGTGATCGTTGTTTTTAATAATTCAGCATTGAATGTGTTCAGACACTGTACTTGCCAGGAGCGTAGCTGTCTATCCGCAGAATACTCAGCTACATACACATTGTCCCCAAAGAATGAAAACGTTTTTTTTTTTTAATCTGCCACATTTCTTATCCCAGTAGGTGTTAGGTGCACCACGGATTATCAACTAGTACCCCTACATGCACCATGACATATTATGTTAAATTACTAAATCGATTTAAAATAGCTTTCTGCACCCCCGCCTTTTTTGTATGAGATCTTTTAATGCCTTTATTAATGTTTTTCAAATTAGAACTTCTCAGATAATTTCGTCTCAACTTGGTAGTATATAGTAGAGGAATATATACAGAATTGCACTTTCTGTATTACTATCACGTTCACGAAATACTGAATTTTCATTTCCAAATTTAATTCAGATAAAAATTAACAGCAGTATTTCACAGTAAGTCATTATCAAGAGAATACTTCTTTAAATTTTATTGAAATTTCTCGTTGTCGTTAAAAATGTGAAACAAATACGCGCGTTCTCAGATCCTGAAAGGATTTCCCGGTTTATAAATATAACGGAATTCCATTCGCCGCGCACCTAAGGCAGCACCTTTATTGGTCTTTCTAATTTTAGAACAATGTTTACAAAATAAAGCGTTGGAAACAGTTAAAATTAATTGCAAAACATGTTCTTTTCTAATTCTCTACTGACATTTCTTTGAGTGAAAAACGTATATATACAGAATTGCACATTCTGTATTACTATCACGTTCACGAAATACTGAATTTTCCGGGGCCAGTTTGCCCCTGGTACGACCCCCCCCCCCTCGTAAGCTGCCTTGCGTACACGTCATATCATGCCTAGCTACGCCCCTGTGTGCATAACGGTCGATTTAATACCAGGTATAATACAGAAGAATGATGTACATTCCGATGGTATAGTGAAAAGATTTATATAGAATGTTTTACCACCAACAGAAAATGATCGTCATGGGCTGATCTATGATTTTAAATGACTGGTTATTTATGATATCAGGCGTGTAACTGCCTGTGTGAAGAATACGCAGTTGCGTACACATTGCCTACAAAGAATGAAAACAAAAATTGAATACACAATACAATTCCTATTCTAGTAAGGTGTGTGCCTTCTTTGTGATGTCGCGAACATCTGATAGCACTCAGTCGCATTAGCTTGAAAATTGCCGATCAATTCTGGAAGTTTCCTTATGTATTGAATACAGTGCGAAAACTAGTTTTTATTAATATTTATTTACCTACCATATTTTCGAGACTGACTTGGGAAAGATAAAAGGTACCTCCATATCTACCGTCCCTTTTCAAATCCACAACACAGAACAAATGTCTTTCAAAATTCTACTCTACTGGCAAATGATACACACAAAACTATCAGTATGCATTAATAGTTTATGGTTATTTGTTTTGTGATGGTGCTAATGATGTTGTGGTGGTGTTGTTGCTGCTGCTGATGATGATTGTGGTGCTGGTTATTGTGATGATGAAACTAATTTTATCTGCTGTTGCTGCTGTTGATGGTAACGACTTTGCAGTTGATGCCGTTTGTTGTCATGATAAAAAAGTCCTTTACAATGGTAATGATATTGCTTTAGGGTGATGGTAATGATAGTGATTTATGTCGATTTTATACATCCGTTACTGGTGATGATAAAATGTGTTTTGTTACGTTTATGCATAGGATACGCCTGTTTGTTATGTTGTTAGTTGTAGTGGTGGTGGTGGTGCTGTTGCTGCTGATGTTTTCGCTGATACTGGTGAGGATGATGATGATAATATGATTATGATGATATTAAAAACTGCTGTCATTTGTTCTCTTGATGATGATAGTAATTTACAATGATGTTGGTGACTGCGACGGCGGCGATAATAATGGTGGTGATGATGATGATGATGATGATGATGATGATGATGATGATGATATTGTTTTGTTTGACAGCATTAGTAATTTTGGTGATATCGTTAATGGATGATGTCAGTTATCTGGATTTTGCTGTTGTTTATGACGTTGGTAATGTTGATTTTGATGATGCTCGTTATATTGATATGAAAGTTTTGGCGATGGTTAGGCAGATGGTGTTGCTGCTGATGATGATCACATTAATTTTGGTAATTATGATTTTGCGGTGATCTTGATGATTCATGATAATGTTGGTTATGTTGCTGTTGATGCTGTTGCTGCTGGTGAGGTAAATGATGACGATACTGCTGCTGCTGCTGCTGCTGACGATGATGATATTTATTATTTGTTAGCGTTTCAGCAGGAAACTTTATTTTTCTTGTAAGTAGTTTTCCTGTGTTTCCACAATGTTTACCTCGGCGAAAAAGGTATGATATGCTTCAGTTTGTTTATGCTTCAGTTTGTTTACTTATTTTATTTACTTTTGTTGTTTAGCTGGATGATGGTATGACTGCTGATAATGACATGGTGATGGAGACGCCGCCGCTGCTGTTGCTTCTGTCACTGCTGCTGCTGCTGCTGCTGCTGCTGCTACTGCAGTCATTAACATCATAAAAGGATCAACGATGATGGTAATACAATGTCTAAAACCTTTAGTCTTGAACATTAAAACACAATTAACTATTCCTAATGATAATAATTATTCTGACGATCATAATTTATTTTTGATATCAAAGATGCCAGAAATGATGCTGGTACTGTTGTTATTGGTGATGGTTGCAGTGTAGCTGAGTATGTTGTTGACGAACGTAATGTTTAGTTGATGCTGCTGATAATGCTGATGATTTTGTAGATTATGATTATCGTGATTGCTGCTGCTACAGATGATAATAATGCTGATGATATTGTAGAAGATGATTAGTGCTTTGCTACAGCTGTTACTCATTAGAATGATGCTGATGTTGCTGGCTTTGTTAACAATGAAAGTGATTTAAGCCATAAGCTACTGCTGCTGCTGATAATAATAATGATGTTGGTTTGGGTGACAATAATAGTGATTTAAGACATTAGCTGCTGCTACAGCTGCTGCTGCTGCTGCTGATGATGATGATGATTATGATGTTGGTTTTGGTGACGATGATAGTGCTTTGCTAGAATGATTATTACGATTCTCCTGATGTTGTTAATCATGTTCGTGATTGTGATTTTAGTCATAGCTGCTTATGATGATATGATTTTCTCCGATGATGTTGATCAAATTGATTATGGTTATGATTATGTGATTTAAGCTGTTGCTGCTGATGGTGTTGATAATCTGATGATAATGTTGGTAATGACGCTGACTTAAACTATTCTGCTGATGATGATTCTCTGATAATGATGTAAGTTATGTTGATGATGATGGTGATTTTATTCTTTGTTGTTGCTGATAATGATTAACTTGGATAATGATTTTGGTTATGTTGATGGTGATCTGCATATTCTGTGTTCAGCTCTGGTGAATGAGACGGTGGTGCCGCTGCTGTTTCTGGTTCTCCTGATGATGGTCATACACTTTTTTAAACCTTTTGTTTGACCCTTAAGACACAGTTAACTGCTCATTATGACAAGGGTAGGGACTGCCTGTTGCCGAGCGGTTGGAGGCGCCGGCTTGTAACTCTTCAATTCCTAACCGCGTGGGTTCGAGCCCAGCTCTGGGCGGACACTTTATTATATTTATGTTGTAAAGATGATGTACACTACTATATGTACAAATCTTAAATAAAATTTCTGTTCTATTCTGTTCTGATGTTGGAAAGCTTTCCAGTTTACCTGCGGTGCGCCGGTGGTTCTATCCAGGGATCTATCATGCGTCTTCCTTTAACAGTGGACGTCGCTAATATAATTGTTCCGTTGTGACGTAACAAAAAACAACAAAGTCTGTTTTTATAATTATTATTATTATTATTATTATTATTATTATTATTATTATTATTATTATCATGATTGATTTTTGGAACAGTTTGTTTTTATAATTATTATTATTATTATCATGATTGATTTTTGGTAAATGTTGATTGGGTCGTGTTAACATACAGATGCTGGTAATGTTTTGTTGTTGCTGGCGATGATAATGGTGTAGGGTTTTTAGAAGCTGTTGTCGATTACTATCCTGATTATGCTTGTTGTTTGATATGTAAACGATGATAGTGGTTTAAGACTTTAGTGTTGCTGATGATGATATTGGTGGTTTGGTGATAATGATGGGGCTTTACGTTATGCTGATGATGATTCTCTCCGATGGTGTTGTTGGCTAGGGTGATGATGATATCTATTTCAGTCGGTGTTGCTGCTGATGGTCCTCTCTAATGATAATGTTGGTTATGTTGATGATAACAGTGATTCTTGTTGTTGCTAACGAGGATTCACTCTGATGATTCTGTTGAGTTTGTTGATGATGACTGCGATTTTAGCTTTTGGTACTGCTGCTGATTATTATTTCTGATTATGCTGTTGGTTATATTTACGATGATGGTGATTTTATCCGTTGTTGTTGCTGATGATGATTAACTGTGATAATGATATTGGTTATATTGATAATAACAGTGGTTTTAGCCGTTGTTTCTGATGATGATTACCTAATGGTGTTGTTGGTTATGCTGATAACGACAGTTATTTTATCGTTGTTGTTTCTGATGATGATTCCATGAATATGCTGTTGGATATGTTGGCGATGCTGTTGGTTATGCTGACGATGCTGATGCTGATTACTACTTGATAAAAATATAATGATGCTGTTTATGTGGATGATGAAGTTGTTTTTAATGGTAGTTATTTTAGTGACATTATTAAGGATTATATTGGTTATTTTGATTGTGATGCTGCTATTGATTTGCTGCTGTTGCTGCTACAGATGATGATTTTGGTTTTGTTGATTATGATAGTTATTTCCGGGGATCTTGATGCTGCTGCTGTTATTCTTGATGATGTTGGTTATTTGGATGCCACTGCTGCTGTTAGTTATGCTGATGCTGGCGATGGTGATCTTTGTTCTGATGCTGAAAACGTTGCTACATCTGTTGCTGCAGCTGTTTAGGTAGACGATGGTGATGATGATGATGCTGTTGTTGATAATAATATTTTTTTGCTTTTTCAGCTCAGGTGATAAAGACGACGGCGCTGCTGCTACTGCTGCTGTTGTTGCTGCTGCTACTGCTGCTGCTGCTGGTTCTCCTGCTGATGGTAATACAATTTCTTAAACCTTACGCGTGACCTTTAAGACACTTAACTAATCATTATGACAATGGGAGGGACTGCCTGTGGCCGAGCGGTTAGAGGCGCCGATTTGTAACTCCTCAGCCCCTAACCGCGTGGGTTCGAGTCCTGGTCAGGGCGAGTACTTTCATGTCGGGAAGTTTTCAAACTAACCTGCGGTACGTTGATTATTATATCCAGGCATAAGTCTGGGATCTAACTCCACCAATAATTAGCTGGACGTCCCCAATATGACCATAATAGATAGTTCCCACAGCAGTGAAGATCATTTATCTTAGCAGCCATCATGGATGATAACTTCAAGGGATTTTCAGATATAGGAGCGTAAATTTTATTTTCTTGCAATTTCTTCATTTGTGGTCTGAAAATTAAAAGCTATACATCACTGGAAAGCACTTGAAATTCGTATTTTTAGAATACAATATTGTTAAAATTTATAAATGCACGAAGAATTAATACACAGAAATAAATAAAACTATTGACTCAGCCTTAAACCAAATGAACAGTGCGTCTTTTTGGTTGTATTTTTTACCTTTTAAATTATCAAATTATAGTTTTGATATTTAAAATACTTCATAAAAGCTATAAAATTCAATTTAAATAGACTGAAAAAAATAAAAAAAACAGTGGTGAGTTGAGTCATGTTAACATTCGATGGTGGTGTCGCTCGTGGCGTATTAGTAGGGTCGCCGATTTGATACTCCTCCGACTGCTTAACCTATTACCGCGTGGGTTCGAGTCCCGTTCGGGGCGAATGTGGGAAGGTCTTCCAGCTGACCTGCGGTGCGAGGGTGGTTCTATCCAAACATTTGTCCGGGGTATTCCTCCAGCAAAATAGCTGGACGTTGCTATAATGATCATAATTGGCCGCTGCAGTGTATTTCAAAAACAAACAAAACATAACATATTGATACTGATGCATATATTTTTATATTGCTCCAAATGTTGTTGCCATTGTTTTCATTGATGATGATTGTAGTGTTGTTGTATTTTTGGGTTTTATGTCACACAGACACATAATAGGACATAGGGCGACGAATGTAGTGTAGTTGACTATGTTGATGATGTACTATGTTATGTTGCAGCTGGTGATAACAGTGACTTTAGCCGTTGTTGTTTCTGCTGATTCACTGGGGGTGATGTTGGTTATTTTGAAAATATTAGTTATTTAAGCAGTTGTTGCTGCTGCTGATGATGTTTCTCCGGTGATGTCATTGGTTATTTTGAGGATTGTAGTGATTTTAGCCGTTGTTGCTGATGATGATGATTCTCTGATGTTTCTGTTGATTATTTTGATGAATATAGTGATTTAAGCCATTATGGTAATCAATTATGCATAACATGATATGAATTTTGATAGATGTCGATATAATCATTTTAGAATTCGATTTCAATTTATTTATTGGCATAAACATACAGTTCATTGCCAGAACATCATAACATAGCATCAATAAGTAAACAGATATTTGTTCAAAGAGGTGATGAAGTATAATTTAATGAAGAGGTGATGAAGTATAACTTTCAGTATGTTGTTTTTGTTGTTGATAATGCATCTGTTGTCGTTGATTGTTATGATTCCGACTGTTATGATATTGCAACTGGGTTTGTTGATGAAAATAATGTTGTTTGATATATAAATTATCAATTCAATTCAATACTTTATTGGGCATAAGCATAAAGTTCATTGCAATACATATGGCGTCACAAACACAAATATTAAATGAGACAAGTATAAATACATTATTATATAATGAAAACAAATCACACATAAACATAGTTAATGCTGATGTTTAAATCTTCGATCCATTGTATTTGAATAACTATTAACACTGAGATGAAATAACGTATTGCCAGTTGACATTGACAATTTGGAATAGAAGTGAGGTAAAAAGAAACATAAATTTTCTTTCATTACATACCTTACCTACAAAGCACTGATTTCCATTTACCAAATGCAAGGTACTCAATATTAGCCTAAATTTTGTAAGTGTTGGCCAAGGACAATAAGAGTGTGGTAAAAGTTGACGTCTTAGCTCATTATATAACAGGGACAAACGGACAAAGTGATACTTAATCTCTATAGCATTTAAGTTGCAAAATAGACATTTTCTGTATAGTCTATCAATGTTTTTATAACGTCCCTCTTCAATGGCCAAATTATAAGCAGAACACCTTAAACTAAACAGCGCTCTACAATGAAGGTGGTTATCAACTGTTAACAAATAAGGTTCCACTTCAATGCATTGTAATAGTACAATTTGTATTTAATTTGCTGCAATTTTCAATGGAATATATCCAACACTGTATTTGTTGATCATATACTCGATGAATAATATAATTTAATTGTTCATTGCAAAACGCACATCCGTTAAAAAGATAAGATAAGCCAAGGTTATCAATTAGTGACTTAATATTTTGGAGCCCACTTAAGTACATAATGTCCATTGTTATCTTTATGACTAAATGGGAAACTTCCTAATTCACCATAAACTGCAGCATTGCTTGTTTTGTGTTTAACAGATAACACTGGAGAAATTTTATTTGAATGCGCTCGATGTATGGAGCTTTGTGAAACCACCTCACTTCACTACCATAACATAATATTAGCAAAATTATGTCGTCAAACAATTTTTTTCGACACATATCAAAGCAGTATCAAATAGGGTGTTAAACGAATAAAGTGCTTTCATAGCATTTTCAGCTAATCGCTTTTGAGCTGTACAAAACAACAATTTGATTTAAAAGTAACAACAAGATAAGTAAATTCATCCGTTACTTTTAAAGTTTAATTGTTATACTTAATAACGCAATTAGTATCATGACGGCCTTTTCTGAAAACTATAATAGCTGATTTTAATACATCACGATGATTTAATTTTGCTGCTTGTTTAGGTAAGTAGAAAAATGTTGTTGTTGCTGCTGCTGATGATGATGATGCTGATACTGTCTCCGATTATGATCTAGCTATTTGTAATAAATTGTAAACGTTAAATGACCTTACTTCTATGATGTTGACATGTTAAGTGATTGTCAATAAAATATTGTTGACAGTTGTTGTTGATTATGATTTTTCTATCTTGTAGCTGTTGTTGATTATGATTTTTCTATCTTGTAGCTGTTGTTGATTATGATTTTTCTATCTTGTAGCTGTTGTTGATTATAATTTTTCTATCTTGTAGCTGTTGTTGATTATGATTTTCTATCTTGTAGCTGTTGTTGATTATGATTTTCTATCTTGTAGCTGTTGTTGATTATGATTTTTCTATCTTGTAGCTGTTGTTGATTATGATTTTTCTATCTTGTAGCTGTTGTTGATTATGATTTTCTATCTTGTAGCTGTTGCTGTCGACCATGATGACGACTACGTGTATGTAATGATGAAGACCCTGCTGTTGTTGATGTTGTTGTTGCTGCTCGTGCTGCTGCTACTGCTGCTGTTCATGATTGTAACGCAGAATGTGCTTTATAAAAAGTATTAAAAGTATAAATTAATGGAAAATATGACTTTTGAAGATGATAGTTTGTGTGAATACACTTTATATCACCTGTTTGAGGGTGTTGAGGCATAACAAATGTGATTGTTGTTCCTGATAATTGCAGTTGGTGATGATAATGAAAATGATGTATGCTGCTGCCGATATTTGCTGCTGTTGATGATGCCACCTGATAAAATGACTGCTGCTGATTATATTTTCATTGATGATGATGTTATTGTTATGATGATTGCAATGTTAAGGCTAATGAAGCTATTGTTGATGGTAATGAAGATGATGACGATGAGGAGGAGGAATATAAAATATATTTATTAAACCAAGTGTTGTATTGATTAATTGACTGTTGACCTTTTTGTTTTTAATTGACTTGACAGAAGCAAGACTTACCTCACTTTGACTGACCTTCCTGACATTTCATACCCACAGACTGATTAACTCGATTAACCAACACTACTGGACTGGACCAATTGACTTACTCACATGACCGACAGACTGACCTGACCGACATGACTGGACTTACTGGACTGACATCACTGGACTAGACCGACTTACATGGCTGGACCTACTACGACATGACCGACTGACATGACTCGACTGACTGGACTGATATGACTGGACCTACTGACATAAATGGACTGACATGACCGACTGGCATACTGACATGACTCAACTGATTGACGACTCGACTGACATGACTGGATCGACTGACATGACTGATGACTGACATGGACTTGACGGACTCGACTGACATGACTGGACCGACTGACATGACTCGACCAACTGACATGACTCGACCGACAGCACTGGACCGACTGACATGACTGGATTGACTGACATGACTGGACCGACTGACATGACTTGACTGACAGCACTGGACCAACTGACATGACGGGACTGACTGACATGACTGGACTGACTGACATGACTGGACCAACTGACATGAATGGACCGACTGACATGACTCGACTGACAGCACTGGACCGACGGATATGACTCGACTGACATGACTAGACTGGACCGACTGACATGACTCGACCGACTGACATGACTCGACTGACATGACTCGACTGACAGCACTGGACGACTGGACTGACTGACATGACTTGACTGACAGCACTGGACCGACTGACTGGAATGGACCGACTGATGTGACTCGACTGACATGACTGGACCGACTGACATTACGGGACTGACTGACATGACGGGACTGACTGACGGGACTGACTGACATGACGGGACTGACTGACATGACGGGACTGACTGACATGACTCGACTGACAGCACTGGACTGACTGACATGACTGGACCAACTGACATGACTGGACTGACCGACATGACTCAGCTGAACTGACCGGACTGGACCGACTGACATGACTGGACCAACTGACAGGACTGGACTGGACCGACTGACATGACTGGACCGACATGACTTGACTGACAGCACTGGACCGACTGATATGACTCGACTGACATGACTGTACTCGACCGACTGACATGACTGGACTCGACCGACTGACATTACTGGACTCGACCGACTGACATGACTCGACCGACATGACTGGACTCGACTGACATGACTGGACTCGACTAAAATGACTGGACTCGACTAAAATGACTAAAAACTGACTAAAATGACTGGACTAACTTGACTGGGCTAACATGACTGTCCAGTTATGTCAGCCTGTCCAAACTTGTCAGTTCAGTAAATCAGTCTTGTAAGTCTAGTATTCCAGTCTGTCAGGTCAATTCGTGTAGTCTTGTCAGGTGAGTCCATTTTATTTGTCAGGTCAGTCTTGTCGGTTATTTCTAAGTAAGGTAAGTCAGTTGAAGGTGACATGGTCACGTTCAGAAAAAATATAAAATGGTCAAGGCAATGAATCAATGCAACACTTAATATTTAATAAATATATTTTTATATTAGCAGCAGCATCTTCATCAGTACATATGTTGTCGTCATCATTGTCGACAGCAACAGCTATAAATTAGACATTATAATAAACAACACAACTTAAAAATACTTTTTTGATAATCATTTAAAATGCCAACATCTTAAAAATAAATATAAGGTAACTAAGTGTTTATCTTTAATTAAAGTATCTACATCATAATCGGAGACAGCAACACCAACATCGCCTCACTATTCTTGTTAACAACAACAGCAGCAAAATATCGTTATCAACATTTATACATAACCAACAAAATCATCATCAACAAAATCCGCTCTACTATCATCGTGATCACCACAAAACATATCTCTGAACTGCTTGTTGAACTCTTATTTTGTTTCTGTCTTTGAATACTTCGATTGACTATATCACTTTTAAACTTAAGATTCAAAATGTCCGTTTGAAGACATTTAGCTTTATGTCAAAAGTGGTATCCGACAGTTTGGTCCAAATGTTTTCCCTAAAATAAAAAAATAAGTCATGGGTACCTGAAAAAGTCTTGCAAAAAGATTAGTTAAGGATAAATCACCAATCGTCATTGCAAACATGTGTTTTCTATCCGCGCTACGCTGCAGAGATGGCTATTTTTAAACTTAGAAAACTACGTGACCATTAACCTTAATATAGTCATCCGGCAATCCGCACTGATGTCGGTATTTATTTTTAGCAGTGACCACTATCGCGCTTTTCATAGAGTTGGACAGACTGAACATTTGGAGTGTATTTTTAGCAGTTAGTACAGTCTAACAATGATGTTAGCAATCAAAGTCATCTTCATAGCGATTAAAGTATTGGTTTATGCAAAAAGTATGACCAAATTCCCCAAAAGCGGTGGTTAGATATTGTTACGTGTAGGCAAACTGTGGGATACAGCCTTTAAGAAAAATACCAGTAAAATTCGCGAGAAAAAATCCAAACAAACAAAACAACAAAAACAAACATTAATAAGGCGTTTATTTTCTCGTGATTTTGGAGTTCAAAATCACAATGTTATGGTATAAAAGGTTGACTTTCTTTAGGTTGGGAGAATCGTCGGGATGATTTTCAGCATATTAGCTCAATATCATAGTTCTGTTACAAACTCCATTGAATCCTATCTTTTTGTTTCTTTAAATATATTGATTGACCATGTTAATGTTAAGCTTAAGATTCAAAATACCCGTTTGAACACATTTATTGTTCTAGATTACCAAAATACAAGCCCTAATCACGTAAACACGTATTTATATAGGCAAACTGTCTGATACCACATATAAGGAACACATGTATGAAAACACCCGGTCCATCAGATGGCTTAATCAATGGACAATTAAAGCGACACAGTTGGATTTGGCAAAGAAAACATTTTGTTTTATTTTAATTCTTTTGTATGCAAAATTTCCGATAACATTGGATATAGGCCTACAGCTTAACGAGTCCACACTGGCATTTTGAATATTTATTTTACCAGTTATATAATCGATCATTGTTTTCAATGACTTAAACGGAATAAGAAGTCAAAGAAATGTTGCTTAACAATTCTCAAGAGTCGCTTTAAAAGAATAAACGTTACATATCTTAAGTCAACAATGCTCATTCCAAAAGGCTTTTCATGTGCGATACTGTTTTAAATTTGCAAAAACGAACGCCCCATAAACAGTTTTCAATGCTCCTATGGAATTTTAAATGTGTCAGTCTTTATATACACTTCGTTGAATACATTTGAAACAAATAAACCGACAGCGGGATGTCGAACTTAATATAGGTTTTGTGTCTAGTGAACATTGTTTCAATTAAGTACAAGAAAGAGCTTGTATGTTAGACATCCAAGGTGCCGTAGAGAGCTTGCGCTTTAAACAAGAAGATGGCTATCCTGGGAACTAAACACTCTAGAGTATTTGCTGCTTTGTTTGTTTGCCTTGTTCTCTGCTACATCTGTATTTACAAGCTGTATTGCTGACATCGGTATTCTCGGTTTCTTCTGTTAAACAATACTTCGCCAAACAGCTGCGAATTTCTATAAATGCCAGCTACTTTTTTTTATAATTGCAAGCTACACATTATTGTTAAACGTCACAATACACGTTGCGTTACACGTAAAAATGGAATACTCCGTTCTTTTCTCTAAAAAAGGGTCTCAAGGAATAGCAGTGAAATGCTGTTTTTGCCTTAAAAATGCATTCCATAAGAGCCACCGAACCGCTCACCCACTGCTCACTAGAGCGGCGCCAATAATTTAACTCAGTTAATAATTTAACCAATATCAATAATCAATAATTTAACGAGTTGCTTCCAAATATCCAATGTGCGCCTCCATCTCAGATAAAAAATTAGATCTTTGTAACAACAAATTTTATTGCCTGAAATATAGATATTCAAGTAAAGATACAAACTGGTTGGCTTTAAACAATATTTTTTCAAAATATCAGTGATTAATTGATATTTCGACAGTTGCAGTTAAATAACTTGAACTTCAGCCTTTTTAATTAAAACTGGGTCATTATGTCATCAAAAAGCTGCGAAGTCGACATTTGTTATGTTATAAGATATTTGCTATCTGAGGAGCATAATGTGCAGTAAATGGATTCAGTGAATATTAAAGGGACACTGTTTGCTAGCTAAGGATCAGACTGTATGGTAAATGGATTCAGTGTATATTAAATCGACACTGACAAACTGACTAACATGATTAGAATGACTGACCTGATAAGAATGACTGACAAGACTGACTGACATGATAAGAATGACTGACAAGACTTACTAACTTGATAAGAATGACTGACAAGACTGACTGACCTGTTAAGAATGACTGACAAGACTGACTGACTTGATAAGAATGATTGACAAACTGACTAACATTATAAGAATGACTGACAAACATACTAACATGGTAAGAATGGCTGACTAACATGATTAGAATGACTGACAAATTGACTAACATGATAAGAATGACTGACAAACAAAATAAGAATAACTGACAAACTGACTGACTGACTTGATAAGAATGGCTGACAAGACTGACCGACATGATAAGAATGACTGACGAGACTGACTGACTTGATAAGAATGATTGACAAACATAATAAGAATGACTGGCAAACTGACTAACATGAAAAGAATTACTGACAAACATAATAAGAATGACTGACAAACTGACTAACATGATCAGAATGACTGACAAACTGACTAACATGATAAGAATGACTGACAAACTGACTAACATGATAAGAATGACTGACAAACTGACTAACATGATAAGAATGTCTGACAAACTGACTAACATGATAAGAATGACTGACAAACAAAATAAAAATGACTGACAAACTGACTGACTGGCTTGATACGAATGACTGACAGACTGACTAACCTGACAAGACTGACTGACAATTCTGACTTAACTGATAAGAATGACTGACAATACTGACTGTCCATATAAGAATGACTCACTGTCCTGATAAGACTGGCTGACAAGATAGACTGACCTGACATGACTGGCTGACAAGACTGTAACAACTGACATGACTGGCTGACAAGACTGTAACAACTGACATGACTGGCTGACAAGACTGTAACAACTGACATGACTGGCTGACAAGACTGTAACAACTGACATGACTGGCTGACAAGACTGTAACAACTGACATGACTGGCTGACAAGACTGTAACAACTGACATGACTGTCTGGATGAAGAAGACTGACATAATTAATTGACAAGGCTGACAGATATGATTGACTGGAAGGACAAAACTGACTGACCTTACATTACTAACATGACAGACTGTATTTATAGCACTGACTGAAAAAACAGACTGACATGACAGATTGGCAGATAAGACTGACTGCCCTGACTAGACTTACATACCCAAATGACTGACTGCCCTGACTAGACTTACATACCCAAATGACTGACAAGACAGACTGACATGACAGATTGGCAGATAAGACTGACTGCCCTGACAAGACTTACATACCAAAATGACTGACTGCCCTGACTAGACTTACATACCCAAATGACTGACAAGACAGACTGACATGACAGATTGGCAGATAAGACTGACTGCCCTGACAAGACTTACATACCCAAATGACTGACAAGACAGACTGACATGACAGATTGGCAGATAAGACTGACTGCCCTGACTAGACTTACATACCCAAATGACTGACTGCCCTGACTAGACTTACATACCCAAATGACTGACAAGACTGACTGACATGACAGATTGGCAGATAAGACTGACTGCCCTGACTAGACTTACATACCCAAATGACTGACAAGACAGACTGACATGACATATTGGCAGATAAGACTGACTGCCCTGACAAGACTTACATACCCAAATGACTGACTGCCCTGACTAGACTTACATACCCGAATGACTGACAAGACTGACTGACATGACAGATTGGCAGATAAGACTGACTGCCCTGACAAGACTTACATACCCAAATGACTGACAAGACAGACTGACATGACTGATTGGCAGATAAGACTGACTGCCCTGACAAGACTTACATACCCAAATGACTGACAAGACAGACTGACATGACAGATTGGCAGATAAGACTGACTGCCCTGACAAGACTTACATACCCAAATGACTGACTGCCCTGACTAGACTTACATACCCAAATGACTGACAAGACAGACTGACATGACTGATTGGCAGATAAGACTGACTGCCCTGACTAGACTTACATACCCAAATGACTGACAAGACAGACTGACATGACTGATTGGCAGATAAGACTGACTGCCCTGACAAGACTTACATACCCAAATGACTGACTGCCCTGACTAGACTTACATACCCAAATGACTGACAAGACAGACTGACATGACAGATTGGCAGATAAGACTGACTGCCCTGACTAGACTTACATACCCAAATGACTGACAAGACAGACTGACATGACAGATTGGCAGATAAGACTGACTGCCCTGACAAGACTTACATACCCAAATGACTGACTGTCCTGACTAGACTTACATACCCAAATGACTGACAAGACTGACTGACATGACAGATTGGCAGATAAGACTGACTGCCCTGACAAGACTTACATACCCAAATAACTGACAAGACAGACTGACATGACTGATTGGCAGATAAGACTGACTGCCCTGACAAGACTTACATACCCAAATGACTGACAAGACAGACTGACATGACAGATTGGCAGATAAGACTGACTGCCCTGACAAGACTTACATACCCAAATGACTCACTGCCCTGACTAGACTTACATACCCAAATGACTGACAAGACAGACTGACATGACAGATTGGCAGATAAGACTGACTGCCCTGACAAGACTTACATACCCAAATGACTGACTGCCCTGACTAGACTTACATACCCAAATGACTGACAAGACTGACTGACATGACAGATTGGCAGATAAGACTGACTGCCCTGACAAGACTTACATACCCAAATGACTGACAAGACAGACTGACATGACTGATTGGCAGATAAGACTGACTGCCCTGACAAGACTTACATACCCAAATGACTGACAAGACAGACTGACATGACAGATTGGCAGATAAGACTGACTGCCCTGACAAGACTTACATACCCAAATGACTGACTGCCCTGACTAGACTTACATACCCAAATGACTGACAAGACAGACTGACATGACAGATTGGCAGATAAGACTGACTGCCCTGACTAGACTAACATACCCAAATGACTGACAAGACAGACTGACATGACAGATTAGCAGATAAGACTGACTGCCCTGACTAGACTTACATACCCAAATGACTGACTGCCCTGACTAGACTTACATACCCAAATGACTGACTGCCCTGACTAGACTTACATACCCAAATGACTGACAAGACAGACTGACATGACAGATTGGCAGATAAGACTGACTGTCCTGACTAGACTTACATACCCAAATGACTGACAAGACAGACTGACATGACAGATTGGCAGATAAGACTGACTGCCGTGACTAGACTTGCATACCCAAATGACTGACAAGACAGACTGACATGACAGATTGGCAGATAAGACTGACTGCCCTGACTAGACTTACATACCCAAATGACTGACTGCCCTGACTAGACTTACATACCCAAATGACTGACTGCCCTGACTAGACTTACATACCCAAATGACTGACAAGACAGACTGACATGACAGATTGGCAGATAAGACTGACTGCCCTGACTAGACTTACATACCCAAATGACTGACAAGACAGACTGACATGACAGATTGGCAGATAAGACTGACTGCCCTGACTAGACTTACATACCCAAATGACTGACAAGACAGACTGACATGACAGATTGGCAGATAAGACTGACTGCCCTGACTAGACTTACATACCCAAATGACTGACAAGACAGACTGACATGACAGATTGGCAGATAAGACTGACTGCCCTGACAAGACTTACATACCCAAATGACTGACAAGACAGACTGACATGACAGATTGGCAGATAAGACTGACTGCCCTGACTAGACTTACATACCCAAATGACTGACAAGACAGACTGACATGACAGATTGGCAGATAAGACTGACTGCCCTGACTAGACTTACATACCCAAATGACTGACAAGACAGACTGACATGACAGATTGGCAGATAAGACTGACTGCCCTGACAAGACTTACATACCCAAATGACTGACTGCCCTGACTAGACTTACATACCCAAATGACTGACAAGACAGACTGACATGACAGATTGGCAGATAAGACTGACTGCCCTGACTAGACTTACATACCCAAATGACTGACAAGACAGACTGACATGACAGATTGGCAGATAAGACTGACTGCCCTGACTAGACTTACATACCCAAATGACTGACAAGACAGACTGACATGACAGATTGGCAGATAAGACTGACTGCCCTGACAAGACTTACATACCCAAATGACTGACAAGACAGACTGACATGACAGATTGGCAGATAAGACTGACTGCCCTGACAAGACTTACATACCCAAATGACTGACAAGACTGACTGACATGACAGATTGGCAGATAAGACTGACTGCCCTGACTAGACTTACATACCCAAATGACTGACTGCCCTGACTAGACTTACATACCCAAATGACTGACAAGACAGACTGACATGACAGATTGGCAGATAAGACTGACTGCCCTGACTAGACTTACATACCCAAATGACTGACTGCCCTGACTAGACTTACATACCCAAATGACTGACAAGACAGACTGACATGACAGATTGGCAGATAAGACTGACTGTCCTGACAAGACTTACATACCCAAATGACTGACTGCCCTGACTAGACTTACATACCCAAATGACTGACAAGACAGACTGACATGACAGATTGGCAGATAAGACTGACTGCCCTGACTAGACTTACATACCCAAATGACTGACTGCCCTGACTAGACTTACATACCCAAATGACTGACAAGACAGACTGACATGACAGATTGGCAGATAAGACTGACTGCCCTGACTAGACTTACATACCCAAATGACTGACAAGACAGACTGACATGACAGATTGGCAGATAAGACTGACTGCCCTGACTAGACTTACATACCCAAATGACTGACAAGACAGACTGACATGACAGATTGGCAGATAAGACTGACTGCCCTGACAAGACTTACATACCCAAATGACTGACAAGACAGACTGACATGACAGATTGGCAGATAAGACTGACTGCCCTGACAAGACTTACATACCCAAATGACTGACAAGACTGACTGACATGACAGATTGGCAGATAAGACTGACTGCCCTGACAAGACTTACATACCCAAATGACTGACTGCCCTGACTAGACTTACATACCCAAATGACTGACAAGACAGACTGACATGACAGATTGGCAGATAAGACTGACTGCCCTGACTAGACTTACATACCCAAATGACTGACTGCCCTGACTAGACTTACATACCCAAATGACTGACAAGACAGACTGACATGACAGATTGGCAGATAAGACTGACTGCCCTGACTAGACTTACATACCCAAATGACTGACTGCCCTGACTAGACTTACATACCCAAATGACTGACAAGACAGACTGACATGACAGATTGGCAGATAAGACTGACTGCCCTGACTAGACTTACATACCCAAATGACTGACTGCCCTGACTAGACTTACATACCCAAATGACTGACAAGACAGACTGACATGACAGATTGGCAGATAAGACTGACTGCCCTGACAAGACTTACATACCCAAATGACTGACTGAACTGAAAAGACTGGCACACCTTACTGTACAGACATGACTGACTGACAAGACAGGCTGACTGACAGGACTGATTGACAGATAAGACTGACTGATGGGCCTTACAAGACTATCTGACAACACTGCTAGATCTGACAAAACTAATTGACAAGACTGACTAAATGATAAGACTCACTGGACAGACAAGACTTTTTGACTGACAACAGATATAGTTCAGAAGCCTGACAAGACTGACCTGATACTACAAGACTGTCTCGAGCAACTGTAATGACAAAACTGCTTTACATGACTTGCGGGATAAACTGATGAAACAATTACTTCAGACTGAAAAAAGAGAAAGGTTTAACGCACATTAAACATGTGCATCTCAAAATATAGACAAATGCATCAAACCATTTAAGTGAATTTTTTACAATGCCTTTTTCCACTTGTTTTGAGAATGCATGAGAAATGTAACGGTTTGTGTGTTAGTGTGACATTATGCAGCGCCCCAACATTGTTTTGAATTCATATTTGATCTTCTTTTGTTAAAGATCATAGTCCTTAAAAGACTTCAAGGAAAATTTGACAAACATCTGGTTGTCACTTTAAGTTTTGAAATACATTGCAGTGACCAATTATGATCATATTGCGACATCCAGCTATTGTGGAGGAAGACCCCACACAAATGTCTGGGTAGAACCACTGGCACACCGCAAGTCAGCTGGAAGACATTCCCACATTAAGTCCTTTGCCCCAAATGGGACTCGAACCCATGTGGCGGGAAGCTAAGCAGTCAGAGGAGTTACAGAGCAGCGACTCAACCACTATATCACAGCCCCACCCCCCCTCACTTAAAGATATGGAGTATCTGGGAGCAGCTATGCCAATTTGAACATGGCTTGTTCAGAATCATTTGATTGGCCAAATTTAAACAAAGTTTTAAATCCAGCCAATCAGATCCTTGGAAATGTTATTGATTGTTAACTTAAACTTCATGCTATATAACCTTGGCAATAGATTTCGTTCAAACTGGGATATGTAAACAAAAACTAAATGTACATGCACTTTATATTTTATTATTTGTAAGTATACACTTAAAACAGGACACAATAAGACATTTCCAGACATTTTCTGAGTTTTCATACATTTTAACAAGTAAACATGACAAAGTTTACAATAGAATTGGTCACGGTCTTATTTGCATTTCAATTTATATGTGGTAAAAAAAAGAAAACCCTTGGTAAACATCAAAATGGGGGTGTCAAAGTCATCACAATGGTTTTCTTTTTTTTAAATTTATAACTAAGTCAACAACTTCAAACAGCTTCTATTTAGGCAAGTGGGATAATGCATCTTTTATATGTGACAACGTCTTCAAAGTCTTCCAGAAACGTGGTTTGCATTTTTTACACATCAATACGAGGAGTTTGTTGCCTAAATTGCATGAGTTAGAAATTATAGCTGATAGTTCTAAAGCTGCATGTATATGTGTAACAGAAACATGGCTTGATAACACATTTCCTGATTCCGAGGTGTCCATCAAGAATTACTGTATTCTGCGCAAAGACCGTAACAGACAAGGCGGAGGAGTGTGCATTTATATTAGGAAAGACTTGTCTTTTAACCATAGAACTGACCTGGACCATGATGGCATAGAAGCTTTGTGGATTGAACTTTTTTTACCCAAGACCAAACCAATTTTAATTGGAGTGACCTACAGACCTCCTACACAGCAGGACTTTTATTCTATATTAGATTTTGTGTTTTCTTCTAGCAATGACTTTTTACAATATGAAACTATTTTACTAGGTGACATGAACACTGATGTTTTATGTTCCAAATCTCACCCTCTTTTACAGTGTCTTAATTCATTTATAAACATGTTTAATCTTACACAAGTGATAAAAGAGCCAACTAGAATATGTTCAACCAGCTCTACAGCTATAGACCTTATCCTTGTTTCAGATAGTGATAAAATATCTCAGTCTGGTGTTATTCACACAACTTTTAGTGATCATAGTATGGTTTATTGTACTAGAAAACTAACAAAATGTTTTTTTGGTTCTCACAATACTGTTACTTTAAGGTCTGCTAAGAATTACAACAAAGAAAATTTTCAAGCCAGGCTCCTATGTATTGATTGGACTCCAGTTACTCTAAGTGATAATGTAAACAATGCATGGGTTTGTTTTAAGCAATTATTTTTATCAGTTTTAGACAGTATTGCACCTGTAAAGCAAATAAGAATCAAGCAAAGGTCCCAACCTTGGATGGATTCTGACATTCTCCAGGCTATAGCAGAAAGAGATAAAGCATTTCATAAATATAAACATGATAAATGTCAGGACAATTTTGAAACTTTTAAGTCTTTAAGAAACCATGTACAGCAGTTAGTGCATAAAGCCAAGAAAGAATTTTTTACCAATAGCATTGAGCAAAATAAAACTGACTCTAAAGCTTTATGGAAAACTCTCAAAAGCCTTGGTCTACCTTCTAAAAAAGCATCTACAGACTCAAGTTCAAACATTTGTTTAAAGATAAATGACAATATTTGTTTTGAAAAGAAACTGATTGCTGAGACTTTTAACAGTTTTTATACTACTGTAGCCTGTAAATTAGTAGAAAAGCTTCCTAAATGTATACAAAAGTTTGGTTGTAATTTTGTGAGCAGTTTTTACTCAAGTAAAGGTGTTATTCCTAACAGTTTTTCATTTAATTTGGTAAGTGAAACCAAAGTATTAAAATATTTACAGTCTCTAGGTTTAAACAAAGCGACTGGACTAGATGGCATTTCCTCTCGTTTCCTAAAGGATGGGTCACCTATTATTGTTGGTCCTATAACACACATTATCAATCTTTCACTTATTCAAGGTATTGTTCCAGATGAACTCAAGTCTGCTAGAGTTGTTCCCCTTTTTAAAAAGAATGATAAATTATCAGTTGGTAACTACAGACCAGTCTCAATTTTAAACATAGTGTCTAAAGTTCTTGAAAAGGTGGTCTATGATCAGGTTGAATCTTATTTCAAGGATAAAGATCTGTTGTATAAATTTCAATCTGGCTTTAGAGGTGGATTTTCCACTGACACTTGTCTTATTTACCTGACAGATTTTATTAGAAAAGAAACTGACCAAGGTAACTATGTAGGTATGCTGCTACTGGATTTACAGAAGGCCTTTGATACAGTGGATCACTCAATCCTTATCATGAAGCTGTCAGCCTCTGGCTTGGGTAAGAACATTGTTAGGTGGTTCAGCTCATATCTTTCAGATAGACAGCAACTCGTTGATATATCTGGTACTTTTTCATCTACAGCCACTGTAACCTGTGGTGTGCCACAAGGCTCTATTCTTGGGCCACTGCTTTTTCTGATTTACGTTAATGATATGTCAGCAGTGATAAAAAACAAATTGCTACTTTACGCTGATGATTCAGCTATTTTGGTGTCTCACAAATGTTTGTCCAGAGTGGAACAAGCTCTGACTGAAGATTTGCACTTAGTTAGTCAGTGGCTTATTGACAATAAGTTATCATTACATCTCGGTAAAATCGAGTCCATTGTTTTCGGGTCAAAGCACAAACTTAAGTCTAAGTCCGTTCTTGACATTAATTGTAACGGCACCTCCATTCAACCTACAAAGTCAGTTAAATATCTTGGGGTTACTCTAGATCAGCATTTATCATTTGCCGTTATGGCCGATGCTGTTCTTAAGAAAGCAAATTCACGTCTTAAATTCCTTTACCGCAAAAAAGAGTTTCTTACAGAATTTACGAAAAAGCTGCTTATTATGTCTTTGGTACAATGTCACTTTGATTATGCCTGCTCAGTATGGTATAATGGTTTATCTCAAAATTTTAAAAACAAGCTACAAACCACTCAGAATAAAACGATAAGATTTGTACTTAATCTGGATGCCCGAGCCAGCATTCGTAAAGAACATTTTAATCATCTTTCTTGGTTACCTGTTGAGAAAAGGGTTCATCATTTGATGTTATGTCATGTTTTTAAGGTTAGGAACAATTTGGCTCCTAGTTACATGGGTGAATTTTTTGTATCTCAAGACTCTGTTCATAGCCACAATACCAGGTTCAGCAATAAAGGTGGATATGGTCTCCCTAAGGTAAAAGGCTCCGGCTCAAAATCATTTTGTTTTTTAGCGTCCAAACTTTGGAACAGTTTACCCTCATTTTTAACAACAATAAAGCATCTTAACAATTTTAAAGTCTCCATTAAAGATTTCTTAATGAAAAACTTATAATAAATATTTTAACTTTTTAGCACGCATATTTATGAACTTATTTTTTGTTTTACTTATCTATTTCGGCGTAGGCGAATTCTGCTGTGACAGAAAGTTTTTAAATTTACAAAGTAGATTATCGTTTTACTTTATATTGTTAACAATACCCACTGTGATAGTTTGATAATAACAATGTGATACTTATTTATTATTATTTAACTTCTTACTAGTTTGCCTCTCTGGGTCATGCAACCAATACAAAGGACCGCAATGGAAATAAGTGCTTGCACTTTATTGCGTTATCCTTGGTATTTGAAGCATTCCATGGTTATCTCTGCTTCTAAACATTTTATATGATTGTTATTTGTTGGTAATATTTATTTTTATTGTTCACATGTGTAAAAAATTATGTAAACCATTGTATGTTTCCTATGCCGAAATAAATCTATCTAATCTATCTATCTATCTATGTCCATTATAAACGGTATACATATTAACTAATAGATAAGTCATTCTAAATGGTTGAAATGTGTGGCTTTATGCATGTATATACCCTAAACAGAAAACAAGTTGCTTTATTAGATACACTGAGATGTGAACAAAACAATCTTGAAGACTTTACTTTATTTACATTGATTATAAATGCATGACATGCTTCTCATATTGATGATCGCTTACAAGGAATTATTTTACATATTTACATCTTCATTTAAGTGTAATACTAATGAGTCCAAAGAACGCTGTAAATTGTGCATACATATTCAAATATATAAACAAAACACAGAAAAGGTACAAAAATAGATAAAACCAATAATATTGTCAATATATACATAATACGGTAAAGATAAGTTTACATCTTGATGACTCGAAACAGAATGAAATGAGCAAATGAAACAGCAGTGAAATGAACATATCAAGCAAACATAACTCTGTGAAATTTTTCTGAACAGCCATACAAGTAATATTTATTATTGAAAGATAATATAAATAATGTATAGTTCTGTGTCCCATTCAAAAGTATTGACATAACTTAAATTTACATTTGATTCAAATTACGTGTTAAATGCAACACTGTTAGCACTAGGTTTTATAAACGTAAAATTCACAATAACAGACAGGTCCATAGACTGGGTAGGTGATTCTGTAAGGAATTTAAATTGCAGTGTAAAAAATTTAAATTTCAGAATATCTCTAAACACATAAAAGTGTTTTTCTATTAATAATAGTGAAAAACATGTCAGGAATAAGAAAAATTAAGCAAATAAATAAAAAAATACATAAGATGTGGAATTACGCTTTTTGGACTTTATCTTTAGTGTTGCTTATCTTATGTTGTTACACATATAGCTGCACACCCGAAGTTTTGTTTACATACATGAACAGTTTACATGGCAAGATGGATAAGTTTGTTTTTGTTTGACATCATACCAACACAAAATTGCAGGGATGGGATGGGATGGGATTTGCCGGCATTTTTGCCGATACTGTGCAGCGACATTTCTATCATTATAGCACAGGGGCACTTATGAGGTGCCCAGGGACTGAACCCGGCCGGTCCATTATACCGACACCAATGAGTCGGGCGTAATGATGTCCCCTTAGCCCCCGAGTGTTAGGAGAGAAGGCACTTCTATCAACTTTAAAGTCTTTTGGGTTTTCCCGATCCACAAGCTGACCAAAATTGCAGGACTCTCTAAATACATAAATCTTGTCATCAGAGTTGGAACACATGTAAAATTAGAAATTACATAATTAAAATATACCAGTATCATATTAAATTTTTTATTAATACAGTGTAAAATTTAAAGGTTACGGATTCCTTTTTCAGAAGTGGTGTTTTGAAAAAAAAATTTAAAAAGTGTTTTTCTATAATTATTTATTGAAATACATGTCAACAATAAGAAAAGGTAAATTAGAAAGATACAGTAAATGCCAAATTACACTGTTCTGAATAGTCTGACTTTAATTCTAGAGTTGTTTATCATATGATATTGTTACACATATCATACATATTGTTACAAATATAGCTGCACTCATGAAGTTTTGTTTACATACATGAACAGTTTACATGGCAAGATGGATAAGTTTGTTTTTTGTTACATAGCACCAACACAATCATGGTTATATTGGCAACATCCAGCTAGTTATTGGTGGAGGAAGACCTGACATGTCACTCGGCAGAACCAGCGGCACACAGTCAGCTGGAAGTCCCTCCCACAAGACAAACACAGTATATGTATTTTGTATAATAATTTTAAACATTTAAGCGCTGTGTGAAAAGTCAACAAAAATTATCTATTATTACAATAAATAGGTTAAAGGAACAGAAATATAGGGAAAATTAGCATCAGGAATGCTCAAGAAATTGCTGATAAATATATGTTTTAAAAAAGATACATGCCAAAAATGTTAATTTACTCCCTAGAAACAGTGACAAAGGTATGAGATTAAGAACAGGAACACAATTTTGGATAATAGCTGCATTAAATTAAGACACTAAAACACTAATTAACCAGCACTGTTTATTTATTACATACATACGTAAAGGAAATTAAGTATTTCTTAGCACTAATAAAATAGGTGTAAAAAATCAAAACATTTCATATAAATAATAATACAAGTAGTAAGTTATCCATGAGCAGAAAGGGAATACTTCCTTTAGCTCAAATCTGAGACCAAGTGCAAGTATCTGATTCGTCAAAATTTAAAACTTCATCAAAATCTGACCAATCACTTAGCAGCTAAGTTTTACACTTTTTGTAAAATGGACCAATGGCAAGATGTTATACAACTCACACAAGTCTTATACCATTCTTAAGCATCTGATTGGTTAAAATTTAAAATTTCACGCCAAATATGACCGTTTAAAGGTGATATCTAACAATTTGTTTTTCTACAATACATGCAACACTATCCTACCCGTTTATAGGAATATTGGCAAGTCTGCCTACAAGCATATTTAGTCTTTTTGAGGGGAAAAATTCAATAAATGTTCATTCCTTAAAAACATATAAATAAGCACACATGGGATTGCCATTAAATATAGATGTTGATGCCAGACTCCTCAGTCCTTAGTTAACAAGAGAGTGCAGTAAAGGTTATGTGGATTAGCCTGATTGCTTTTGGTTTTAAAATAGTTAATGATGCTATTTCAAATTACAATACCTTATTTAAAAAAAAAAATAGAAATAAAAATAAAATGTTTGGCCCAAACTGTTGGATACCAACTTTAAATGCTTGAGAAACTTAGTTTTATAACCATGGGGTAATGAGCCCTTTGCTAGAGGGAATAAAACTATAAGCCCAGGTCGGAAAAGATCATTTAAAATTTTATTGCTGAGGTTTCGAGTTCTTTTCAGAGGAAATGCTTGCATTTAGCCTTGAGCTGAAATTTTATGACCTTAAGCCCAGAGAGTTCTTCAGAAACTGTCCTAGGACTGTGCTCCACTCATAAAAATGCTTAAGTAAAGGTTTTTGGATATAAGTTTGGTCAATAAAGTTTGGAGAGTTATCTACATGTAGAAATAAGAAAAAGTATGGTTCTGAATTTTAATGAACTGTCACTCTGGGTTTATTCTGTTACTATTTTTTGGAAGAGTCACATCCATCAATCAATTTCAGCAGTTCCTTTAACTCTTCGTCCTGTGTGGCTGTCTTGGCACGAGCCCTGAGAGCACGCCGTATGATTGTTACAAGGTCATCCAGCCGACACACTTCCGCATCTGCAAGCTTCCAGTTGGTCTCAAGCTTATGTATCCGGCGTGCAGCCTTCGAACTGATTTCCTCGATGCTGTCATCTTTCTTCTGAAGCTGGTCCCGATACTTCTCGACCTAAAATGGGTAGATGAAACAGAATTTTGAGAAGATTTTAGGGAAAACGATTGGTCAAACTTATGCAAGCCTTATACATTAACCTAGCAGACTTGTCCGAAGGGAAAATAGAAGTAAAGAAAATCTATTTGGTCTAATTTGAGAAAAGGGATGTGATGGGATTTGCCAGCATTTTTGCCGATACTGTGCAGCAACATTTCTATCAATATAGCACAGGGGTATTTAAGAGGTGCCCAGGGACTGAACCCTGTTGGTCCATTATACTGACAACGGTTTGAACCCGCGACCTCCCGATCCACAAGCCCACGCTCTGCCCCTTGAGCTATTGTGCCCGTTAATTTGAGAAAAGTTAAACGTTTAATATACCAGATGATTAAGCAATTTAACCCAGCTGTTTTCAGTACCCAAGATTATACAGGCACTGGAAAATATAGATACATAAAGAATCTTCTTTTGTTTTTGAAAAACATCCCCACAGTCATTAATGATCATTATAACGATGTCCAACTATTTTTGTGGAGTAAGACTCCAAACAAATGTCTTGGTAGATCTTCAGGCACACTGCAGGTAAGATTGATATTTCCATATAAATTTTGTTGCCACTAATTGGACTCAAACCCACAGAGTTGGAGGTTAAGCAGTCATAGGAGTAACAAGATGTTCACTTACCATTGAAAGGCTGTAAGTCATGTCTTCTCCAAAATATAGGAGGAATATAGGAATATTTTTGCAACAAATATAGGAGTTTTGGGATAGTTTTACAGCAAAACATAGGAGTTTCCAACTTAAATTAGTTTCATTTACTGGCACTTATACTAACAAGTCTTAATTGTACACTTACTGTTTCTACAATAATCAATGTCCAAAATGTCTACTGTAAAAACAAAGGAAACCATTAACTTTGAACAACAGCATCACAATCCAGGTAGAAGGCTGCTGCAAAGCACATCTCCATCACCATCATCTAAATGTGTCATATTGCCTTGCCTTGCAAGGTGACCATACTGATAATGAAGAGGAGCACAGCAGCATTGTCTGAAGGATTGGGATGCTATTGCACACATAGAAATTATCTTCTAGTAATAAAAGAAGCCAAAAGCAGTATCAAAGCAATATTTACTCTCTTCATTTATTGGCAACAAATTTACTAAATAATATAGGAATATTGTAAAAAGTAAAGGAAAATATAGGAGGTTTTTTAGAATATAGGAGAAATAAAGGAATATAGGAATCAGTTGACAGCCTGCACTATGCCAAAGGCGCCCAGAGTATCTCAACAAGATTTATAAGTTTTATGAGTTTGTGTTTGAATTCATTTTTCTCCTGTTATGTCATGATTAAAATGGATAAGCTGTGTTGGACGTTTGGATTTTCAATGAAAGATTTTGTCAGATTTTAAATACGGAAATTGTCTGACATCTTGAAAGTTCTCTCAATTTAATACCCCACAGAAACCCTTTTACAGACAGTTTTCTTTAGTTTTTTTTATCAATTCTACTTACAATGCAGAAAAACAATTATAACTTCTGAGAATAGAGTTAATGTCAAGTACATCCAAAAAATCTGATGAAGTTATACCCTCCAACTTATGATATTTAACCTTGAAATGTGACCTTGCTCAAGAATACTGTCGGAGCAAGTGTGTTTTTTGCACTACCATTCATAAATATCAACTAGTGGCTTTGAGAAACTGATGAACAGATGAATTGACCATGTAACACGAACTATCATTTTTGGTGGATTGACCATGTTAAACAAACTATCAATATATGGTGGATTGACCATGTAACACAAACTATCATTTAAGGTGGATTGACCATGTAACAAGAACTATCATTTATGATGGATTGACCATGTAACTCGAACTATCATATATGGTGGATTTACCATGTAACAAGAACAATTGGGAAATTGGTGATGTTTGAGGTGATGTTTTGAACCTTTTATTGACCAATACTAAACTGACCACTAGACTCACTTTATTCTGCAAGGCCAGAATCTCCCGCTGTGCCGACACGGACTGATCGGGGGCTGCACCTGCACTTAGTTGCTCCACCTGGGCCAGGAGTCCAGCTACCTGCTGCGTCAATACTGACTTCTCTCCCTCCAGACTCTCCACCTTACCTCGCAGTCGCTGGACCTCCAATAACTCACGCTGCCAACAGATAAGCAAACGTATCTTCATATGTAAAAACTCTTCTAAGATGATATTAACAGAATGGATAATTGTCTAAAAACTATAAGCTTCCCAGGCTTTTTTTTGCAATATAACTGTAGCCGTTTAACGGCTACTTCCACACCTGAAAAAAATTCCCCTTGAGCTGAAAAATGCCCTTCGGTCTGAAAGAAAAACACACCTATTATGGCTTGTTTGACTTTAATAAAAACACATTTTTTGTTCAATTTGTCTATGTTTGGAACAAACGGGATCCATTTTCAATTTACGGAGAATGTACAAATTTAATCAGAGTTTGCTTGTTATTTTAAGAATGACCCCCAAATTTTTTAAATGACCCCCAATTATGGATGTCTGTGGGTCCAAATGACCCCCAGTCGGCGAAGCCAAGGGAAAACACTGCAAAGACTAACATTTTGGGAATGGCCTGAAGTTGAACCTGGAACACTCAGATCAAGACTCCATTGCTTTTACCACTGGACCATGTATGCTCAAGATAGGTGTAAAATATGGGCCTGGCAGCCCATTCCTACAGCAGTATGTAAGTCTTTGTACCTTAATCTGAACTGATTAATTGTCCCAACACAGAATGGTTTGTCTTTGATTATATTGACTTGACACAATTGTAGTAATACTGGCAACATCCAGCTATATATTGGTGGAGGAAGACACCCGATGACTGTCTGAGTCGAACTTACGCGCCGGTTCTTGAAGATCTCTCCAACAAGAAAGTTTGCACCTCCACTGAACCCACACAAAAAGAGGCTGAAGTGTTACAATTCAGTGATTCAACAACTTGATCATAGACAAGCCGCTTCTAGTTCTAACGTACCTTTATCTCCACCTCCTGTTCCTGGGATTGTTCGTACAAGTCCGCCAGCTCTGTGAGGTTCTGCTGCAGTTGTTTACAGTGTGCCTCGCTGCGATCCAGCTCTCCTTGCTTCACTTCCACCTCTGCCTGCCATCGCTTCTCCAGATAGTCACTCTGTGACAATTTCCGACTCAACTCATCACTGCAGGCATTAACAGAGTAAAAATTAGCAGAGATCGTATAACAAGAAAATAGATTTATAAGAATTACAGATTGATGAAAAATGTAGCTAAATTCAGATGGAAAATCAAGACAGGATTAGACTATTATCACAAAAAATTACAATCGGCCAAAATGTAACTGAACTCACGCACAATCTTACAATACTTATAGAATATGAATAATAAAAAGTAAGCTTTTTTTGCACATGGAATTAACATTCTAAAACAATGTTTCAGCCATCAGGTCAATATTATCAAATTGTTGCATTCAACATTCGCTCTTAAAATTATTATTGCACATCCTTTTCAATTTAACTGTATGTAATGTTTACTGTTTTGTGAACATTTTATATCTAACCATAATCTCAATTATATAATACAGTTCACTATCATGGAACGTACAACTTTTGATAAACCAAACAGCAGCATACCCAGATAATGTTTCACTGACTATACAAACTGACTTACTTCTCAAGGCGTAGATCATGAATGGAGCTCCAGAGCGCTTTCTCTATCACCTGGGCCATGTGGTGGATCTTCTTGAACAGCTCTGACAACTGCATCACCTGGTCAGGTAACCGCTCAGCCTCCTCCCTACCCGCAGTCAACTGACCTAGTAGATGCCCACTATCACCACCCTCTCCACCACCCTTCTCCGAATGACTTCCACCACTACCTGCCCCTTTTACCACCCTGTCACCCATATCTCTTGCCATCTCAGCATCCTTGACTACTTTCACTGACCTGATGGCAGCGAAGGCACTGTTCTGAGATGAGCCAAGCATCTTCCGACTGACTGAATGAGGAGTGTCTAGAATAGATTGAATCTCTCCCCTATCTTGATTCTTTCCATCCCCACCACCACCTACAACAACTGCCATTTCTGAACCTTGTTTTTCTAACTCTTTATGTTCGCTCTTCTTCTCCTCTTCTTGACCATTCTCCTGACCATTCCCATGAGTCTCCTGACCTTTCCCATGATGCCCCTGCGGACACGCCCCCTCATTATCTGGTTCCCTGCAACCATCAGCAGCTTGAAGGATCTGGGAAACCAGTGAGCTATGCGACTGAGAGGCCTTGATCTCTCCAGAGATGTCAGCACCGCTACCACTGAACGTTGCTCCAAGGTTCTGCACGGCTTCCAACTGCTTTGGATCCATCTATAGTACATAGAGATAAAACTTTAAAATCAGGGTGTATTATTGGTGTGGCTAAGGGGCGAATAAATGGGTGAATGATCACCCTTTAAATTGTCAGACCATATATATGATTATACACAGGAACTCTTTTATTATGGGTTGGCAGGGTCTAAGCTACAATGCTAGGGTATAAATTGTTTGTTTTGTTCTTTGTTACATTGGACTGACACAATTATGGGATGGAATGGGATTTGCCAACATTTTTGCAGATACTGTGCAACGACATTTCAATCATTGTAGCACAGGGGCACTTATAAGGTGTCCAGGTGCTGAACCCGGCCAGTCAGTTATATCGACACTAACAAGTCTGGCATAATGCTGTCCCCCTTAGCCCCGAGCGTTAGCATGGAAGCCACTACTACCAACTTTAAAGTCTTTGGCTTGACCCAGCTGGGGTTTGAACCCATGACCTCCCAATCCGCAAACTAACGCTCTACCACTTAAGCTATTGCGGCCAGTACACAATTATGGTCATATGGGCGACGTCCAGCTAATTATTGGTGAAGAAAGACACCCGACTTATGCCTGGGTAGAACCACCACTGGCACACTGTGGATTAGCTGGAAAATGTTCTCACCCCTACTTGTACTTGATTCCAAGCGTTGAGGGGCTTAGGAATTACGAGTCAGCGACTCTAACCGCTCAGTCGCTATGGTATAAAGGAAAATGGTATTTCTTTTTTTAGTGCTATATGAACTGTACTTATGTGTATGTACATGTTTATAGAACAACACTGGTTGTCAATACACATTTGTTCCAAATAAATTATCAGTAATTCTGTAGTAAAAATTGTGTTCACAAAGGAGTGTCTTTCTTGCAGATACACACCTTTATGCTTATTTATGTCTGAAAGCAAGTTTGTATAATCAAGTTTTTAAAAAATTTTTTGGCTGCTGTAATCTTGACCAATTTCAACCCAATTGTCTGGGCTTGCATTGTGTGTATGTGACTCCACTCACATGGTGTTTGTCTCAGGTAAGTTAAGGGTGAATTGACACATTTGTACAATATTTCTTTCATGCATGAAATTATTTTATAAATTGTATTGTGCTAATTTTGTATTACTAGCATTTTACTAGCATTTGCTGTTTTTTTATGATGGCATCATTTTTATTTGCCACTCTGAAATATGGAAAGAAAGAAATGAATTTAAAAGCTATAAAACAGTGCTTTTAAAAGTTTCTTTAAAACTTAATTGAATCTTAAATAACAATATTGCTGAAATCAATAATTATATCAAAAGTTCTTTATATTGTCTTTGCAGATTAGCTAATTACATGAACCTTTATTGATTAATTAACAGCTTTAAATACCAATGAAGATGATAACTAATTTATATACAAACAATTATTTACCAAAAATACATCATAGTTTTGAAGCAGTAAAAATCAAGGAGACATGGACATTTCAAGTCATTAACAGCTGAACCAAACCTCTCCTCCATCAAGCTGTTATGCCAGAGTATGTGTAATAATAAGAATTATAACAATGAGACATTAATAAATAGTCTCCCCTGAATAATCCCTAAATGCAAGAAGGTTCTTTCATCTGTTTTACTCGGTTTTTATGCTTATGGTTTTGGCTTGTATGTTTTCTTTTCTGCCTTTCCTGTGATACACAGGTCAACCATTATCAACAAACACTTCCATTTTCTTTTTAAAAAAACAAATCTAAATCCAAAGTATTAAATGGATTTTAAGCTTATATTTATGCAAAAGTAAGAAATTTCACTGTTTGTAATTGCCCTATCTACAAAACAGGCGATAAAGTCCAAGAATTCCAACTAAAAGGATCTACTTACGTGTTTGGAATACCTCGGATATTAGCTAACGAGAGAGACAGTTTCCATTTCACCAATGTACCCCATTAAAATGTACAAAGTACTTTTATTGTAAATAATAAAAATGATTGTAAGTATATATGTTTAAACATGACACTGCCTTATAATTAACATGTGTATTATGCTCTAGTCTAATACTGATTACTGCTAGTGTAAAATTTAAAATATAACCTTATATAAATTTTCATGTTTAAATTGTAAAATTCTTGAAAAGTAATTCCTGAAAATGTTCATTGTTAAAGGTGTTTGATCAGTTACCAATTTGAGCAAAAATAATGTTAATTGCATGAAAAGTATTTGTTAAAAAAGAGTAATCAAATGTTATGTGAAAGATAACTACAGATCCAGGTTTGTACCTCTAATCCATGCCTTTTTGCTAGGTTATGAAGGAAAGTGGTCATGTGATCGGTGAGTTGACCAATTGCAGTGAAGCTGTCTGCTATCTCGGTTCCCTGCTGCTTCAGGAGCCTAGCTGCCTGCTGCTGGGTACCAGACAACTCTTCCCTCACACAGGATAAACTGGAACTATGAAGGTCATGTTATGTTATTATGCAATTTATTTAACCCCGAACTGATAAATATCTTTCACGGTCCATTCAACTCAAATACATACATCCACAAAATAACCGTTATCGCAGATAGGATAGTACAGCAATACGTTTATCATGAAGCCGCTACAGCACAGTGGTAAGTACGTTGGACTCCCGGGCGGGAGGTCGCAGGTTCGAGCCCTGCTAAAGAAATATTTTTTTGCTGGTTCAATTTCCCGCGCTAACCATTTTAACAGCACGAAAATATCGTGAATAACGAAAAAATCATTTATCACGGCGAAATATTTTCGGCAAGCACATGTTCTTAATTTATTTTACAACTGATATTGGAGCGTTTTCTACGTTATACGAATAGCAATGTCGGGGCGAAAGCTGACAAGTTTAGGGATCTTAGGGTCACAAGCAAAGAAAATAGTTCTTAACGTTGCAAATCACTTTTTGAACGAGTGCAAGAATGATAAGAGTTCAAAGTCTTACATTCTTCGCACATCAGAAGCGACTGGAGTGAGTCAAACTACTGTATGCAAGATATGTAAGGAGCATAAAGAAACGAGTATTCTAATGTCACCGAAGCGATCAGCCAGGGGGGCCTACAAACCCGTGGACAACTTTGATCGAACAGTCATCAAGAATAAGATTCGGGAATTCTACACAGTCAGAAAACAACTGCCAACATTGAAGAATCTGCATACTGTTTAAAAAGCTGACGTTGAATTTCCCGGAAGTATCAATCTTTTGAGAAAGGAAATACGATCGCTGGGCTTTAGGTGGAAGAAGACGAAAAACAATAGACAGGTTTTAGTAGAAAAGCCATCCGTCGTTTCACTGCGACTGAAGTTCTACAAGAAAAGGCAGGAATTACAGGAGCTTGGCTATGATTTTGTTTATATTGATGAGACTTGGATAGACACTGCATACACCACGAAAAAGTGTTGGCAGAGCGAAGACACACAAGGCATATTATCTCCATGCAACAGAGGACAGCGTTTAATTGTGGTGGACGCTGGAACCAAGTCCGGGTTTGTTCCAGGAGCAAGGTTGATTTACAAGGCTACGTCGTTGTCCGATGATTACCACAAGGAGATGAATGCACAGAACTTCACAAAGTGGTTGCAGAAGAAGCTTATACCGAACCTAGATGGACCCAGCACCATTGTTATGGACAATGCAAGCTATCACTCCATGCTGGCTGAGAGAAACCCTACATCAAACACCCGGAAAAGCAACATACAGGTAACTATGATTCAATTAAATTAAAGTTAAGTATATATTGTGTTGAGTATTAGGAACATTTTTTATAATCATACTGCTTTTCTTTGCAGAATTGGTTGCATTCGCGGAACATCCCATTTCCGGAAGACATGCTGAGGGTTGAGCTACTGCAGTTAGCTCGAGTCCACAAACCGTCGCCAACGTATGTGATCGACCAGCTTATCCACCAGAATGGTCATGAAGTACTCAGGCTGCCTCCTTACCACCCGGATTTCAATGCTATAGAGTTGATATGGAGTCAAGTGAAACAGACAGTGCGGCAGCGAAATATGACATTTAGGTGACTATAAATTTTACAACGATTGTTTATTGTTTAAAATAGTACATGTATTGTTATTAATATTTAACATTTTATATTGCAGGATGGATGATGTTTTGAAGATCACTACTGAGGCATTCGACACCATTGGGTCTGACAGGTGGAGAGACGCTTGTAAGCATGTGGACAAGACTGTAGAGCTTTCTAAAGGCAGTGACCATTGGATAGACAACCATGAGGAAGCATTCTTGATCAGTCTTGACGATGACACAACTAGCTCTGAGGAGTCAGATGATGAGCACGGCAGCTCTACCGACACTGCCAGCGAGGGAGAATGACTTTGATATTATTTACTGTTGTGTTATCGTTAACTCTGTATTTTATTGCATTATTTAGATAAAATAAATAAATATATTGAGATAGAAAAAAAAATAATAAAAAAAATAAAAATATATATATATTCAGTAGTAAAAAAAAGATTTTAATTCAATATAATATATAAAAATGTAAAAAATTTTTTTTGCTTTGTTCGGATTCGAACCAGAGACCTCTCGGTCAAAAGAAAACTATTCTTCCTCTGCGCCACGCGCTCCGTTAGTAAGTAGACGCTTCATACTTATATTTATACCCATACCTCTGTCGGTAAAACGCGGTAAATAAACAAAGCGTGTGCAACTACTGTGTAATGTATTCATCAGTTCGGGGTTAATATTCACAAACAATATTAGAGGACTACAGGTGTGATTACTATATCCCATTACCATTTTTAACGACTTATGTATGTCAAGGCCCAGAATCAAAGCAAGGCCGTCAATTTTAACAAATGTTAAGAAGAAAAGGTTTGGTGTTTGAATATTTGCTTTGCTGGCAACTGAACTGATTAAGTGTTATTGGTACAATCACACAAAGAACTAAACTGGAGCAATGTAAATATAACTTTATAAAAGTTTACAAAGAATTACCTCAGCTCTTCTTTTTTGGCCAGTAAAGCAGCATATTTATTCTGAAATAAAGGCAAAAAATTAAATAAATAAGGTTGAAAAAATAAAAATAAAATATCATTGTTGGAATTTATCATAAATTATTTTTGCTTATCAGGCATTTCAATAGCTTCTTATCACTTTTACAACCTTTTTTTAAAAATAGCCAACCAAATGGTTAACGCCGTCGATCGGTCAGTCGGCAAAAGCGCCGACTGGTTGTTTTATATCTATTTTACAGAGCTTAAAGTTCGAACATTCTAAGGGGTTTCTTAAATGCAAGCAGTGGAAAGAAAACAAATTTACGTGTATTTGAAACAAAACTGTCCAAGTGATAAAGTATTCTTAGAGCTTGTTACGTCAAAAAAAGAAGAGAACGCAGTGGCGTAATTAAAAATATATCCACATTGACTTTTGGTGCGGTTCTTATTTTTATATAAACAAGTAACCCGAATTCTTGGTTGTGAAAGAATATAAATATTTAAATCAAGGAAAAAATGATCAGAAAAGAAGTGTTAACAGTTGTAGCATTCTGGAGAAAGACCACAGACATATGTCTGAGTAGAACCACCGGCGCACCGCAGGTTAGCTGGAAAATCTCTCACATGAAAGATCTCGCCCCGACCGGGACTCTAACCAACACGGTGAGGGGATGAGGCATTTCAAGTCGGCAACGCTAACTGCTCTGCCACTTGCGCACCCTTGAGAGTCTGTGTAATTCTAAGACTTGATCAGTATTCAGTGGGTCCAGGATGACTCATAGGGTTCTTTATTCCCACTTAAACTTAGTAATTTCCTCTAATTTTTAACAATATTTCCTAATTAATTGGAACTTCAGATTTTTTTATACCTAAGGAAATATTTCAAGCTTCAAACATCAAGCTTTCTTTTAAGTTTAAGTCAGATAAAAAATAACTAAGGGTCTTTATGAATTTGACCCCTGGCTTTAGCTGATAACAAAATAAGAGTCCTTGGATCTAGGATGGGATGGGATTTGCTGCCATTTTTGCCAATACTGTGCAGCAACATTTCTATCATTATAGCACAGGGCACTTATGAGGTGCCCAGGGACTGAACCCGGTCGGTATATTATACTGACACCGACCAGTCAGGCGCAATGCTGTCCCCTTAGCCCCGAGCAGTAGGAGGGAAGCCACTACTACCAACTTTAAAGTCTTTGGTTTGACACGGCCGGGGTTTGAACCCACGACCTCCCGATCCGCAAGCCGACGCTCTTCCACCTGAGTTATTGCGGCCGGTCACTCCTTGGACCTGGTGCACATTGCCCAAGGTACTAAGTTACTACCTGAGTAATGGGTCAAC
This sequence comes from Sinonovacula constricta, assembly GCA_007844125.1. Taxonomy (NCBI): domain Eukaryota; kingdom Metazoa; phylum Mollusca; class Bivalvia; order Cardiida; family Solecurtidae; genus Sinonovacula; species Sinonovacula constricta. The sequence continues at coordinate 40,946,757 of CM017560.1, forward strand.
CAAAGTCGGCATTTGAGAAAAATCAATAACAATTTAAAGAACTTGCTTCCCAACTGACTATAACAGGTTTAAAAATATCAAACATTTAAGGTTTTGTAATCCTAGGATAAGCATATGTAAACAAAAAAAACACACAAAACACACACACACTAAAAAATTAGCTTAATGAGATCATTATTTAAAAGAAAAGACCTTTTAACCATCACTATATATTTTACAAGTTCTAAATGTAATTAAATTTGTATTTTTGTATTTTTGGTTTTATTGCACACCAACACTTAGGTCATACAGCACCGAATACATTAAAGTTTAACGACAATAGAATATAATCAGGTTAAAACTAAAATATGTGAGTGGAAATAGAAATCTATTAGGTTAAAAATGTGAATTATAAGTGAAGGCAGGTGAATTAAATGAAATTTAAAGAAATAAAAAAATTGCTACCTTAGTGTGTGTATTGTTTTTTTAAAGTTAATTTTCCTTTTACCCATAATTTAGCATTCTAACTGAAAAGTTTATAAATATTCATGTTTTGATTTACCTTAAGTTCTGACTTTTCCAGAATGAGCTGTTCTATGTTAGATTTAGCTTTAGCCTCTTTAGCTGTGTGGTCTTTGATAGCGTCCAACTGTTTACATATGATCTCACGACATTCAAACAGATCCTTTTCTAGCATATCTACATCCATATCTGTTGTGTCGAGCTGGTGTTGCAGTCGTCCTATTTCTTTCTTTTGTCTGTCATGAAGACAAAATTTAAAAAACACACATCAATGTATGTTTTTATTTAAGAGACAGGCTTTTATATACAACCTAAATAACTGATTGCTATTATTTCTGAATAAAATTGATCATTTTAAAACCTCTCTTGTTGAATGTGAAATAAAATTAAATGAAATAAAGAAATGAAATAAATAAATAATAAAAAATAAGATAATATCAATCAAGTCATTAGTTAATATTCATAAACAAAAGTATCCCAAATATTTGTACCCAGTAACATGTTTGGCACACAGACACTATGAAAATTGAAGAAATCTGGACACACCTGGTCTTGTTGGCACTTTCTGTTATTACTAAAAAACTGCCATTAATCAATTAAACAAATGTCCTTCAAAAGTTTGGATGCCATCAAATTAAGAGAATCAACAGTGTTGTAACATATGTAAATGCCACTTTAGAAACTTCAAAAATCCAAGTATCTTGAATAAACTTGAACTATGTTTGTGCAAATAATGTGTTGAAATCAGTTTTTAAACAGTACACTCATACCGTCCAATGGTGACCACATATTTAAAATATATATAAAGTACCTATCATAATCTTTATATAAGCCAAGTCTGATTAAATGTCCACATGAACAATCTGTAACTACTTTTTTGTTCGGTCCAAAAAATTAGGAGACAAATAAAATTAGACATTGGTGAATAGTCTCCCCTGAATAATCCTTACATGCAAATAGGTCCATTTATTTGGTTTACTCAGTTTTTATGCTTGTACTCCTAGTAGTGTATGCTGACTTTCATGCCTTTCTTGTGATACCCAGGTTCACTATCATCTACCAACACTTCCATTTTGTTGTTTAAATAATAAAAATAGTAAGTATTTCAATGGATTTAAGGCTCATATTTACGGAAAAGTAAGAAATTTTACTTTTTGATATTGCACCATCTGCAAAAATACAGGAGATACAGTCCAAAAATTTCAACTAAAAGGACCTACATACTATTTGAACTATCTCAGATATTATCTAACAAGGGAGACAATTTAAATTTCGACAATGTTCCCCATTATATGAATGTAGGTTTCTAATAAAATAATACACTATGTGTTAAATGTTGTTTTATTATACAAATTATTACCACTATTGGAAGCAATATAAAAAATACCTTTCATTTTCTTCAGCAAATTTGTCCTTGTCCTCTGAATGCTGTTTCATTGAATTTGATAAACTGGAAAAAGAAGTTAGTGTTATATTGATAGGACATATATCTGAAATAAATTGCTTGAATGAAAAGTGAGATCCATGATTAAAGTACCGGTAAAATGAAAAGAAAATAGCAATTTCTTTCATGCAATGCTGCGATGACAAAATCTTTATCAAATAAGTGATAACCATGTCATTTCTTCCACTGATCATGTAATTAGTACAAATTTTAGCATAAAACACAAGCTTAACGTAACCTTTTCTAATTAAACAAATTAAAGCCAGATTATACAAAACTTTTAGCATGGAACTGTTTTATAACCCGATTGGTCAATTTGAATTTTATAGTAATTTGACCAATCAGACACAGGATTACGGTCTCAGATTAAAGCTTATCCTTATAATGTTAAATTTGTTAAATAAACCATACTAACAGTAAAAAAAATAAACAGTGTTCCTCCATGAAATGGTGTCCTGAGATATTTCTAACAACTCAGCAGCAAATAGCTGAAACAGGCTAATCTGGATCTACATTTCTTGCCTTAGTAGGTTAAGACTTAACAACATTAGACCTTGATAAAAAAAAAAGAGTGTACATTTAGGGTTTTGTGTTCACCAACAATCCTTTAATATGTGAGAGACAATGTTCCCACTGACAGGACATAAATTCACTGAATCTTCTGCTCATCAACTTATATAAAGAGCAAATTATACAGTAACACTCAATGTGTGACTTTTTCTTTGTTTTTGTTGAATTTAATATAAATTTTTAAAACTAAGTGTTTTGGGGAGACAAAATCGGCCCTTCAGTTTTTTAATTGTGATTTTTTGTTACATCACTCCAACCCAATTTTGGCCATTTTGTTAACGTTCAGTTTATTATTGGTGAAGGGAGACCCCAAGACTCATGTCTGGGTAGAACCACCAGCACCTGGCAGGTCAACCGGCAGACCTCCTCACATTACAGATCTCGACCCAAACAGGACTTTCATCCTCGCCGTGAGGGGCCGAGGAGTAATAAATCATCAGCTTTAACCACTCAGCTACAGGCAGCACCATCCTTTCTTTATAACATAAAGAAAAGAACTGAATGCCGTTAAATATTTAAATCTTAGTCTAATAATACCGTAGATGGGTCTCCTGTAGTTGTTTTGCCAGGCAGCTGGAGCTATCTGTCAGTTCCCTAACCTCCTCAGTCAATTTAGAATCTCGCTCTGTCAGCTCCTCTATTTTCGTTGTCATGGAAATATTTTCTTCCTGAACTTTGTCCAGCTCTGGGAAAGTGACAAATGATACAATTTTTTTAGCATTTTTTTTTAGCATTTACATTTTTATGGGCTTGAATGAAATTAATGTAGTTTCTGATAATAAAATGCCCTCAAAAACTGTCAGGGTGGTTTGTTTTGTTTGTTAAGTTTATCACAATGACACAATTCTGGACATTAAAGTGATGTCCAGACATTGTTGGTGAACAGAAATCAGAGATGAATATCAAAATAGAGCAGCCTAGAATAGACTGAGCAGCACGGGTAAGATGCAAGACTGTCCTTTAATAAAAATTCTAACTCAGACTGTGACTCAAACACAGTTTGAGCATTTTTCAAAGTAAATAATAATCAGTAAATATTCTTTGGCTTACTGATCCTATAATAACAGTGTAAAAACAAAATTACCAGTCTTCAACAAAAAGTCAGATAAACTGTGGTATGAGTTCACCAGAATTTGGCAGAAATTTCTGATCCAGTTGTTTTGCATTCCTTTGAAGAGGGTTTTCTTTTTATTCACTGCATTAGCACTAACAATATTACCGGTCAAATAAAAACAGCTGAACTAAGAGAGTTTTTTTTCCAGCGCAACAAGAAATAGTTCAATGTGTTTCCATTAAAGAGTGTGAAATTAAACAGGGTAGGACTGTTAAACTCTCATAGCAGTATAAAATTATCAGATATTCACTATAGTACGTCCAGCTTGTTTAAATTAGATGTGACTATCAAATGCAACACAAAATGAACTACTTTATACAAAACCCACCATCTAGAAGAGTGCACTGAAATACAGCCATCTGTGGTATGTGCTATGTAATCAGCACAGAACAATAGAGATAACCTCTCCCAGTATTGGTCCACAACCCTAAATATATTGCTTATCATATATGTCCACTATAACATAGTTATATAGTTTAAGAAAGGGTGATTTATCTAACTCAAACTCTGACAGTTTATCTCTACATGTGACTATGTGTACATTCCTGCAGCAGAGAATATTTCAGTTCTTGTAGTACTTTCATTAACTTTCATTTGTAAAGACTTTAAAAAAAGATATACTTAAGGAAAATTAAACAATAAAGAAGCCATACCTAGCTTGAGTGCTGTGATTTTTTCCTGCAGCTGTGTATTTGATCCCTGGGCCTCACATAACTGGACTGAGAGCTGCTCAACCTGGCTATCAAGCTAATGAAAGATTACAATAATGATAGAGTTGGGTTATTATTTCAAGCAAAATAATTAACAACTTTTTTTATTCCTTAAACTAAGGAATGAAAAAAAATATTTCAAATATAAAATTATGGAAGATAATGATACAAACTGAATATTTTTGCTTATTTTTTTTTTATTTGCCATTACGTTTGCATTATGTGGACAATTCAGCCAGTGCAATCTCCAGGTGCAACCATAAATACAGTCAAGTCTTGGTCCATTGAACACCCATGGGGACGATGCTCTAGTCAAAGCAAGTCGGGCGTTAAAGGAAAAAGACAAAATGATTTTTTAACCAGGTTGTCACCTGTTTTATTTAAAATTGCAGTATAGACTTGTTTTTACAATTATACTACTTATTCAAGTTGCTCTACCTCTCTTGAAATATCAATTTTGATATTTATGTAACATTCAAAGAAGTTTTGTTTCAGTTTTCATGCAAAACTTGTATCCGTAAATCTGAAATTTACATCAAATTACTCGGAATTTGGCTGGAAGGTAGTGGGTGTGGGGTGGGTCTTGCCAGCTGGACACAGCCTCAGGCTGCAGTGGTATCCAGAAAGAGGTGGGGACTAGAGCGTTGCTGACCAATGACAGTGCAGTAAGCCTATGTGCATCATGTGTGACTTATTGTTTTACTACCTCTTCCCCTATACCATGACCACCTGACGTGATACCACAGGACATCTAGTCACATAAACCTAACACTGCACCGACAAGTCAACTAATCACCCTTTGCAAGCTTAACACAAGCAAGGGCTACCACTACCACATTTTATAAATGACTCCTCCGCTAGCACACAGGACAACCAACCTGTAGGACGTTATCCTTGCAACGTGACACGATGAAGGCCATCTCAGCTCGTTCTTTCTCCACCTTGGCCTGTTCATCTTCCAGTAACAGCTGTTCCATCTTGACAGTCTCCTGATCTAGAACTAGCTCCTTGTACTACAAAGAAAACATAAACACATATATTGTTTTGTTATGTTCATTGGTGCAGAACAGATATGAAATGCTTTGATTTTTTCCATAATATTGAAATGTCCTTTGGACGAAACTTCAAGACAAGACTTATTTATCTATGGTTATATCATTGCTCCCTTCAAACCTTTGACGGTGACAAACATAATTATACAGTTAAAAATGAGACAAAAAACTAATGATATTGTTTTCTCTCACTCCCTGAATTTCATTAACATGTACTGAAGCTGCTCATCATTCAAATGTTTAAAAGTCTATTATTTCTTCAGCAAACAATATTTCAACCTGACAGTCTTCAGGTCTAGCAAAATACATTGTAGTACTTGAGAGAAAGGGAAAAATATTACCAAGGAAGCAAAGTTTTTTTGTCCTTAATTTCCTGAATTTTATTTAAGTCTGAGCTACTTTTATCATGTATAAATCAACCTACCATCCTCCAATAATAGTGTTCCAATCTAAAAGGATGATTAAAGATTGGTTGTATGAGGCAAAAATATTTATTTTCTATTCTTCTCTCCATGATTTAAATAAAATCCATGGTAGTCCTATAAATGCAAATATTTCAATCTGACTTATCAGGGCTCCCGCTGCCATGCGCCAAATGCCCCATTGGTGCAAAAACTAAAAAAGTGGCTCATTTTTTTCAAAATTGGCGCATCCTTATGGCGCATGATTTTTTCGGCATTATTTTTTGTGAATCGCTAAGCGGCCAATACTGGTAACCATTTCTATGCGTACTGTGATTCGCTAGCAAGTAGAAGCTCGATAGCCAGTCAAGCTTGCGCGGCGGTCTTCACCTTGAGGGCATTGTTGTGTTGACATGTTGTGTACATAAATGCCGAATAAACATCAGCTCATCGCAGTCAGCAGAATGTTTGTTGCGATCATTAATTGGACAGTACCGGATTGTCGATTAATAACAATTAATGATACAATTAGATACATAATTACGAGGTAAGCAGACAGCAGCCGAAAGTGTGTTTGTGATCAATTTGATTTCAAACTTTCTTTTCAAAGATGGGCTGCACACAAGACTCGAAGGATCCTGCAGTAAATGTGAAAGGGACTCTGTACCTCTGCATACAATTTACAAAATGTAAATACGAAACCATGACTATTGCTTTCATTGTAACTGCATATAATGGCTATGTAAAAGTATGATATTGCCTAAAGGCGACATAGACATACTAAATGTATATAAAATATACAAATGTGTATGTAAATAAAACGTAAAAGAAAGTTCACTTTGTTTTTTTTCATTCTCAATTCAATAACACTACAAAAAGTATATTAAAATAAAAGGAATTGCGTGTTAACGAACATACTTATACATACTACAAAAATAACATTAAAATTGACGTGTAAATTTGGGTCATAAAAATGGCTCATGAAATAAAAAAGTGGCTCAAAGTTTTCAAATTTGGCTCATTGGTTGGCTCGGACCAAAAAAAAACCCAGGGGGAGCCTGGCTTATGATTCTTCAAAAACATTTGTTCTATTGCTTGATGTACAAATGCACGTGAGGATGAACAGGGTATCTCTATATGCCCCTTCACCATTATCTGAATGACAGGGACATAAAAAGGTACTTACTTGTGTCAGATCTTACAGTATGTTGATGTTTATTGGGTTTATCGTCCCACTAACAGTATTTCAGTTTTCTGGAGACGGTGTTCACTTGAAGCACATGTAGTGCTGCCTTCACTGTGTATAGCATGCCGTGAACACCTAGCATTATACCACACTCAGTCACATTATCCTGACACCAGCCCAACCAGTTGTGGAACTACCCTCATACTTGCTTGAGTGTTAGCAAGGGAGACATACCACTACCATTTTAAACAACTTTGGTATGCAGCGGCCTGGAATCAAACCCGGGGGCATCCAGTACCTGGAGCTGAAGCTCCAACGATTGTGCTACCAGGTCCAGTTTTACAGGGTAAGACAAGAGATAAGTGATGTCAGAAACTACCTTATTCTTGATGTGTTCTGCAGCAACATGGATTCTAGACTGGGTAGCTGACATTTTCCTGCCACTGGCTGTTAGGGCTGAGTCAAGGTTTCCCTGGAAACACAAATCACCCCCAATTATAAATGAAACAAGATCGGTGATGATGAATACTGCTTTGCAACAGTTACTGCAATCATAATAAAGGGCCATAACTATGTTTAAATCAAGCCAGTCATGATGTGCCAAAGATATGTGCAATAAGGCATGGCAAATAAAATAATAAAATATAAAATTTCATCAAAATCCAACCAATCTTAGCTGAGATATAGTGCAGAAATTTCTTGTCTACAGTCTGACCAATGTACAATAAAAGGATTGTTTGGCGGCCAGACCAATAGTGCCCTTCATTGTACTTTGTATCTGGGGGTATGATGATATTTGTTTGATAAATCACACAAACACAATTATGATCAAATATATTATGTCCAACTATTAACTTGTGAAAGACACCAGACAAATGAATGTGTGGAACCACGGGCACTCCACAGGTCAGCTGAAAAATCTCCCAACATGCATTAAAACAATTTTGTTGCCCTATTACAACAATCCTCTACAAATTGAAACTTACCGTATTCACTCGTGTAATCGCCGCACTTTTTTACCCGATTTTATCGTTAAGGAGTTGAGGGTGCGGCCATTCTATAGGTGTAAGGCCTTGGAACATTTTTTTCTAGAACGATTCTGCCGATTTTGGGGACGCCATGCGTTTAGATTAGCTCTCTAAGTTGACAGACGATAAGAACGAGATAGCACCGTTCTATGTTTTTGTCTAACCAATGTGAACATATTCCATAATTTATAAATGACTTCCTAGTTTTATCTCTTGTATCATATTTCTGAATGTTTGCATCATCAAACAATTTCACCCAGCTGTCATGTGCACACTACCATGCAGATCAAAGGATTTCATAGTATAGCCGATAAAACAACACAGCTTTGATACGAGGCGACAATCTCCTTGACGAGGTGAAAATGAACAGGAGTGTCGACCAGTCATGCTGTCTCAACAAAAGGGTTAATTGGTAAACTGTGACTGTATTTTTGACACGTTGCGAATGTATCTAGTCTCAGTCGCACTGCTATCCTGTAGCTCGTGGCGGCATGAAATTAATTTCTTTGATCTACGTCACCAAGTCTGGTATGACAGTACACGATATATCGGGGAACAGTGCATGGAGAAATGTAATTGGCAGCTGCTTATAAAAACACATCGTTCACTCCCTCACTGTCAAACTGCTCCGATCGATATCACCTTGACAACAGCTTATCTCAGAGTCAGTCACTTGACCTGTGTAATGAGGCAAGTCTACACAGAAACGCCATGTAAATTACAGCTTGGTGTATTTAGCAGACTGAAGTTGAAAAATTGTTTAAGTATTTACTGACGGATAATAAGCTGTGTTTGCGGTCATTTTAGGGGTGCGGCCATTACAGTGAACTAAGATTTTTTCTTCAAATTTTGCGGTCATTTTGGGGGTGCGGCCATTACACGGGTGCGACCATTACACGAGTGAATACGGTAATTGAAATATAATTACTTAATGCCTTAAATAAAGTATTTTTGTGGGTTTGTCTCAGAATTTGTGTTGAAGTTTAAACTGTTAGTGTAAATTTATTGTTTATTGTTCAAGAGGGAACTGTAATAATTATATTTTTTCTAAAAATGCTAACACTAACATATATGTGTGTTTTCTAATATGGCAGCGCACATGAATGTTTGCAAATATGTAAAGAGAGCAACTGTTTGTGTATTACTCTTGAAAAAGGCATTTTGCGGAAAATTTGAGTGTGTGAGTTTCTAGAAAAAATATATAATATTTATTGTTGTTACTGTTAGTTGAAACTTGAAAAACTTGAAAGGAAAAAAAAAAAAAAGGAATTACAATTTGCTATTTCATTGATGTTCTTATCTTGTTTACATATAATTACCAGAATAACTTCATTAAATTCAATGGAGTAGGACAAACATTAATAATAATTAAATGAATTAGTACATATCTGAAAGTTGTATACCTGAAGTTTAGAAGCTTGTTCCATATCATCTAGAAGCTGTGTATAGTTTTCCAGGTCAGCCTGTAACTGTATGACAAGCTTCTGGGATGACACAAAATGATCATAGTAATCTCTGCTTTCATAATCTTCTTTCACCTCTGCAAGCTGAAATGAGGAAAAGTTGACTATGTGATGAAGTTTCATTTCCAAAAAACATTTCAACATATACTCAGGATTTGTGAAAGGGTTTTGACAAATTCTTGGACTTTCAATAATGGCACTGAATTTTTGACTATACTAATTTAAAACAACTTTGGTATTGTGCGGCCAGGGATCGAACCTCGGGCCTCCAGTACCTTAAGCCAATGATCTTGTGATTCCGTTACCAGGTCCAGTCGATATGATATTTTTTTTACTGTGTTTATCATCCCACCAACAATATTTTAGTTATTTGGAGATGGTGTCCTCTTGAAGCAGATAAACTGCCTCAAACACCTTGCATGATACCACACCCAATCATACTATCATGAGGATGGGCCAACCTGTCCTGGAACTACCCTTATATTTGCTTGAGCATAAACAAGGCAGCTATACCACAACCATTTTAACAAACTTTGGTATGTTATAGACAGGGATTGAACCTACGGCCTCCGGTACCTGCTGCTGATGCACTTTTGACTGCTTTACTAAGTCTAGTAGAAAGGATATATTTTTATAAGGACATATAAAGTACTGTTAGCATCTTGACTGCTACTTAGTTATGAATATATATTATATGTATCGTAATATTATTATGAATAGTAATAATATGACTGTAATGAGAACTAGGGTTTAGACATATTTAACCATCATAATAAGTTTTTGAAGCATTAACATATCCACTGTTATTACATGAACTATAAATAGACGCAACACGATTGGTCACCCCCCCCCCCCACACACACACAAATAGTCGAGTCAATAAATAAAGATATTGACCCGCTTTGGCTGATATTAACCGGTCTATTAATAGAATGCGAAATTTCCATCAACATTACATGCGCGCATCTACAAAACTTCCTTAGAATTGTACGTATTGTGGGATAGTCGTCCCAGACGAACAATATTCAGCAAGTAAGCAATGTTAACTATTTTCTTGCATTTAAGTTTAGATAATAATTAAAGACATAAAAACTATTTATTATTAACTATTTATAGTCCATGTAATAAAACAGTTATTTACTAATTAGCTGGGAAATATGCTGTTGATATTGACCGCAAAGATCGTTACTGACCTCGGCTATCGCCTCGGTCAATAACGTTTTTTGGTCAATATCACAGCATATTTCCCACCTAATAAGTAAATAATTGTGTATATTAAGATATTAATCTGATGTTATAAGGTGGAGATACGTTAGATAATTTTGAAAGCATGTATGTACCTGTTTCTGATGATCCAACTGCATGTCTTCCATCTGTGACTGTAGACTGCGTACCTGGTACTCCAGCTGGGATGTATCTGTGTCATATCTTGTCTGTAATTCATTCTGCTTGCACTCCATCTCATCAAGTCGGCCCAGCAACTCCTAGCATGGACAGAAAGGGAATAATGGTTTAACTAAAAATTAAATAGTATACTAATGTTTCTTTAATTGCAAATTCATTGTACAGAGATGGAAGTACCAGCAAATAATCAAACATTTGGGGAAGGCACCTGTAAATACTCCGTTATTAATTATCATTTAATAAGATGACATTTAGTAAACTTGGCTTTGAAATTTAGAATGATATTTTTTTAGATACCACAGCCTCGTAATTATGGTCATGGGGCACTGCATAGTAAATAGTTTTGTTCAGGGACTAACATCATGTCAGGTTTGGGGTTCGAACCTGGGACCTGATCCAGATTCAGTAGTACTTTTTTTTTTCAGTAGAATTTTTGTGTTAATTTTTTTTAAATACATTGCAGCTACCATTCATGATTATTATAGCAATGTCCAGTTTTCTGGTGGAGGAAGACCCCACCAAAACCACCAGTCCACTGCAAGTCAGCTGAAAGACTTTCTCACATTATGTCCTTCACCCTGAATGGGATTCGAGCCCATGAAGTGAGAGGTTAAGCAGTCAAAGGAGTTAAAAAACTGCAACTCTACCACTACACCATGGGCGCCCCAGTTACAAATCGGTGACTCTACCACTACACTCATACATTTAGACCATAGACATTGCTATGAAAAAATGCACTAAAGATTAATAATGGTGTGGAGACATAAGATACCTGTTGATCGTGAAGCTTTTTGGAGTCTCTCTGCATAGACTGGACAAGGTTGGAAAGTCGGGTGTTCTCTGTTCTCAATGTGTCCAGTTCATTTGCCACAACCCGAGGATGCTGCTTACGAATGTCTTCAGCGGTTAATCTGTAAATGTACATTTGCAATTTTAAAAAAATAAAAAATATAATCCATTAATATCCAGAAAGGGTCTGCTGCATCTATTTTTTTAAGGTCCTGTCTTCCACTTGGTTCATATACCAAAAAAAAAAAAAGAAAAAAAAAAGAAATTTGAAAGAATACCAGCATTAGCGCTGCAAAAAGTTCTGTTACAATTTACACTTTACATATTTTTCACTTCCTAAACATTTGTCTTCACATAAGTTTATCATGATAAAATGTACTTGTTTAAATATTACAGTACTGGTAACCTTGGACAGTTCATTAAAAAAAATTTAAACTAATAAGATTAAATTTCTTCAGGGTCTTATACGGATAAAATGGTTTCCAATTATTGGGTGGTATTCCCTACAGAAAAAAGTATACATGCATCATCCCAATTTTTTCTTAAGGGAAAAATCCAAATAATGACAAAATAACATATTAGTTTCTGAAGCAAAATCCAACACTAAGATTTTTGCTCTGAATTCTGTACAAATTTCAAACAATTATTTTTTACGTTTGGACAAGTTCTAAGAAAATATTACCGATTTTATAATCTTAATTACAGAAAACTTAAAAATCCCTAAACCAGGGATTTCCAATTATCACAGGTTTGGGTTGTTTCCAAAAGTTTGCGAAAAAAAATCTTCATTAAAATAACCTACTCACTTTCTACCAAGCTTATTGCCAATCTTCACTGGAGTCATGCTGGTTGCTATACTAGCCATTATTGAACAATCCATTTCAGTGCCAACAGTTAAAACATCCGGTTTTACTGTAATACCAACTTCCATTAACTCTACAGACTCTGTCTCCACTGCAATATCCTGCAAGTCTGGGCCCAGCACCATCACACTGCGGTCCTGGCTGGGGCAGGGAACCATTGGGGAACACATGACAGACTGGACCTCTGTCTCGTTCTGGATGGAAACATCCTGGACCGGTGTCACTATAGGTGAACATGGGACGGAGACACAGTTTGGTGTCTCAGTTTGACAGTGAAAGTCATGAGAGGCAATGACCATTGGTGAACACATGGCATGTTGAATTTCTGCCGCTGATTGGATGCACATATCCTGCATAGAAACAGGAATTGGGGAACAACTTATGGATTCATACACAATTTGAGGTGGTGATTGTGGGTGTGCAAATTTTTCAGATTGGAAAATGGGGGAGCATGCAACAGAATGCATTTTTGGTACAAATAGAGTCTCTGTGACATTCTGAACCAAACCTGAGGTAAGTTCTAAATTCTCATCAGCAACTTCAGTGGACGTCTGAGTCATTCTTGGACAATGTTCAGCATGTTCATTAGTAATTTCAGAGTGACTCACTTTAATGTCACAATTAGAAGTATTTGTATTAGTGTGACTATTTATAAGATTGGTTGAATCTGTCCCTACTGACTGCGTAGCCTGTGTATCACAACTAGTTTGCCCTGTTTTTACTGACTGTAAAGCTGCTTTTCTAGTTGGACAAATCATTGCTTGTTCACCTGCAGATCCATTGTAAAGACCATCCCACGGAACAGGCGAGCATGCCATGTTGTGCGTAAGAATTGCACGACCCTCGTGAGGTAGCCACTGTACTTGTCGACTCTGTCCCTCAGGAGGGACAACCCAATCTGCCACGGATGATGTCGCGCTGCGTACTCGCTCCCCTAGAGCATACCAATCCAGAAATGATGGAACATTATCCATCAACGTATTGTTATCTTCAACCTGAGTCATAGTCACTTTAACATCTTCAACCTTTTCTGGTCGTTCTTTGGTAGATTCCCTGGACACAATTACAGCTGGTGTGTTCTCAACACTTGCTAGCAGCTCTTCCTCAGACTTGGACGAATCTGCTAGACTAGCAGAGCTGTTTTCACACAAAGAGACATCAGCAAGAAGTTCCTCAGCAAGTAAACTAGTCTCCGTCAACTTACATAATTCCTCAGAATCAGTTGATGTAGATTCAATGGGTGGGAGAGTTTGTTCACACTTAGTGCCAGATGCATTTGACTGCAGCAAATTCTTGCCTTCCTGAATAATATGGGATTCATTGCTATAACGTAATGTATCACTTGTTTTATTGTTTACGACTTCCAAATTTCTTTCATCTTTTGGCTTTGTGCACACTACTTTATCTTTCTTTGAGTTCTGTAAATAAATATTGATGATATTAGGCACTGAACTTGAAAGTACAATTTCTTATTCAAACTCACTAAACAGGAAACAAAAGCATTTTTTTTAAAAAAAAAACTGCTTGTTGGCTGATCACTATATAGAAAAGTCAAAAATATTAAAAAGAAGTTAATTAGGGTTTTTTTATGAAATACATAGCAGCAACTAATAATGATCATTATAGGTATGTCAAGCTGTTTTTGTCTGAGTAGAACCACCAGGACACAGCAGGTCAGCTAGCAGACTGACACACTTTAAGTCCTTCACCACAAATGAGACTTAAACCCATGCAGTAAGAGGCTAAGCTGTGAGAGAAGTTACAAATCAGTGACTCTTACCACTACATCATGGGCGCCCCTCACAACAAATTTATGAATGAAAATGAAAGAATGTGCATTTAAAAAAAATCATTTTTATACTTCAGATATTTAAGGATGGCTGTTCATGTAATGAATAAATCAAATAAAGAAGCATACGGTTAATAAACAAATGCATAAAACTAAAAAAACAGGAGGAGAAAGGACAATAGATTGGGATTAGTCGGCATTTTTACCGATACTGTGCAGTAACATTTCTATCATTATAGCACAGGGGCACTTATGAGGTGCCCAGGGACTGAACCCAGCCAGTTCATTATACTGACGCCGACGAGTCAGGGGTAATGCTGTCTCCATAGCCCTGAGCATTAGGAGGAAAGCCACTACTACCAACTTTAAAGTGTTTGGTTTGACCCGGTCTGGGTTTGAACCCGCGACCTCCCGATCTGCAAGCTGACACCCTATTAATTGAGCTATTGCGGCCGGTGGAGATAGGACAAGAAAGTTAGCGAAGTAAATGATCCTAAATGTTACTAGAGTGACAGTGCGCATGAAACCATTTGCCATGGTCACCTCCATGGCCGACTATTGGCAGCAGTAGCAAAAAACCTCTAATGTATACACTTAAGAAAAAATGTCCCGAAAAGAAGACGAGGTATCTATAGGTATAAATAAAATGTAAGCAAGGACAACCTCCATGGCCAACTGCTTCGCAGCAGTAGCCAGAACATGGTCTACCAACTCATCCACGGCTGTCTCTGAGATGTCTGACAGTGGTTCCTTGCTCACAGTAACATTCTGAAGTGGAAGATGGAAAAAATGATAAGAAAAAAATTACTTCTTTGACACCTGATGTCTTGTAGATGGGGTTTTTGCATCATTTTTAATGTAGACAATTCTTGTCAATTTTGGTAAGTAAAGGTGTTTTGAGATTTTTTAATAAAATGAAAAAAAAAGAGTATTATCTTCTGGACTAAAAAAAAAAATCTAAATAAAGAAAAAATGAACCTACATGCAAAGAATAAAAATGATTTTTTCTGAAAAATGACTTGACCTGTAATTTAATTAAAGAAAGTTTTATGCATCAACAGATACAATCTGAAGACAGAAGCAATGAATGATCAACATATATAACAGCAACTTTCTTTATGACAAATAAGATAACCAATAAGTATCTGCTGACTTCAGTGACTGAAGCTTCAAAATAAAGTGGCTTATAAATTAAAATTCTTGTGCAAAAAGCTGAATGACAAACCTTTCTACTACATGCAGTTTGTCTGCTCTCATCTTCAACAAATACAAGTGCATTTGGGTGGATCTTTCTGGAATAAATATGAAATAAAATGTGTATGTGTAAAATCATGAAGGACAAAGGTGTAAAGAACAAAACAATTGGATTTTCATTTTCTGAAAATTTAAATTACTGTAAAATTTTTGTCAAATCAGTTGTTTTTCTTGAATGTCTTCTAACGTGGACATTATTGTCCCAATTAAGCCCAGAAATAACTAGTTGCTTTTGAAAAAAAAAAAAAATGTGTTCTCATCACTTCTTAAATTTTTAGATCACTTGAATAATTTAGCAATAACTAGAAGGCAGATAAGAACATGAATGTTAACAGTAACACAATGTATCTCAAACTTACATGTAGATTAAAAAACTAAATAAATTACTAATTGACCTCAATTCAACAATACTTGTATTCAAATGATCCATCTTTATCTCACTTATATTTTACAAACTTCAATTTTTCAAATTTGCAATAAACACTTCACCTGACATCAGATTAAGTCACATAACCAAAGTACTGTGAGTCTGTGAAATTAGTAAATGCAATGACCCAACAGGGTAAGAGAGTGTACATGTTGCATACTTATCCCACCAATAATCAAAGAAATTATTTAATAACCTTAATCATTTTCCAATTAACGTCAATATCACAATTCTTTAAGTCCAGGATTTCCAATTACCACATGGCCAAATTCTTTTGTCTTAGTAAGATAAGCTATACTGTTTATTAACCATTCCAAACTTTAGTCTGTACCAAAAAGTCTTGAGTCTACTGAGGCCCCTTACCTGTTTGACTTGTGGGCTGTGGGAGTGCAGAGGGGTGTGACAGCATAGGTCAAAGTGGCCTTCACAGTGTGAGTGTCTATGGACTGACTGGATCTTACTTGCTTCAAATCCATCAATGGTTGACGTGGGGTTTGTAATCCCAGTTTGCCAACTGGCACAACCTGCTGTTAGAAAAAACAAAAAGATTAGCAAAGTTTATCTGAAAAAGGAAATGAAGTAACTTACAATGTTGCTTCGCTGAAATTATCATTTTTATTTGTTGTACTGTTGCTGTTTGTTTTACAGTTATATTAATTTCAGCAAAATCAGCAAATCATGTCTGTAACATTACACTATGCCATTGCATTTCTTTGCAAAGGGCATATTAACCTTAAAATATTTAAACTGGAAATAATTAAAGGATAGTAGATAACAACATCACTTTACGTCAACCAAAATTAAAAGAAAGATTCACTGTCTTCTTACATCATCTGCACCTGAGGCCGGCACATTTTCTTTGGATAACAAGGCATCCATTGCTGAAATAAAAACAAGAGAATTATACAAATTAACATTTCAAAAATTGTCACCGGACCTTGTAGCTCAATCGGTGAGCGTCTACTAAAGGTACACGGGGCTGCGGGTTCGATCCATCATCTCAACATATATCTTAACACTTCAATAAATTTTCATACATTAAAAATGAACTGGTACTTAACTATCATCATACCAGCCTTTAATTGAATAGTCTCGAGAAGTATACAATACATATTTGTATACTAATAATAATTATCATAATAATAATCTAATTAATTAAATCATTAAATAATTGCAATATGAAATACTTTGAACGAGTGTCATTGTATTTTATATATTTCATCATATATATTGTGGATCGACATATAGTTTTGTTTTATTACAGGAATTACTCTGAAGCAGTACAGAGCAATGACCAGAAATGCCATAGACGTGCCCTGGTCATGCCATGGCTGCAGCAAAATCGTTTCGGAGATGAGAGAGCCTGAAATGGAGGTGGAGACTGTGGCAGCCGAGATGATGAAGCTCATGTGCTAGACAAGTTTCCAGACGAATCCTTCAGAGTAACAGGAGACATCTCTCCAGTGACAGAGATCCTTGAAGAGTGAGTATTATATTAAACTAGAGCTCCGCGAGTCGGATGTTTTGCCTGACGAAAATTTTGTAAGTCGACATAAAAAATTTTAATTAGTTTATTGTTGGACAGATATTAGCAATGTATTTGCACAAAATTCACATATAAAATAACCTTTTAATTGTCTCATTGCAAAAAAATGCACAACAAGTTATGCCCTTCGCAAGAAATGCACTAAAAATCAATCAAAGGGGATTCATTCAAAAACGGAACAAGGTAGAGTTACGGTTCTTGTGCACTGCACTTCGAGTCATTGCCAAAAACATGCATACCAAGTTTGGAGTCACTTGGACCTACAGTGACAAAGTTAGGCTCCGGACAAGAAATGCTCTATAAAATCAATCAAAGGGGAATAACTAAAAAACAGAAGAAGGTAGAGTTATCGTTCTTGTGCAATGCACTTTGAGTCATTGCCAGAAACATGCATACCAAGTTTGGAGTCATTTGGACCTACAGTGACAAAGTTACACTCCGGACAAGATATGCTCTATAAAAATCAATCAAAGGGGAATAATTCAAAATTGGAACAAGGTAGAGTTACGGTTCTTGTGCACTGCACTCCAAGTCATTGCTAGAAACATGCATACCAAGTTTGGAGTCATTTGGACCTCAATGACAAAGTTAGGCTCCGGACAAGGAAATCCGGACGCCGCCGAACCATTAATTAAGTATAAACAAATATATATACACATAATTTCAAACATCACACAAGTTGGTCTATATTTTTAGCAATCTGGCAGGCCGTACGGACAGTCCTACCCGGGACAACAATACAGGGATGCCTGTTCCATTGGACCCAGTGGGTGTACAAGAAAATCCTGAAGCTGGGTTTTGCAACAGCGAACATGGCGCAAAAGGACAAATACACATTCATGAGGAAGTTGATGTCTCTCCCCTTCCTGCCAGCTGAGCATGTAAATGAGTTCTTTCAGCTGTTGCAACAAACTGCAGAAGCGTCAAACTGCACACTCCTGGTAGAGCTAACAGACTATGTTGGCCGAACATGGATCAGAGGACCAACATGGCCAGTCCAGAGCTGGACAGTTTTCAGAGAGACTGTCCGCACCAACAACGATGTGGAAGGTATTTACAAATACATTGATATTTAGGTCGAACGCGTTTGATCTTTTATATCTTAGTTCTATATCTATATCTTAACGATTATCTAATGCAGAATGTATCCAGACATAACTATACATAATTGAATGTGGATATTTTTCAAGGATGGCTCAAAAGGATTAATGGAAAGGCCGGAAAAGGCGACCTTGACCTCTATGTCTTGGTGCCCCTGCTCCTGAAAGAAGCGGAGAATGTTGATATGCAGCTCAGTCTGGTTTCAGAGAATATGCTGACCAGAATACACAGAAAGCAGTATAAGGCTACCCACGGTCGTCTCTTCGCATTGTGGGACAAATATGAGGAGGGAGACCTCAGCACATTGAAAAAAATTGCACACATTGAAATCACATTGTGCTATTGTGTTGTTTTTTTAAGCCTAACTGGTTTACACACTTAAGCAGGGTTTCCCCAGCTTCTCTAGAACAGAAGCAATACACGCTGAGATAGGAGAACTTCCTATAACTGACCAAATCAACATCCTCAGTTTGAAGTACTGGGTCCGCTCCACCACTTTAGGCCCCTCCTTAAGCACTAATAAGGAAATATTTAAGCGAGTAGGAAAATGGCCCATCTTCCCGAAAAAAACATACACTCAACGCATTTTAGAATTACTAGAAGAGACACAACTTGAATCCGACCAGTTAACACCACCCTCTAATCAAAACTTCATAAGAATCGAACCTATGGCTATAGATACAGGCCTAAGCAAATTAATAAGTAAGACAGATAACACGCTTACAATCAAACAAGCAGCAGAATATTACTTAAACAGGTCAGTAGCAACAATCAAAATCTACACCGACAGCAGTAAAGATCCGCTTAAAATGATAGCATGGGGCAGGCATAGTTATATACGAAGGAGAATCAATTAAAGCCAACACAAAAATTAAATTAGACCATAGAGATTCAATATTCTCCTGCGAACTATAAGCCATTAAGGACGCCATTTCTTGGGTATATAAAAATAAAATAAGCAATAGTATCGTAGATATCTGCACACTCGCCCAGCGCCTTACAAGCCCTACAACAAATAAAAGAAAAGAACAGACAAGAAATTATTAACCACATATATAGGCTCACCGCTGATATTAAGTCTAATTTTAACACAACAATAAATCTTGTCTGGATATCCAGTCATGAAGGAATCACAGGCAATGAAATAGCAGACAAATTAGCTAAAAAAAGGGTGCTCACAATGGAACCATACTGCCAATAAGACTAAGTAAATCAGAGGCCTACAGCTACATCACCAATCACTACAAAAAGAAAGCGGAAGCTAGATTAAACGAATACCAATCAACCCATAATTACGAGTATGGTGAATGTAAAACGAAAATCAAGATATACCATCATTATACCAAATACGACGAGATATACACAAGATTAAGGATCGGATCAAGCTACTTAGGTACGGAAAATAAAGCCAGACCAAGAAGTTGCCCTCACTGCGCTGAACCGGAATCATTTGAACACGTGATCTTCCAGTGTGAGCAGCACGCAACTGCGCGAGCAGAATTAGAACAACAGTTAAATATTAAATTAGGAATAACAATTATAAATAGAAAAAAACCTACTATTTTCGCCCCCCCGACAAGGCAGAATCAATTAAAGTGGCGTTATTTGAATATCTAGAAAAAATTAACTACACAAACATCAAGCGTTCAAGCGAAAACCCGAGCCCATCCCACTCAAGATCACCAATATACGATGCGCTCACTTTGGTCCATACGGCTCGACCAATCAGAAATCAGCGGAACAAACAATCGCGAAGTAGGTCAATCCGTCTCTTGAAATCTAAAATTCCATACCCAGCGTGGCCATAATATTAAATAAAAGGAGAAGGATATATATAAGTAAGACACAACACACTATTAATTTACACAAACAGACCCATTAGGCGGCAATATATAAGGTATTTTAGATGGCAGGTCGCTGAATAAACGGTGGACTCTTAAAGACCCCGTAAAAACAAAGGCACCTGAAAACCCCCATTTAAAAATTACATAGGAAAACCCACCATGGCACATCACAACATAACATCAATAATATATAGTAATAACCAAAATACTGGGTTGCCAAATAAACGGGCGCCCCCTAAGGACCCCGTAAAAACAACGGCAACCTGGGCTTATCAGTATGAAACTTTCATAGGATCCAGTATCAGAATAGACCCCCATCCATCTTAACTGTAAGTAGAACCAGGGTATGCTGAATAAACAGAAGCCCACTAAAGGGTCCGTATAAACAAAGGCTACCCATCAAGGTCCGGTGCGCATGCGTCGAAGAGACTAACCGCTTCTTTCACTACTCAGTAAAATTCATGTGAAAATATTAACAATTTCATGGTTTGATTGCACAGTTCTCTATTTTTTAACTAAAACATGAAATAGCAAACATATTTTAAGTCATGATTTAATAAGATCTCTGCTTAAAACTTTTTTTTGACGACAAACTGTTACCTCCCCCACCCCATCCATATAAGTTTCACTTGACAACTCCACTTCCGGTGCGGCTTTTTCAAGGTAAGATACATAATGTTAAGAGGTATACTCTTTGCGTGGTTTCTTTTGGCATCATTGATCAGTGCCTGTAAGTACCCGGGCGGTCTGCTCAGAAATGAATTTCTGACCCCAAAAAATTCGACCTACATCAGCACGAATCCACCTAAAACAACACCAAACTTGATAACCTTTGGTTCGGTCCTTGCACTTTCGAAACCAAAATTGAAACAACCCTTGATATCTTTCAATAATAAGTCACTTCCAAACCCAGGCCCTGATTTCTCATGTGGAACCTGTGACTCAGAGGTCCAGGACTCAGATCTTGCAATCAACTGAGATAACTGTGAAATCTGGTTTCATATTGCCTGTCAAGGAATTGACTCTAGCTGGTACAACCAGAAATCGCTTCAGGATGTTTCATTTGCTTGGGTCTGTACCAAATGTGACAGCTTAAATGTGTCAAAAATATCAAACTCAACATTTGACTCTTGTCACAACAGTTTCTCGTCCCTGGGTGAATCTCCCCAGCCTACATCCCAATATGACAAACAAAATCACAACAATAAAAATAAACACTTTCCCTTTTCACTAAAGATGCTCTGTATAAATTGTCAGTCCATAGTTAACAAAAAGTTGGAGATTCAGTTATTACTACAAAAAGAAAGCCCAGACATTGTTGCACTAACAGAAACCTGGTTAAACAAATCACACTTTTCTAGTGAAATCCTTCCAGCCTCACTAGGTTACACAATGTTCCGCAGAGACAGAACTAAAGGCAAAGGCGGAGGAGTTGCCATTCTTGTAAAAAGTTACCTTCAAGCCACAGAATATACATCATTGAACTCTGAATGTGAAATAATTTGGATCAAAATAAATATTAAGGGCAGCAAACCTCTATTTATCGCCTCTTACTACAGACCTCATGGAACTGACATGATAAGCCTTCTTGAACTGGAAAAGTCATTGCTCCTTGCCAGCAAAGTAAATGGAACAAAAGTGGTTATGGGGGACCTCAACTTTCCCAAACTAAACTGGGCACCAGACTTTACTCCAACAATTTAGCGCCAAGAAAGCTGAGAGCTTAAATAAACAGTTCCAGTCAGTCTTCTCCAGGCACAAGCCACTATCTCTCTCACAACTTTGCACCCAGAAACTAATTACAGCTGACCCCCAAAAATATTGTCACTACCCACAAATGGACAAAATCACCATCCAAAAATCGGGCATATTGAATCTTCTTTCAAATCTAAATGTAACTAAAGCTTCCGGTCCAGATTTGATTAAACCTCTTGTTCTCAAAGAACTCAGACTTGAAATACTTGATCTCATTACCATTCTTTTTCAGAAGTCCATATCTAGTGGCGAACTTCCGAATGACTGGAAAAAAGCATTTGTCTGTCCGATATTCAAAAAAGGTCCTAAGTCGGACCCAGCAAACTACCTCCCCATCTCTTTAACATGTATACTATGCAAAACACTTGAGCACGTAGTCATCTCACATTTATCTAGCCATCTCTCTAAAAATAACATTCTCTATGAACTGCAACATGGTTTTAGAGAACGTAGATCATGTGAAACACAATTAATTGAGCTTACTGACCATCTAACAAACAACCTTACTGCAGGAAAAAAAACAGATCTTATACTTCTTGACTTTTCAAAGGCTTTTGACAAAGTGAATTACCTAAAGCTCCTCCTGTCTCTGCAAGAATATGGTGTATGTCCACAGATCATCTCGTGGATCAAGACTTCTCTCACATAGATCACAAACAGTTGTTCTTGATGGCACTGTCTCATCTGAGGTCCCTGTTTCATCTGGCATACCTCAAGGTTCAGTCCTAGGCCCACTTTGCTTCCTCGTTTATATAAATACCCTACCATCTTCTGTCCTTAAATCCCAAGTTCGCTTATTTGCAGATGATACCGCAATATACCTCACTATAAATTCTCATAATGACGTTTCTGCACTGCAATCTGATCTAAATAACTTAGAAAAATGGGAGAAAGAATATGACATGGAGTTTAATCCAACCAAATGCGAGGTACTCCATATATCTTGCAGCAAATCTGTACACCGAAACACCTATTACCTGCATGGCCATGCCTTACAACCTGTCTCCTCTGCCAAATACCTGGGAGTCACCTTTACCTCTGACCTTAGCTTCAATCAACACATTACTCAAATCACCACCAATGCAAACAAAACTCTTGGATTTCTCAAAAGAAATATCACCACTGCTAACCCTAAAATCAGAGAACTTGCCTTAAAAACATTAGTTCGTCCACAATTAGACTATGCTTCATCTGTTTGGTCACCTTTTACGAAACAATAAACTGACAAAGTTGAGATGGTTCAGAGAAGAGCAGCACGCTGGGTCCTGTCAGATTACCAGTATACATCAAGTGTAAGCCAGATGCTCAAACCTCCAAATTGGAGAACGCTTGAAAACCGTAGACTAGACAATAGACTTTTATTCGTCCATAAAATATACCACAATCTTGTTGCCGTCAATTTTCCTCCTTATATTCAAGCTCCCTACAGAATAACTAGTCATCAACATCCTTACTACTTACAAATGATACACACACCTCGCGATTTCATTAAATACTCCTTTTTTCCACACTCATTAACCCTATGGAATAATCTACCACACAGCATAGCCGTAGTAAATGACAATGCCATGTTCAGCAAGGCAGTGTCACAGATAAACCACTAAATATCGACAAGTGTTTTTATCAGATTTTATTGTTATTATGAACTTACATTTTAATTTGCACATAAAGCACATTGTCATGAAGCGGTAACACTGATTTTTTTTTTCCCCACAAAATTCACTCTTCACCATCTTTTAACTAACACTCTTCGACGCAGCACCCTTCCTGCCGATAATCCTCATCAGAGGGTAGGCAGTACACAGAGATAGATAGGTCCATTAAGCTTATCAAACTACCTTTATGTAATATATATTATTATGTTATAACATGCATGACTACCCCCTCTAACACTGTTTATGCACTATAGGACAGTGGAAAAAAAATAATAATAATAAAAAAAAAACCTCCACTGCTGTATATAGTATAGAAATGCATAGATTAGAACATGTAGAACTTGTAGTGATAAGTATGCTTGAGTGTATGAGACCCTTGAGTGCATGGATTATGTGTGTGGTAGAATAAGGAAACATAAGGTAATGGCCGCCTAACATATTCTAGACATGTATAAATTCTCCTATATTAATTAGTAAACAAAGGTGAGCATTACCTTATACCACCAGCCGGGGACTTCTTTCTTGACATATGCATTACATATGTAAAGCAAGGAAGATGGTTTAGTAGGCGGTCAGGCCCCAGGCGTCCAGACATCGAAAATTAAAATAACAAACACTAGGGTCTAAACTATCTACCTTAACTCACTATTAAATACCCATCTTATTAGCTAAACAGGTCCCTAAAGGTGCACCCCTTCCCTACTATCTCACATTTCGTTAAGGGAAGAGATACGCCGAAACGGGGAACCTTCTTTATGGTAAAAAATAAAAGAAAAACAACTTCACTAGAACCTAGTGTCAGTGGAGCGAGCCATAAATTAGGGAGTGGAATTCACTCAAAACATGCTCAATACCCTTAGGATCCAAAAATACAAAATTAAACCATTCTTTCAGTAAATGGGTGCATAAACTCGGTACCTAATTAGGGCCCACTTTAGGCAACATATTTGGAATGCAATATTTAAGCCATGCATGGGCAACATGTGGGGGGGGGGGGGAGTAGGGTACTGGTCCAAAAAGGCCGCAAACCAGAAAGGCTCGTACCAAAAAGGCCGCAAACCTAAAAGGCCGCTCCTATAAAAGGAGATGGTGAATCTAATATGTTATAAATCTTAATACAGTAAATGTTATATGACTATATATGATTCATCGAGCGGGAGGGACACCAGAAACAGCTGCCGCTGGTCTTCATCCTTATGAGCCGCCGCTGTCAACGCGACTACGTAGCCGTCTTCAAGACCTTGATAGATCGTGTCGGGGACCTTGCTGTTCAAGGCTTCGTTGCCGACTTTGAACTTTGTATGATTATTACATAAAACAATTAAAAACAGATAACTGGAACCATATTATCTAAGTGAACCAAATCAACTAAATGTTTATGTTCAGCTGTCTGGAATGCAGTCCAGGAGTTCAGTTTATGATTTTATGTTCCTTACAAATATACTAAATGTTTCAGCTGTCTGGAATGCAGTAGGGAAGTCTTCCCCGGATGTGAGATGAAGGGATGCGCCTTCCATTGGAGCCAGGCCATGTGGAGGAGTGTCCAGACCGAGGGGTTGGCAGAGGCCTACAGGCGACGAGGTGCCATCTTCCGCTACGTCCACTCGTCCAGTCCCTCATGGCCCTACAGTTCCTTCCAGCCAGCCACGTCAGAGGCACATTCGAGAACCTCCAGAGACGCGCATCGACTCCAGCAACAGCTGCCCTGGTCAATTACGTTGGCCGCCAGTGGGTGGATGGCGCGTCCTTCACACCGACCGATTGGTCTGTTTTCAGACAAGAAGTTCGAACCAACAACGACTTGGAGGGTAAGAAACTTAAATATATTAATAATTATACAATAAATGTGCATTCTGTACGAATTTAAAATCATACAATATGTTTTAAGTTTAAAGGATCAGTAAAATATTTTGTTCTTCTTCAAATACTTGCTATCAAGATGAACTTAAAATAGTTTTACGGTTAGTTATTTATCTTTTTCAGGCTACCACAACCGTCTGAACAGACTTGGGAGCAACCTAGGCTTCTACCGCCTTGTCCCGGAACTCCGAAGAGAGGCGGAGATCATCCAGGTGCTTGTGGAAGGGGGCGATCTGCGGAGCGAGTCGACCAGCCAGTCGAAGGCGATTAACATAGCCCTGGTCTCTCTGTGGGACAGGTACACGGACGCCATTGTGACGTCAGCTTTCCTTGCGGCGGTGGGCAATGTGTACGGTGTTCATACCTAAGCTATCAGTGTATCCGTTTATACTTCGCAGACTGCTTATGTGTTATATATATATAGTGCTTTTATTTTGTAATTTCTGGTGTATTTTTTGTAATTTATGTCTTTTGTTGTGTCTTTTATGTATATTGTCCTGTATACTGTTTTGTTTTGTTTGTAAATATGTATAAATGCTGTGTTTTTGTTTTGTAGATTTAATCTTTTTTTATTAAAATGTTCATCAGAAAGCTATTTTTTATTAAAATGATATTTGTCTCCAATGTTTAGTTTCATATTTTTTATTCTAATTATATATTATACAGTACTTGATTTGAAAAAAATAATAACTTTGCTAAAAAAAATGAATTCAACAATTTGTCTGGCTTTGTTATTTGATCATTAAACTATCTAGCATCGAACGCATATTCATAATCCTATACTGCATGAAACTAGTGGCCTTTTAGGTTTGCGGCCTTTTTAATCTACAGCCTTTCTGGTTTTGGCCTTTCTGGTACCCAATCAGCGAGTAGACCCTCATTAAACTAGTTTCAGTTCAGTTCAGTCTGCCTGGGTAGCTCAGCCTCATTTGGAAGAGCAACCGTCTCCAGAGCAGGCGTTCAAATCCCATCATGGTTATATAGATATAACTTTAAAGGCTCCCTATGGGCCCCGATTCATATGGATTCCAAATTCAGCTTATGGAATCATGCAGTTTTAAACCCAGAGCGTTCATTTGATGATATCTGACTGGTCCGCTTTGACTCTGAATTAATTTTGAGAATTCGGATCCTGAGAGTTGTTATCAACATTCGACAAGAAGCTCGAACTTATACATAAGCTGAATAATAAAAAAGGTCGTGTAATGAATGCCTACCATTTGGTTTAAATAACTGTGCTGGATCTATAGGAACACGTATCCTGAACACCCGATCGACATTTTTCAGTCAGAAGTAAACTAAAATCTGTGGTCTATTTCTTTTATTTTGAACCGGGTGGTGAAAAGCTTGAATTTCATTGGTCAAATTTTGATAATGGTTCCTAGTTTACGTGAGTTTTGGTTGGTGCCCTTTTCACTTGCGCTTGAACGATCAGACGGGTTCGCATCTCGTTGGGCCAAATAACTTCTCGTACTCACACAAACAACGACACAGTCCGAGCAAGGTTTATTTACATCACGTGACACTTCGTCAAAATGGAGGCAACACTAAGGCGGACGATGACTTCTGTCACCGACACTTTATTTCCAGTGTCAAAATCGAATAGAGATCCTCAGAAACATCAAATTTTAAAAACAGGTTACGACATAAATTTATCCATGCGAAGATTTATCGTATTGTTTACCGAAATTGTTAAATGTCAACCTCTAAATGCATGTCAATGCACGATTTTTTCGTTTGTCCCAAGGTAGTTCGTAATCATGTTTTACAGATTAAGAGGATACATTATGAAACGCATTGTTAAAGAAAGGGAAATGTGGCATATAGTTAGATGTATAAAATTTGCGTAAGCTTATTTCCAATGGGGTCCAAACTAGTAGTTAAATCGGGAGAAACTTTTAAGCGTTTTTTTTTGCCTCATTGGGAATTGGTCCGGTGCCATCAAATTGGGAATTTTTCGAATCGTGAAAAGTGCCAAATTGGGAATTTTCGCGTAGTAAAATTCGGCTAATTGGGAATTTCATGTACAAGGTCAATATATTACAATATTTGCATAAATGTGAATGGTTTTGCATTCTTTGTATGTAAGTTTATTGACATGAGAGGAATAAAGTGAAAAAAAGTCTTAAAATAGTTTTATCAGCATGTTTATTTGAAACATGATAATGTTTCAGCAAAGTGATCGTGCAATAAAATATATCACTTTGATGTAGAAAAAGTTGAAAACAGTGATCGGTTTTTAGTCGTTTGCGGTAGTATTTACTGTTGTGGCTCATCCTGGGGCTGCCTTTGATTTATTCTGTAGATATAAAAACAAGTATAATAATTTACTGATGAAAGAAAGTGCAGACATAAAAGATATTTAATGTTAACCACTGTTATAAAAACTGTCTAGATAAACTTGTCTATACAAGCAACTGAATTAATAATATGAAATGTTATGCACTAATGAATATCATACTTCCCCACCCACTTAAAATACAGTAAATGACAATTTACAGTTTTGTTTCAGACTGTTGTGACCAGTGTTGTTATTAATATAACCATCTAAACTGAAGTCTTTCTATTTATAACATTAAAAATATTGATTACTCACTTAGAAAAACAATTCTCAATCGGGACCAAAACGGCAACAGAAAAACAACATGGGATCGAAATTCGACACGATGTGCCATTTAAGGTTTTAGACATCTTAACGTACATGGTTTAACTCAAAATCTACTGGGTTTTATGAAAAACAATGCTTGTATTTAAAAGTTATCCATTGCTCTTTCATAATACGCTTTTAGTGAAGCATTACTTGCAAAAATTCTGAATAATTTGGACGATTGTCATTTTTCGTAGCAGCCATGCCTTTTTTTACCTCACCAGAAAATGCGATTTACGGTAAAGGAATTTCTCGCTGTTAGCCAATCAGCGTATCCCAAACTGGGGAAATACCATTGCGTCATTGTTTTTGCCACAGCGCGTCACAGAATCGCGTCACATATTCTGTGAATCGACTGGTTTATGTTTCTATTTTCTTACCTCGTGGTTTGCCAATAGATATTGCAAACCAGTCTCTAATATTTTGTTTGTACCCATAACTTTTCGATCCTAGCGGCGTAAGTGAAAATGAGTAGGAATTGAACGGAATTTTGTTTGTTTTTGATATTTTTGGACTTTTTTGTGGGTTGTTTTTGATGAAATTGGGAAAAATGCTACTTCGGATTCATTGGGAAGGGTCCGTTCCCGGAATTGGGAAGGGTCCGGTCGCGAAATTGGGAAAGACCGGTACCGATTGGGGACGGGTCCGTTTACCGGACTCGGCTAAAGAAGGAAAAAAACGCTGAGAATTAACAATGTTTAATACTGTGTAGGAGAGAATGTGTATGTGGTTCTGTAAGCTCAGTCAGTAGAGCATTTAGCGAAGGGTCCCAGGTTCGAGGCCCGGACTGGCTGCACATTTTTCTCCCTATGTTACAATGGTGCCCAACATAAATGACCCGCACTGGTTACAGTACATGTGCTTGAGAAGTGCTTGTGAGTTGTATGAAGGCATATAGATAGTTTCCACATCAGTGAAAATCCCTTATCTTGGCAGCCATCTTTGTGGGTAACTTCAATGGATTTTCATATGAATTGTATTGATGGGTAAATTTTATTTTCTGGTAATTTCTTCATTTGTGGTCCGAAAATTAAAAGCTATACACCATTGGAAAGCTCTTGAAATTCATATTTTTCGAATACAATATTTTTACAATTGATAAATGCACACAGAATTAAAACACAGACATAAATAAAACTATTGGCTCATACTTAAAACAAATTGAACAGTGTATCAGTTTCGGTTGTATTTCTTTAACCTTTTAAACTACCGTATTCACTCGTGTAATGGTCGCACCCGTGTAATGGCCGCACCCCCAAAATGACGACAAAATTTGAAGAAAAAATCCTAATTCAATGTAATGGCCGCACCCCCAAACTGACCGCAAACACAGCTTATTATCCGTCAGTAAACACTTAAACAAACTTTCAACTTCAGTCTGCTAAATACACCAAGCTGTAATTTACTTGGCGTTTCTGTGTAGACTTGCCTCATTACACAGGTCAAGTGACTGACTCTGAGATAAGCTGTTGTCAAGGTGATATCGATAGGAGCAGTTTGACAGTGAGGGAGTGAACGATGTGTTTTTATAAGCAGCTGCCGATTACATTTCTCCATGCACTGTTCCCCGATATATATCGTGTACTGTCATACCAAACTTGGTGACGTAGATCAAAGAAATTAATTTTATGCCGCCACGAGCTACAGGATAGCAGTGCGACTGAGACTAGATACATTCGCAACGTGTCAAAAATACAGTCACAGTTTACCAATTAACCCTTTTGTTGAGAAAGCATGACTGGTCGACGCTCCTGTTCATTTTTCTCCTCGTCAAGGAGATTGTCGCCTCGTATCAAAGCTGTGTTGTTTTATCGGCTTTACTATGAAATCCTTTGATCTGCATGGTAGTGTGCACATGACAGCTGGGTGAAATTGTTTGATGATGCAAACATTCAGAAATATGATACAAGAGATAAAACTAGGAAGTCATTTATAAATTATGGAATATGTTCACATTGGTTAGACAAAAGCATAGAACGGCGCTATCTCGTTCATATCGTCCGTCAACCTCCTACTTAGAGAGCTCATCCAGACGCATGGCGTCCTGAAAATCGGCAGAATCGTTCTAGAAAAAATGTCCCAAGGCCTTACACCTATAGAATGGCCGCACCCTCAACTCCTTAACGATAAAATCGGGTAAAAAAGTGCGGCGATTACACAAGTGAATACGGTATCAAAATATAGTTTTGATATTTAAAATACTTTATAAAAGTTGTTAAATTTTATATAAAATTCATTAAAATAGACTGAAAAATAAAAAACATAGTGGTGAGTTAAATACAGCACATATTTCCCGATTTCGGCCTGCATTAGCTTTTGCCCACAAAGATGGCTGCCTGAAACGGTCTTATCAGTGTCGATGACATCACATGGAAACTATCTATAGACTGTGGAAATTCAAGGATGAATTTCAAGTTGCTTGGGTTGTATGTAGCGGGGTGATAGGGAGAGAATGTGTATGTGGTCCAGTTAGCTTATTCGGTAAAGCATTCGCCCTGTTAGCGAAGGGTCCCAGGCAGGGGTGTGATTTTTCTGCGGAAACGCGGATTTCCGCGGATTTGGGTCGGCCAAGGACCATTTCTGCAATTCGCGTAAATTCGAGGAGAAAATTTTAGTGGGGGTGGGGAGCGGACACCACGGAATCCGTTTAGGTTCCTCAGTTGCGCGACAAGCGACCGACTAGATGACAGAATTCCCCGGGGAACACCGTTTGGCGTAGTCATTAACACGATTCCACTTACCAAGCTGAAGGATTTGTAACATGCAATTTCCTTGGTTATTACCCAACTGTTCATCCAATTAAAAAAAACTGTCTCGGCGGCAACAAGCGAAAATCGACAGGACAGAATTATTCAAGAAAAACCGATTGGAGTAGACAACCAATCTGAAAAACTCGGATAATTCACGTATCATCCAGAGGATGGAATTATCCGAGGAGTTTCGATTGAGACACGATTTAACTTACGATTTGCAACGCGCGATTACATTGGTTGTTACCCGACTGCTCATCCAATCAGAAAAGCTGTAGCTTAGCAATAACATATCCGCTGAAGTTTTGATGATAACTGTTTAAAACTAGAAAATTAAAGTAGTAAAACGACCCAAAAATGTCACGGATTATTGAACGTACGGACGATTCTTACTTGTCGAGAGATGTAGATGCGGAATGTAAAAACAAATTCAGATGGTAGTGGTTAGAAAGTGTAATTGAACTTGATTGTATTCGTGTAGCTCTGTCCCAATTTATCAAAAAGGTCGACAGTCCAGGAAAGTATATGTGTATTCTTTGTGAGAAAACAATATCGTATGGGTCTCGGGGACGTGTTGCTCTAGTTAGGTTCTATGGTTAAATACTTTAGTGAAATGAAACTGTTGTGGACTTAAGAATTTCCAAAATCCAAAAAATACATGAACCTTCTTTGTGGGTGTGCTTGACCTTTGCTGGTCATCTCTTGTCAATCACATTGTTGTATATGTATTATGACTTCATATAATACATATCCATGTAAATATGCTGAATTGTTTAAAGAAATGCTAATTTTTATTTATTTTTTTACTTATGGACTAGTTTTTTGTTGTTGTTCATATGACACTGTTAAATATATAGCCACACTTTTATGCAGTCCCTGTGTTCTAATTCTTGTCATCTCCTATGATCCAAACTTTACTTACAGTGAACAGCTGTAAAGTATTTAAAGAGTTTTAGAAAACAAAAGATAAATGTACTCTGTTTGAATTCATATTATATTTGATAGTATTAAGCTTAATATTTACCCTAAAATGTCTATGGCAAAAAACTATTTTAATGGCCAATTTTAGTGAAATTTTTAAAAAGAAAATATTACTTTTCAGGTATATCTATACTTTTTATTAGTTGTAAGTAATAAAGAAGGATAAAAAGCTATGATCTTTTTATGTTGAGCTGCTTATCTTTTAATAACGAGAAAGATAAAATATGGTTTAGGGATTTTGAAGAAGGGGTCTCAGGAAGAATTTAAGACCACTTTCTTAACGCTGAAAATCATTGGAGGGGGGGCTTTGCCCCCTCATCCTCCACAGGGGGCCTTTCCCCTTGACCCCTTGCCTAATGCGGCCCCAAAATCCTTGCCGAAAGTTTTCCTCCCTTTTGGTACCTGACCAATCACACCCCTGGTCCCGGGTTCAATTCCCGGACTGGCTGCACATTTTTCTCCCTATGTTACAACTGGATTCAGATATATCCTCTGATCACAGGAGTATGTGAACATGATGTTTTTATATTGAGAATCCAAAACCAATGCAGCATTTTTTTTTTATTTTTTTTTTTTTAAATATTTCAGCAATTTCTTAAAAAGTAAATAGCCTCATTGGTTTGAGAATATATGTTATGTTTGATCAGTCATGAACTGTACACTGGTTAGTCTGATAGTTGTGCAATGATATAAATAAGTATAAAATACCAATCTGATGCTTCTATGCTTAATGCACATAAACTTTGACACAGCTACTACAAAGTCTACTTTAAACTGCACTGTCAGAATTTGTGTGAGTATATGCAAAATTGGCAATTTTAGATTTTTAGTTTACATTTCAAGAATAAACAGCAAAATAATATTGTTGAAGTTGTGTTGTCAGGATAAATTAACCAGGAACACAGTATCACTAATACAACATTTACTCTTTTATTAACTGTATTGACAGTAACTTAAAAAGTTCTATTGATGTTGAATAAATTTTAAATTAGTTTATTAAGCCAAACTTTTAGAAAAAAAATAACAAAGTTTTACTTCTTTATTTTTATCTATGTTATAAAAAAGAAACTTTTTGGGTACTTTCCTGTGTTCCATTTACCAAATTTATTGGAACTAGAAAGGAATTTTAATTTTAATAGATTACCAGATTTTACAATGCATTTATCTGTTATTACATTACACATTGACACTAGAAATATGCCAATTTTGTAAAGAAAGTCCAGAGTAATGTGTTTCAGTCTCTTTCATCTTATCTCTACTCATATGCTTAGGATTTGGCTTGTTTAGCAAAATTTAGATCCTTTCATTTTTGTATACACATTTAATGTGTGACTTAACACGACAGTTGAATAAACCAGACATACTTTTTCACAAAATTGTAAAATCTTCTGCAAGAAAGTTATCTAGTAAATTTTCTATCTTGCTTGTATTTCAGGCAATGACTATGTCACCAACCTGCCTCTCCAGATGGCTGTATACTTCAACTGCTTCTTCTCCCCCTTCTGGCTTACAGTCACTCTTGTTATGTTTGAATTGAAGGTATTTTTTTGTTGTTATTCTATTATACTTTAAAGATATACTTGATTTAAACATAGTAGATACTATTTAAGTTTTGACAGGAAAATTTAAGTTGAATTTATTTCCATATGCCAGACTCACTTAAGATTGGTTTGCTTTATAAAATATGGTTAAAACTGATCAAGTATATTGTTTGTTGGGTCATGACACCTTGATTTGTTTCTTTGTAACGTTTAATTACAAATGATCTGTGTAGTTATATCATAATTATTAAAGCCATTTCACGTTTCTCTTTGGCATCCATAAAGCCATGTTCTGAAAGAATACATAGTTTATATTTAGTAAAATATTGTTTTTACATACACACGGAACTCTTGCTTTATGCCTTCTTAACAATGTGCAGTAATGAATGGATTACCGATAACAAATATGAAAATACAAATGTCCTAACATTGGTGTTAATGAAGTCCAAATTTAAGGAAAAAAAGAGCTGTTTTTAACGTTTTTCTTGATATAGATTGTTATAGTTTAAACTTTTCTTCATATATATAGTCAAAAGTTAAATGGACATTGTTTAAAAAAGGAAAGTTTTACAGTAACGTGCTTTATTATTTTCTTCATTGTCAAAGTAAGAATAGGGCTTTCATTACAATTTTACAATAAAGTTGGATATAGTTGTCTAAAAAAATGGTAGGCGTATACATGCATTTTCTCATGGTCATCTTATTAGAGACTTTCCATGACTGTTTATCAGGATTAGGATGCTGGGTTTGATATCAGGTCAAGTGCTATCAGTAAGATGCAAGCACTGTATGGGTGTTCAAGTGGACACAGTCTCTCGATAATGAAAGATAGTTACTGACATTAAACCCAGTGAATAAATACAATCTTTTGATACTGTGGGCATCTCCATTTACTAGAATTATAAAATTAAATGGAAGATATATTTCTCGTAAATTTCTACACATTGATTTTAAATTTTTTTTAAAGACTTTTTTTCTTAAAGTTACTATTTATCATCATCACCATCTTTATTGTCATCATCATCATTACTTAACAAGTTTCAAAATAATCATTAAAAACAGGCAGAATCAGGGTCTGCAATAGTTGCAGCCGAGTCTCTTAAAATGATTCTTGTGTCCTTTCCATGTAGTTGTAAGCAAAATGCTATGATTTTGTATTTATTAATAAATAAGTCATGTGGAGACGTTTTTTTTACCTAAGCTGCGGTGCTCTGTTGGTTCTTTCAAGTCTTAAGTCTGAGGTCTTCCTCCACCAATAATTTGCAGGACGTTGCCAATATGACCATAATTTTGTTGGTGCAAGGTAACAACAAAACAAAACTAATAAATAAGGCACAAAACAACTCAAACAAATTATTTTCTCTTCCAGTATGACCATCTTGTGATACTGTACAAAATCACCCTGATAGCAGTGTACATCACATTTACCATTATTGAAATTGTACGACTCTATCTGGGCTACATAGGCAACCTGATGGAACGGGTAAGTAAAGAATTTCATCAACTGATCTATTTTTACGACTGTCATGAATTCAAACAACATTGATTATTATCCGTATTTTGGGGCCAAATACTGATTCACATCTTAAAATGTTAATAGTTAAAAAATAGTTAAAAAATAGTTAGAAAAAGTATACAATAGTAATGTATAAAAAAAATGAACAATAAGGTAGACCAAATGTCATGCTGCACCACCAGTTGAAAAGTATCAAAATTAAGGATAAAATGATTCTAAACAGGAAGTTGATGGTTCGAATCCCCTTATGGGTACGCATGGTAAACTTACTTATATTCCAAGTCAAAAAATATCAAAACAATATGGTGAAATTATTTTTTAAATTGCAGCATCAATCAAATTACTTTATAGAACATTTTGGGCAACTCTGAAATAAATTGTGTGGCTATCAAGAGCTTGATGCTTTTTGCAATAAAGTACAGTAGCAGAAAAAATGGGGAAATCAGTCTTAAAGGTGCTGGGTTTGTAAACAGTTACATGTTTAGAATATTTTGAGTCAAACCAATCAAGTAACTTTTTTATTTGGTTTATCTAATGCTTTATCTTGTTTCCAAATGATACTCTATAGCAAAACACCTGCCTAAAGAGGATATAACATAATATTTGAAGTTTTCTTCTTCTTTTTTCAGAGAGACATTTAATACCATTACCAATATTAAACGACAAAAATATCCATAAATACAGAACTGGGTAGAAAATGTTCTAAAAATTTGGTATAGACATCTCCATAATTGTATACAACTCATCCTTTGTGTTAATTTTAAAATTCTATATATTTTTCTATTACACTTGCTTTACCTTAATAGCTCGGGTCAGACAGAAAACACTGAAGGTAGTTAGAACACATCAGCTGACAGTTAAAATACCATATGTATATGTATGCTAAAATGCTGCATTTCATTGGAAAATGGAATTGTATTGAAATAATGTCAATCTGTTTTCAATATGCTGTGTATGAATATTGTTGATGTGCAAAAGAAAAAAAGTATCAATGACAGTCCTAGCTATTTTGTCAGACTATTAAGGCATGGGTTATTAACAATGAAGTCTGGGCTTGTACCATTTCAAACCAACAGATTCACTGACAGCTCTGATTAAATATTTTGCTTTTATGCCCATCATGTTTGTGCATAAATGCTTTTCAGCAAGCAATATATTTTGATAACTTAGTTAAACTCTTTTGTTATTCATGACTGTTAAAGCACTAAGGGTGTATACCACCCAATCATTCAGGTATTGCTAATCATTTTTATTCAATACAACATAATTTTTGGTGACATAATTTCTACAATATTTAAGATTAATTTTTTGGAAAATGGGTCAAATATAATATAAAAAAGAGGATTTTAATTTGATACAACATTTGGTTGCAAAAGATATTAAAACCTTTCAAATGTTTTTGGAGCTAACCTGAGCACAGCAATTTTATGTGAAACACACTAGAGACCACAGGTTTGATCCAATCTCCACCAAGCTTGGTCAGAATGTTTGTCAGCATGGAATCTTGGATGAGTTTATAACTGGGTCACATAGGGTCAGAAACTGGGTCACTAGGTCAAATCTTAGAAAATCCTTTGGAACTCCAAAGAGGCTACATTTATGACCTAATCTTTACCAGACTTGGTCAGAATGTTTGTGTGCATTAAATCTTGGGTGAGTTTGTAACTAGATCACATGGGATCAGAAATCAGGTCGCAAAGTCAAATCATTGAACAAACCTGTGAATACCCTTAAATATCTGCGACATAATCTTCACAGAACTTTATAAGATTTTTTATTTGCATGGCAATCTCGATGGGTTATGCAAGGATCTGCTAAAAATAATAAGTTGTGGTCTACATTTAGTTTTGTAACTAGATTTTAAAGCATACTGAAATCCAGGTGAATGATCCAGGGGCCATCATGGCTCTTTTCTTTGTTTTATACTGTTCCCTATTCACCAATACTTTGTGAGATTCTTTAACAATTCTTTTTAATGTCTAAACAAAACATAATTATATACTCATTGTATGAAATCAAAGACAGGAAAACCAAAATGAGTGTCATTGTTATTGGAAATTGCACCATGGCATGCAATTTTCTTTAAATTTAAACAAAATTCTTTCAAGGGTGAATAAAAAAGGAAAGAAAGTTAAAATATCTAAAAATAGTGTAAGAAAAAAGTATCTTTAAAATGTAGGCATTTTCTTGTATTCATTATTGTATAATTATTAAAATGTATCCTTGGTAATCCTCCCTTCTTGTATTTCAGGTGCCTGAGCTGGCAGGTTTCTGGCTGCTTACCCTACTCATCCAGATGCCTCTCATCTTGCTGTTGCTGTTTAACAACGACGCCCTGATCATACCCATGGAGCGAGCAGTCCACATCATACAGACCATCTTCATCTTCTTCGAGATCTTCTGCGGTTACTACGCAATCCGTGTGATGGTGAATTATCAAGTAACCAAGTTCCACTTACGACAGTTTACTGACCTTGAAAATATGCCAGATGATGATTATTGGCTGGACCAGGGAGAAGAAATGCATGAACATTATGCATAGAACTGGATGTATTTTATGATTTAGTGCTAGGCTTGAAAGATATTTCAGTTTTTTCCATTTCATTGAGAAAAAGGCAACTTGTTCTTTTAATTGAGAAATGCCAAATGTGTTGACAGGTAATAGAATATTTAACATAAATACAGATTGGCTTATGGTGGGCTTATTACATGTATGTTGTGCCACTCTCTAGTTGCCTATTGTGATCCAGGTAACTTTTTGGAAAGACATTTTTTCATGATACTACTAAGATGTATCTGGCCATTGGGTACTGTGGACACAGCATTATTATCATTTTGAGGAAGTATGGTGTCTGATTGTTTCACTGTACACATGTTGCCATCATTACTTGTTGTCCATTGGAACCCAGCTTATTCTCCAACTGCTTAGCCTCTCACCGCATGGGTTCGTGTTCCGGTCTGAACAAAGGACTTAATATGGGAAGGTCTTCCAGCTGACTTGCAGTGCGCCTGTGATTCTACCCAGACATATGTCTGGGGTCTTCCTCCACCAGATAGCTAGACAATGCTATAATGATTATAATTGGTCGCAGCGATGTATTAGAACATTCAACTATCAGGCCAATAAGCAAACCGTTTATGACCAAATTAATTCATGTGCTGGTGTGCTGGCCCATGTGTACTTCATAGTAAGGCTCTCTTGTCACACCTTTTAAACACTTTATTTATTTTTACACCATTAAATGCTTTATTATTTTTTAAATCCTTTTTTACATTGGAAATAACCATAAATTTGCTATTCATTTCCTTTTTGCACACTTCAACTTTATAACTTCCAAAAAAGGGGGTTTAATTTTACTGTAATTTCATTTTGCCTGTATGATAGTTACATATTTACTGAATCTGTTTAATTTATCGAAATAACTTGTGTTAGTTTCTTGAAATATGTGGTATCTATTAAACCTTATTTATATACTTACTGTCATGAATGGTATAATGTAAAAGGGCACCCTTGACAGAGTGGTTAGGGTTGCAGACATGATGTTCCTTAGCCCCGCCATACGTGGGTCCAAGTTTGGCAGGGCAACCGCTTTGATTTGGTGAGAATGTCTGTTTTATATGCATTAGGCATATTTTGTTACCATTCATGATGTAGACATATGTATATACATGTGTATTATATATGTATTTATAATACAGTGCTTTTTTTTTTTTATTGGCGATACATTTTATTTTTGGGGCATTGGACAATTCCTATGCCTTTAGCATAAAGCCTTCAACCCAATTTTGCATTCACCCAAATCTAGATCTTGACAACTTTGCATTTTATAACTGTATTGACAGACATGAATTAGAACTATGGTTTGCAGTTTATTTACTAAATACTGAATTTAGTGTTATACATTGCCCAATGGGTAAGGTTTGTTTAACTTGTTATTGAAGGCAAATAATACAAGTTGTGATAATTGTACTTATAAAGCCTTAAACATGTTTTCAGGTCTATTTTTGAATAAGTTAGAGGTAGATATTTCAGTTTTGTACATACTACATACATTCAGTTTTAGCTTTTGCTAAGAATATTGTAGAATATTTGTAAATTTCCGTCCAGTATTTATATTTTTAATAAAATGATGGAAAATTGTTGTTCGTAGTTGCCTATTACTCATTGCCTTGTAACACCATAATCCTTTTGATACAGACATGGTATGATTTGTGTCGTACATACATGTATATATATATTCTCTCAGACATGTCAAATCAACGTAATCTTTTGGAGACACATTATATCAAGGTAATCTCTTGGAGACACATCATATCAATGTAATCTCTTGGAGACCTTTCAAATCAGTGTAATCTCTTGAAGACCTGTCAAATCAATGTAATCTCTTGGAGACCTGTCAAACAATGTTATCTCTAGGAGACCTGTCAAATCAATGTAATCTCTTGGAGACCTGTCAAATCAATGTAATCTCTTGGAGACCTGTCAAATCAATGTAATCTCTTGGAGACCTGTCAAATCAATGTAATCTCTTGGAGACCTGTCAAATCAATGTTATCTCTTGGAGACCTGTCAAATCAATGTAATCTCTAGGAGACCTGTCAAATCAATATAATCTCTTGGAGACCTGTCAAATCAATGTTATCTCTAGGAGACCTGTCAAATCAATGTAATCTCTAGGGAGACCTGTCAAATCAATGTTATCTCTAGGGAGACCTGTCAAATCAATGTTATCTCTAGGGAGACCTGTCAAATCAATGTTATCTCTAGGGAGACCTGTCAAATCAATGTAATCTCTTGGAGACCTGTCAAATCAATATAATCTCTTGGAGACCTGTCAAATCAATGTAAACTCTTGGAGACCTGTCAAATCAATATAATCTCTTGGAGACCTGTCAAATCAATGTTATCTCTAGGAGACCTGTCAATTAATGTAATCTCTTGTAAATTTATGTAGTTTCTTGGAGGCATATCAAATGTATGTAATCGCTAGGACACATGTCAATCAATGTTATATGTCAATCAATGTAATCTCTAGGAGACATATCAAATCAAAGAATGCCCATAGAACAGTTGTTTATCAGATGTGTTTATAACTGCTAAAAGTTTGTGGTTCTTTCAAAGTGTACAGGAAGGGACAAAATCATAGTCTTAATTTGTCTGCACTGAAAAGATCATTTGTCCACCTTGGAAAATATATAAATGAGTGTTCATCTGTTCTAAAAGAAAGGATTGGTGAGCTTTTTTCCACCTTGTGAAATAAATGGGAGTGTTTCACCTTGTTTAACCTCATCCTTGTTTAATAGTTGGTGTGTTAAGTCCCTCCTAAAGAAAAAATGGCAAGGGGTGATTTGTAGAGATAACATAATTTACAAGAATTTGCTTTAAAAATCTTATTAAAGAATGATCTTGTTGCCAGCGTCTCTTTGCCTACTTAGTATTTTCTGAAGTTATTTTCTGAAGTATTGTTGTTGTTTTCAAATAAATAGGTTATATGTGATTTATGCACAAGCAAATATGTCAAGTTAATATTTAAGCTTATACAAGCACTGAACTAATCTTTATCATGCTTCCATCAGCAGCTGATTAAAAAACTGTTTACAAGGTTGTTTTGGACTTGACAACAAAGAAGTGTTGTGCTATACATTTTGTAGATTGCATTAAAGCCATACCAACTCCTATGATGTAATTTGGAACAAATCCTTTTAAGAAGTATATGGCACAGAAGACTGACCAAACAATAAAGATCTTTGGCCAAACTTTAATCCAAATGAACTTAAAAAAAATGTCGAAATCTTAATAAAAGTCATGTTGAACTTTAAATGTAAACATTGTACTGGTTGCAATTTAGAATAAAACTACATAAAACATTAAATCAAGGCTCAGCAGCCTATCAGTAGAACATTTAATTGTCATACAAGAGGTCAAGGGTTTGTATCACAAGAAAAACAAGTATTTTATATACGCCTGTCGTAGACAAGAGGTATTTATGGGATCAACCATGGCTGGACAGCGTCTCAATGTTTGTCAGGAGCATATCTTCAGAGCTTTTGACTTGAAACTTCATAGGTGGATAGATATAATTGAGACGGAGTGCAGTGCTCAAGAACCATCACTCTGCACTTCATGACTTTGGAGTTATTCCCCTTTATTTAATTTTCTTTTCCGGAGCATAACTCCTACATTACCAAAGCAATTGACTTAAAACTCCATACATAGAAAGGTCTTATTTGAGACGAAGTGCAGTGCACAGGAGCCATAACTCTGTATTTCATGAGTTGGGAGTTATGTCCCTTTGTTTAATTTTCTTGTCCAGATCATAACTTATCAAAGCTGCTGACTTGAAACTACACAGGTGTATAGATCTCATTGAGATGGAATGCAGTGCACAAGAACCAACACTGCACACTTCATGATTTTGGCATTATTCCTCTTAATTAATTTTCTGACTTAATGTTTGTCTGCACCATACTCATACATTACCAAAGCTATTGACTTGAAACATCAATGGTGGATAGATGTTATTGAAACAGAGTGTGGTGCACAAGAACCATCACTCTGCTCTTCTTATTTTTGAGTAATGCCACTTTCTACACAAATGTCACTACTTTTCAGGTATATTTGTGTATGTTTGATGTTATTCCCCTTTTAAAAAAAAATAAAAAATTACCTAGAACAGTCCATTACCATGTCAGAGTGCATTGCACAACTGTTCAAAGCAGTTTGGCAGATTAAGATTTTTTTTATAATGTTATTCTAATTTAATTTCAGTTTTTCTTGCAATAACCCAGAGTGCTGTCCAAAACTTTGAAATACTGCATTGCACAAGAATGGACAGCAGTTGGTTTCAAATTGCTCAATTGATGGGCGTATTTTGCTCCACTTTGTGGTGCTCTTATTATCTTTACCCTTTCCACCATTTCACTGGCCATGACAGACTATGTGTATATGTATGTGTGTATGTTTATATAAACTGAATCGGAAAAAACTGCAGTATAAGAAATTAATAGATAAATGTTTTTATTGCTTACTTTAATGTATAAAAACAGTGAGATAATTCACTCAGTCAACAATTAATGGTCAAATACAGAACAATATTAAGTTGTCTTTGATAAGAGTAGTATTTCCTTTATATGAACCTATATAACAAAGTAAGCTAGAGTAATGGTTCTTCTGCACTGCACCTCTACATCTCAAAAGGTACCGGTAATATCAATGTTCAAAGTTTAAACCGATACAATAGTGTTTTGGAATGATTTAGACAAGAGTGTGTAATGCTGTTGATATCAGATAAAGTCCTGTGTCTGCCATGATACAAAGTTTTTTGCAACAAATGAATTCCATTAAAATAAATAACCTTCAATCACTTCTAATTGTTACCATGCCCATGGGTTTTTCTTAAATATTTTGCATAGCTATTGTAGTAACACAATGTAACACAATCTGGATTAAACCTGTAAATGGAATACAAAAATAACAGGACACATATTAAATTTTAAATACAAATTTATTAATTTTTTTCTATTTTTAGAGCAAGCGACACAAGGCTGCTCGATTATATCACAGTTTGAACACAAAGCTTATACTTGAATGCTTGATGCATCAAGTATTTTGGTAGAGAGGAGTCTGACACCAGTTCTGTGCCCAAGGCCACCTAACTGACTGCACACCTCCTTCTACTATTATGGAAAAAGTTATTCCCATAAATACAGATGAAATATATGTGCAACTTAAACATATGAAAGACTCAAGAGAATATCTTACAAGAAGTTGTGTAACATCTAGACAGAACAACAGAAAACATCATTTGCCTCAACTTACGTTAAAAATAGCTGCCAGTTAGCAAATATTTCACACAATTTTTCTATGGCGTACAATCAATTTAAGAAGAAAAAAAAGCGCTGATGCTGCTGTTTATTTAACCTTTCTAACCTTTTGTCTTCCATGAAAGAATGAGAAGAAAGGACAGAACGAACTTTTAAAGACTGTTGTGATGCTCCTGATTAAGTTATAACTAACATAAACAAAATATGGACAATGTAAGATTGAGGGATGCTGTGGATGGAAGATTGATCTTACATTATGAAAAGCACATTTTGACGAAACTTGGACAAATCTAATAAATTCAAATCACGCGACTGCTGGAAGCTGTTTGATCAGAAACAGCCTTTTATACCTCCCAGTCTCCAGTATGTCTTGTTATTTGCTATCTTTGCAGGTAGTGGTTAACATGCTACCTAGATATTGTATTGTTTATAAATAAATGTAGTATGATAAAGGCTTGGAAATCATTGACATTTGTTTAAATAATGTAACAATTCAATAATATGCAATTCAACAACTTAAAAAGTGACCTTTCACATTGAACACAAGGGTGGTAGACATGAAATACACCAACTCTAGTTATCCAGGGGTCAATTTTAACTTTTTGGGCACTTGCACATTCATGTGATAACAGAAAAGGTCCATTAGAAACTAGAATAACAACTTTGATTTTGATGAAACAGCACACCAGTGCATTCTATTATTGTCATTTTTTTTAAATACACTGCTATTGTACAAAAGCACATTTTTAATAAAAAAACATTCTCAGTTTTAATTTGTTATGTAACAACCATAGCAACATGATTTTATTCTCACAAAACACATATAAACTAACAGGGAAAGTTCTTTAAATAAATAAAGAAAATTTTCTTTTTACTTACTTATTACACATTTCAAATAACTCGCAAAGCTCTAATTTTTTTTAACTTGTATATTGCATGTGTCCTGTAAATCTTGTGAAAGTCTTAAAAATTGATCCCTGGCTTCATTAAGAATACATCTTACAACACACAATAATTAGATAAATGAAAACATTTCTTTGGTAATAAATTATATTCAGATTTAGTAGAAATAAAACTGTGGTGTTACAACAAACATCTACAAAGAAAACTTAGGCATATGTAACTCTGCCTTTTTATTTTGCCAGTACCAACTTACCAGTCCTGTTAAGTGTCATTAAAGTTCTACCAACAGTACCAAATGTCTACAGACCAATGGATGGACAGATAATACTCCAGTATAGGTACCTTTTACTTCATATAACAATGCAGGACTTACTCTTTTTTTTTACATAAATGTTTGAACAACCAGACTTGGAAAATAGTAATCAATGAGCTTAAATAAAATGCATATTTAAAACAACGCCCTTATGCCCCAAAAATCACAACAAAAAACCTGCATTTTATGAACCACTTTTGAATGTACTAAATTGATAGAAGAGATTGGATAAATGATGTAGGCCAAAAGAGTTTGCATAACTGTTAAGTCAATAAAGAATGCTGCTTTATGTAAGTACTTCTGGGCTACTGTAACACTACATTTTCTAAAACTACCGATAAAAAAATCCATAAACACCAATA
This sequence comes from Sinonovacula constricta, assembly GCA_007844125.1. NCBI lineage: Eukaryota > Metazoa > Mollusca > Bivalvia > Cardiida > Solecurtidae > Sinonovacula > Sinonovacula constricta. The sequence continues at coordinate 40,991,350 of CM017560.1, forward strand.
GTAAAATCTATGGATAGCTACCTTTTCTCCCAATCCAAATACCACATTACAAAACTACAGTTCTTTTTTTTTTTTCATGATTGGTTGACATGTTTTAATTTTTTTTGTCAAAAAACATTTTTCTTGTAAAAGTGAAAAAAAAATTAGGATGGAGAGAGGTCTTGCTAAAAACTGTAGGAAAAGTCCTGCTAAGTAGAGTGAGGTAGTGTGATATCAACAGGCGCCCCTGATGTGTGATCAACAACGTGTTCTTGCAACTTACAGACAAGGGGTGTCAATTAGAATAGTAACATAGATAGATCCCAGGTGGTATGTGACAGTTTGCCTCTATCTAATGCATGTAATAATGTTGTCCCACTGTTTGGAGAATTCAGACACGATTTCTGCATAAACTCAGACAATTTTGAACACAACCTATGTTGTTATAAAAATACAAATAGAGGAAAAAGCTCTTTAAAGGTTTCTTATTCCTAAATCAAAGTAAGTACAATAGTGATCTCTGCTAAAAGATATCAGCGTCAGAGCGACTACATGGATGATAGAATATGACCTCTGAAGTAATTTGTCCCATGGTTTTCTTAGTTCAAAAAGAAAAGCTGTATCTGCTACATGTCTCAGAAATGAAATACTTGTCGACCAGTGAGGACTTATGCTTTACTGTTCATACAGATCTAGAGCATCAATGAACAGCATTTTGCAGGACCTTTTACAGATAACAAAGACTTTTTTGGTTATTTGAGAAAAAAAAAATGCTCCAAACAGTCAGATACCACCATTAACCCATCACTTACTGTGGTACTCATTGAAATAGTCACAGCAAAAAAATTAAAATTACAAAAAGATATCACTGATAAATTTTTATTCTTATTCTGAAATTGAAGAAAATGATAGTACAATGTAACTGTTAAACTTTAAAACGGTGACCATTTGAAATTATTTTTGACTATATACACAAAAAAAACATGTCTGAATAAACAAATAATACTTATGTATTTTTGATGAGTATGAAATCATTTTACCATTCATTTCAGGACATTTGTCACTAATGTTCTATGTTCATCAGATACAATTGCATACAGTTTCAGGTTTTCTTCCCAAAAGTATTTATTGGCCAAATTTTTCTAGGATCATCTTAAAATGAGTACGTAACATTATAGGGTTTGAGGAGATGAGAACATTAAGAAGTGAGAAATGCTCCTTACATCTGTACCCACGAACGCATATTGTATTAACAAATAAAAATTGTGAATTCCAAGCTGATATTTCATACAATGATACTTTTTTTACTATGTGAAAAAACATATGTATACCAAAATATTTTTTCGTTTACCAATTCATTGATTCTTACTAAATCAAACGAATGTTAAAATATGCTAGAAATGAAATGAATAGACAGAAAAAAATAGCCACAGGAATAACGAAAGAAAACAGCAATATGGCGCGATACTATTCATGGAGACAGATTTAACATAAACCAAGACTTAACTACAAGTAAAATTGATCATCAACGCCATGCATTTTTTTGAAGATATGGTAAAGTATTGTGCACTTAAGAAATTCTGCATAAAAGAAACATCATTTTGTTATTGGTCCCGACTTATAAAGACAGTCAAGAAATAAACCCTGTATGATGCTGGTGAATTCACATCAACCAACTTAAAGTTAGGAAAAGCAGATTGTTAACATGAAAGACGCTGGTTAATCAACTTAAAAAGATGAATTAAAAGCAAAACTTGCAAGAAGAGCAGACAATTGATCAATAGCACTAACTAAAAAAATTTAAAAAGAAGTTAACAAACTTGTGAAGTTTACTACATTTTGTTAATAAAAAAAAAAGCAAGAAAAATGTGTATCTAATCATGCAAGAGCAGAGAAATTTTTTCATGATTATTGCTTAACTTTAGACATAATTTACATGCTTGACATGAAAAGTTTAAGACTTGATTCAGTTGATCAAAACATACATGATCTGAATTATTAAACTAAAGAAACTTTCTACATAGTTAGTTTTATTTAGTTATAACAGCAATGTGCCCTTTCGATAAGTGATACAATCACGATATCCAGGAACCTGCCATCCAAGCTAGGAGATAAGCAGTGTTGATCATTATACTGACACGGTGGAGTCTGTATTGTCTGGATGCAAGGATGATGTTCCAAGGATGATGACAAGCTGCAACACGTTTGTTCGTAGAGCACTCTTCCAAATCCGAGTACCTGAGTCTAGAGCACATCAATACGAGAGTACTTAAAGCTAGAGCACTCCTTAATCCTAATGCAGTAAGGTACAGAGAACTCCAAATCTACAGCACTCCCAAGCTGAGAACTCGAGTCTAGGGCACTCCTTTATCCAGCAGTCCTCCTTCTAGGGCACTCTGTAGTCTAGAGCAGTCTTTGTCCCCACCTTTAGCCTGGCATCACTGCATCTTTACTCCTCCTGTACACAGCCATGTGAAGACCAGTCAGATTATTCCATTCCACCATCAGACCTACTGATCATGTCACATCCATTGGCAATACCTTATCTATGGTTATATTGTTCAGCTGCTTGCTTTCCTCGTGGTTTTGCCTGAAAACATGAGTAAAATTCTTCCTCAATGTTTTGTTTTTAAAATTTCAATGCACGGACACAATTATAGTATGTATTGCAATGTTCACCTTTCATGGTAAAAAGATGACCCTAGACAATTTTCTGGATACAAGTTAAGACAGTTTTCCCAGTACAACTTAAGACAATTTTCTGACAACGCACGACAATTTTCTGGGTACAACTTAAGACAATTTTTCTGGGTTCAACTTAAGAAAGTTTTCTGGGTTCAACATAAGACCATTTTCTGGGTTAAACATAAAACAGTTTTCTGGGTACAACTTAAAATGCAGTTTTCTGGGTACAACTTTAAAAAGAGTTTTCTGGGTACAACATAAGACAGTTTTCTGTGTACAACTGTAAACACTGCAGGTAACGGATCAGCCGAATGGTCTGCCGTAAGTTTTCACACGTATGAAGACTTGAAACCAAAGCAGTGATAGGCTCAGGAGTTGCAAGTTGGAACTGTTGGAGGCTAGGACCAGGGATGACAAAGCATTCTTGAAAAAAGCTGTGAATTTCTGGCAAGGTCTGTATATCTTTGTGTTCTTTATATAATTTTACCATTTATATACTGACTTTTCAACAGTTGACTTTTCAACTGTAGTGACTTATTTCCCAATGCCCAGTAGGTATTTCACACCTCACACTTACCCCTCATTTCATGAGGTTGTTTAAGTTTGTCAAAGTGTAACATTTTCTAAGTAAATTGCCTATGGCTTCGATGATTAACCTAATTACTCCACTGCGAGAGATGCTGTCTTACACTAATTGCCTTTTAATGCAGGTAATTATTTATTGAAGTTAAATTCATCGAGACTAAGAGCACAATGTGCTTGACATTTACTACCATTTATTGCCTAGTACATTTTACTTTGACGTATTTGTTAAAAACAATTGTACTATGGCACATGAATTGTGGAGCCCTTAAAATCTATAGAAAAAAATGTAGTTCTTTAGTGAATATCTAGATTAACCATTTGTAGCGCAATATATAATCTGTAAACAAGACAAAATAAAGACTGACATATGACTGAAAATAAAATGTGTAATAAACATTGACTGTTCCATGGTCTTTTTGATAACCCCTTGGTTATATATATTATGAAAGTGTTGTGTTTTTTTTACAGATTTACAAAATGACTAATAGTGAATGCTGGTTGTTAATATGCTGCATAAATAACATGGTTTTGACTTTCATGCCAAGAAAGTGTGCTTTGTATAATGAATTAGGTTTGAATATTATGTTAATTGGTAATGATGAAGAAATTTGACTGGGATCTTTGGATAACAATTTCGTTTGTTGGGTTTATCAGGTCAGTACATGTTCAAGATCTGGTTGATTTGTGTTAATATTTAAAGAATCAAACCTATCTTATATCACCCTTTACACTAAGTCCTATTTAAGTTGAGACGCTGATTACCAACTGCATAAAGAAAAAGTCTTTTCATGTGATTGTTTTGTTTTTGAAGTACACTGCAGCAGCAAATTATGATCATTATAGCAACGTCCAGCTTATTGGAGGGAGAAGACCCCAGACAAATGTCTGGGTAGAACCACCGGCACACCGCAGGTCAGCTGGAAGACCTCCCACATTAAGTCCTTCGCCCCAAATGGGATTCAAATCCACGCGCTGAGAGGCTAAGCAGTCAGAGGAGTTGCAAATCGCGACTCTACCACTGTGCCAGGGGTGCCCCTTTTTTCATGTGAAATTAGCCACAATGCATGATCAATATTATTAATCCTCACCTGATTGACTGATGAGAGGCGGCCAACTTGTAGAGGTTCGCAGCACTGATTGTTGTGTTGTTGATGGACTTGCCTACCAGGCTGTTAATGGACGTGGTGAGCACTGAAGTGGGTGTGGCAACACAGCTGGGCTGGCTGGGGGTGCCAGCGGGACTAGAGGCCACGAGGGGGCTCAACAACACACCCGAGGATGGTAAAGATGTAGACGATATGGCTGATGATGATTGCGCTGCAGGTGACAAAATGCCACTGGTACTGTTGGTGGAGCCGATGGGAAAGTTAAGCTGAAGGATGTTGGCAGCAGGGGATGTTGAAAGACCTTGAGATTTACCTGTAAGAAGAATTTGTTCTGTATTGAAAGTCAGCACACATAAAATTAAGTATTTTTTAAAACCAATGCCAAAAGGTAAAATCACTCCAGGCAGCCGGAAAAGCTCACTGCTAATAATGAAGATCTACACATCTATTCTGCCACTTGGCCAAACATATTTCGTTTGACAAAAACTCAAATAAAGACATAATTGTAATTTCTAGCCAAAATAAAAAACAATAAAGAAATCGGAGACAAAAATCTAGATAAAATTAGGTAGACTTATCAATGGTACTTAAGACAATTTACAAGTTTCATAAAATTTACTGCAAAAATAGTCGACGGGACAAATTTTGTCCATGGACTGACTAAACATGACAATACAGTTGGATTGTAAATTTGTAAGATTTCAAATTATTGCTTAATTAAGAAATGGCTCCAAATTTTGTAAATAATTCAGCCACAGATCCATTTTAGAAATGAATAGGTATCTTGACAAAGTTTAAACTAAAATTATTTGCTAGTCATTTTTTATTATGATTACCATAATATATGAGAAGCTTTAGTTTTTTAGTTTTGGAATATGGTACATATTCCACACAATTCCAAGTAAATTAGAACTGTAATGATTCCAGATTACCATTCACAAACATGAGTTTGATGGGGAATATAAATAGAAGCTATGAAGCAGATCAAGTTAGGATAACATTTATGTTAACATCCATTGAGACACCTGTATTGTCTCTTATTAAACTCATATATACCAAGTAAATTCAGCACAAATTCAAAAGAAACTACAACAGGCATATCCACGCAACACTTACTGTCCAGGACTGTATTAATTGTTCCATTGAGAAAGTTCACTGTTGTTGTTGATAGAGCACTAGCACCATTTATAGTGGCAGTTGAGGTTGCACTTTGTTGGACTTGCACTTGTGTTGAGTTGATCACTGCGGACACGGCAAACTTAGCACTAGCTGTGTCCAGCGTAAACACTGAGGTGGGTTGAGAAGAGAAAGAATGTTCCAACTCAGTGAACGGAGAGTCAAAATCACAGGACTGATGTCGCAACAGCTGTTCCTGTTGCTCACGTTGCATCTGCCGTAATTGTTCCTGATGCGAGGTGAAATGGTCCATGTTAAAATCACTAGATTCCCCTTGTGAAGGTGCGAATGATGAAGTGCCGATATGGTGACCAGACTCCAGATCGGCTAAAGGTGAATGTGGACGAAAATGGGGGCTGAAATAGGAAAAAGGCTTCAGATTAATTATAAAATTATACATTAAGAATGTGGTGATTAATTCAACTGATAGTATCTAACGATTCTAGAAAGTTCCAAAACTGTGCATCAAGATTTACACATCAGTCTATCCAATCGACCTAGGTATGAATAGAAACTGTGGAAATATTATTACAGGGTGGAACAGCACACATCCAGTGACGCTTCTGATTACATCTTTTCTCAGGCAATATTTTCTTTTCACTTTTAGACATGATATTTGTAGCATGTGATGAAACTTTTAATGGGTAACTGTAGCCTGTGACCAAAAGGGTAAGCATTGGTTATAGGCCTGGTCAGTGATGAAACTTTAATGTGGGGAAGTCTTAAGGAAATATTAGCTGGATGTTGCTACGATGACCATAACTGTGCTGATGGATTTACTGTGATGTATCACGAAAACAAAAACAATGGTTATCGACTATGATGAATTACAAAAATTATTGGTATAATATTGCTGCATCATACGACATTTACCACTTTTCTGGAATTCTGCTTTGAAATTTAAAACAACATTTACACAAAAATGACTTTGTATTCTTAGCTGTTAAACATCAAATTATTCTCAAATTATCACTCTCTGTTAAAAAGAACATGAATTTTAGTCAAGCAATCTCAATACAAACAATGCAGATGCACAGAATCTGCTAACATATTTTCATTATATAAATATATAGCACATATTATTATAGTGTACTTACATTCTTTTGTCTTTGATATATACAAGATAGTCTCCTAGATTCCCTGAATATGACCCTGAGCCTGACATATCAACCTGCCGCAAGGAGTCATCCCATTCCGAGAATCCTCGATCAAGCAGCAACCTGTAATGAAAACAACAACACATTTCCTAGAAAACCTTTTCCCTCTTATACAGTTTTAACATTGCACAAACATATCTTTTCTTTTTTATACAATTAATGCCTTTGTAATGATTAAGATTTGTATTTTACACAACAAACAACATAACCAAATAATTACTGTATTTTAAATTATTAACTATTTGTTGTTAATCAAAATAGCAGCAGCCTTTTTTACTTATTTTCTAGAAAGATTTAATAACTTTTAATGCATTTTAAAATTTTAAACATTACAAAAAATTTCCAGAGTACATGTCAGTCTTCACAATAGAAATTGAATAACTCTGGACCTTCAGTTCACCAAGCTGGCAATATATATTGGACCAGACCAAATTTTACCCGACCAGTATGATTTTGGCATTTTGACACAATAGGTTGGTAAGCTAACCAACGTATTACAAGTGGTTGGATCCAGTAAAAGGCTGTAAAGCAATGCTTTAGTAAAGTATGTTTTTATAATAATTTTGAAAAAGTAGCTGAAATTTCTGGTGGACCCTCGGTCCATTTAACTTAAAACACAATTTAATGGACAGACGGAGATTTTGGTGAACTCGTTTTATGGTCCACTGGGTTTTGTCAAAGACTATGTATATTAATTAAAAAAGCTTAATAACAAGCTTTTTTTTTCTCAGAAGATCAGCCCTCAGCTCTCATAATCATATGGTCACTGATCGCCCTGCAGCTCTAGCCTTCCGCCAGGTTACAGGCAGAAAGAGAATGGTGGGATTAGACAGGAGAGGGATGGAGAACAGACAGAAATAGAGCAGAAACAAGTAAGAGGAGACATAGATAAGAAAGCCTGGTTTCCAGCTGTGTGCTACTCCGATCTCCATTTTTAACTTAACATCACTGGGCCATAGCAAGGTATCGGAGGAAAAATATTTTCGTAAAAGCAAAGAATCATTCAAATTCTAACAAATTTTGCAAGGTATTTGCCTTCACTTTTAAATTTAGACAGGAATTGGTAAACAAAGTGTATTAATTAAATTAAAAAAAATATGCATAAACTTAGCCAATTCATGCTAAACTAGCAAATAATGATCAAATTGAGACTATATTGACTGGAAAAAGAGAGAGAATATCTAGTGGAAAAAATAATCACAACTGCAATAAGAAGACTAGCATGACTTATTTGAATAGATTAATATCCCAAAGTCTTCAAGACTTCTACAAGAGAATCTGCAAAAGAATTAAACGATTGAGTTTGGGTGAGGAGCACGCACCTGCCTCCACGGCCGACGCGTCTGCGTGCAAATCCAATACACCGCTGGGGCTGGGAGAGGGAGGTGAGAGAGTATCTGTACTTCTTATCCCCTAGTCCCCCTTCCTCAGGGCTGCACCAGGGCCAGTTGCCAAGACGATCAATGATCGGCTGCAAGGAAACCTTTTAGTGTACTAACCGCGACAGTCAATATTGCTAAGGTGTGTTTCTCTTGAATGTCTACAGATTAATGGATGTAACTAATGACTCGAGCTGTTTTGTTTGGAGCTAAGTTCAATACAAAAGAAACAAGTCTTACTATATAAATTCTAGTCTTGCCCTTACAGCTGTTCATTGTGTTTTTTTGTTTGAAGATGCGATAGGAAAACATACATGTTTCAATGCCATTCACAAAACAACATATAGTAAAGGATACTCTAACGGCAATATATTATATAGTACTTTAAATTTAGTTTTAACCATGTAGGTGTTAAAACATGTAATATTTGACAAGGATATATTAGGATAAATGCACTCATTATTCTAAAGCCATTTGTTCCACTGGGAAAAAATGAAAAAAATGCAATGAAAAAACATTTAAAGTCACTTTAACAACATTTTTCTAATGAAAATTTTTTTAGTCAATTAACAACAATATTCGACTAAAACAATTAAACAGCTTGGTCTGAAGTGATTGCCTAGAGAAAAAACAAACTAGTTAAACAATACCTGTCCTGGCTGTAGAAAAGATCAATACTTACAGCATAGTAACTGCAGTTTCTTTTCCTCTTGAACGCAAACATGCCATCAGGATCATTCTCATCTTCATGGTCCGAAGGAGACATCTTAAATGAAACAGAGAAACAGAGATGAAAAATCTAAACTGAGTAACTCACAATAAAAAAATGGAAAGAAATGAAATCGGCCTACGAAATTTTACAATTAATCAATTACATAATCAAAATTTGGGTTTGTCCCATGTAAGAGTTTTAGCAAGTAAAACACAGTTTTGGCAAATGAAACATACAACTGAGTGGAATATCTTTAACCTCAATAGATACAATCTAATGTATATCTATACACGACATATTGAATAGATATTTATGTAAAATGTTTAATATTTCCTGTGACATTTTCAAAAAAAACAACAAAAAATAACAACAAAAATAAAAAAATATATAGACTTTTGCAAAATAGATTTTCAATGACATAATTGATGATTGACTTATAAGCAGCTTTCAATCAATTTTCATATCAAGGATAAAACCATCACTAGTCCAACAATTATAATTAAATTTACATATAAATCAACAAAAAGTTATCTTAACCTGACAGTATGTTTTTAATATATTTGTTACAAATAATTCCTCAGAATAAATTAATCAGCCAAACCTTAATATTCTATTTAAATTCCAGCAAATTTTAAACAGAATTATTTGAAAGACTAGATAATACACATGAAATGCCACCAAAGATGAACTAGAAGAGGAATTAAAACTGTTAAGCCTTTTTATAGATTTTTTTCTGTTAGAAGAAATGATGTTAAAGATGCTACTCTGTGCGCAAGTTGGCTAAAACTTTTTATGATTGCACCTCGCATGGGAAAGCCTCAGAAAAAATATCTTTTAACATCTATGCAAATCTGTAAGTAGCAAGACAAGTATAATTTTATAAGACTTACTGGAGAAAGAACTTCCTCATCCGAGGTGTAGAGATCTGAATGTAATGGAAAGTCTGAACTATGATAGGGTGGTTGTTGAGCATTAATGTTTTGATTGGAGGGTTGAGACGTAGAGTTTTTATGCTTTCTTTTGCGGTATTCTCTCTTCTTCTTGATGACAGACACCTCCTCCTGAAAAACAATGCAGATCGTAATTCACAAATTAGTTTGTGTTTTTTTTTTGTCAATCATATCTTTAGAGAGGATAAGGAAAAAACAGTCTCATAAAAGAAATAGTCTCATATCAGATTATCACTCCTTGCATTTACACGTACTTGGCAGAACTATTCTTTAGATTAGATCTACCTGGTGCAAGGCAGGTAATTGGGCTTGCTCAAGGACTTCCATCTTGTATCAGGTATGGGGGTCCAACCCGAAACTTTGTAAATCTGAGTCTGAGCCTTGACCAATTAACCTGGGACATTTTGTTGAATTATTAAATAACACACAGAAGATTTTGTCTAGTGGTTAGAAGAACCTGCTTATAAGACTCCTAAAATCTATTTATTCCAGAAATTAATCCATAAAAAAATATTCTTCACAACAATGCTTAGTCTGAATGGAAAATTCTAATATTTCAATACCTTTCATTAGTAAAAAGAAACCAAATAACAATCGTCCTTATTGGGTTATCAAGCACTGTGTAACTTAGTGAAATCAGAGACTGAATGCTGTTAATTATAACCCTTAGGAAATAAAGCGGCTCAAATATTTTTACTCAAATCAAAGTAGTATGAAAAAGGTAGGCTTTCAATATTAAGGCTGGATTGAAAATGCATTTTGAGTTCCTATTCTAAAGTTCAATAGAAAGCATTGAAAAAAAAAATCACTCCACTAACATTGTTCATAGACTAACTATATTCTTATAGGGAAACCAAAGCAAAGTATTCGGTATCTGATCAGTAACTCACCCCTGTGCCCCAATCCTTCCATGTATAGGGGGAAATAAAGGCTGGCAACTTGTGTTTGATGGACTCAGCATCCGACAGCATTTTGCCATCGTAGTCTTCCAAATGGTATCTAAAAACAGAGAAAATAGGTAAATATTGGTTTGATACATAAACTTGTACTATAAACAGATGACAACACAATGACTTCCAGCATTTTTTTCAAATTGTCTGATCCAGACAAATCACCCAGTATGATTGACTTTTATGAAATTGTATTTTCTAAGGTAAGCCCTCAGCTCTCATAATCACATGGTCACTGATCGCGCTGCAGCTCTAGCCTTCTACCAGGTTACAGACAGAAATAGAAGGGTGGGGTTAGACACAAGAGGGGTGGAGGACAGACAGAAGTAGAGCAGAAACAAGGAAGAAAAGACACAGATTACAGTAATTAAGGCCTGGTTTCCAGCTGTTTGCTGCCCCGATCTCCATTTTTAAGTTTACATCACTGGGCCTCCTACACATATACTGGTTATTGCTTCTTGGAGCATGTTTCAGTTTTTATTTCACACAATAATCATCTGAATTTTATCATTTTTTTACATTTATGAATAACTTATTAAGGTTAAATATTCTTATAGTTGAAACTGATCTATTCTTAAAGAGCATAGCCGGAGAATAGATGCACCCAATCCAAAACGGAAAAATAAGATTTACAGCAAATCAATGTTAAATACAAGGGCACAAATTTAAAACTGTTAACTTGTAATGAATTTAAAACACATAATAAATACAAAGGAAAAAGTCGCTCCTCAATTAAATAAAAATGAGAGCCATTAAGTTCCTGAAGCTGCAAACCTGAGCTGCAGGAGAAACAGAATAGTCTAATAAAGACTATTATAGGGCTAATGAAGGAAAATTTCTGTAAAATTATTTCCTAAGCCTTAGCCATGCAAGGGCTTAGTTAGGTTTTATATATATATTGGATTACTTAATGGCACTATGTTGGCTTAAACATGTATCCAAAGCCCTATTCTCTAACATAAATATGCTGCTGTGTCATCAATAAGAATTGAATGAATATTGAGAGAAATATTGCAAAATGGGTGGAGCTTTCAGAGGGAGATTACGTCTTTAAAGGTTCAAAATTATTTGAAAATGAGGGGTGTTTTACACATTTTCAGAAATCTCCCTACTTGGAAATAGCTTCTGTCTTAGTCTATATGAAAATAAACAAATCTCCCACATTGCAAGTGAAAATCTCTCACTCTGGCCTTAGAAATGTTCACTTGTACGTCAAGATAGATGTACTATTTTGTACCAGCAATTTTAAATGATATGTCATGATGTGTACAATCCTGTGATGCATCATTTCAAAGTTGGTCTTACATAATACTCACAGAAATAATGGACTTCAATGGTTTTGGGTTTTTATGACCAGTCTCTAAACTGCCAACGATTAACAGAAACACACATATTTGCACTTATGCCTACGCAATTTTACTAAATAATAAGACTTTATTTTCTTGCTTGGCGAGTTGTTGCTTGCTGTACAGCATTTGTTTATGGGTCTTCATGAAACTGACACCTTATATTATTTGTAAATATAAAAACAGCTAAAATCATATGCTTTAGAAAAGGTGCAACTTCTATGGACAATTGTGGACCTGTGTATTGGCCTAAAGGGGCATTCAGCAATACCAAGTTGATGAAAACATAAGACATATGTCTAGGACGACCCATCATAACCTGCAGGTCAGCTAAAAAATATAACGTATTTTCAGCACAAGCAAAAGGCTTTTTTCGGTAAATGGAAAAAATAAAGGCTGTCACTTTTTTTTTGCTTAGTTTCAAATATGGTTGCATAAACTCAATGATTTGGTTGTATTTATTTCATATTTAATAAAAATATAAAACAAATGTATTAAAATGTATTTTATATTACCATATGTTCTTTGACTAAATATTTATTTCTTTGACAAAACATTTGACATTTTTGACAAAATAGTACTAATGACTAAGTCATGACAAGCAACCCACAGCAATGTACTTTTTTAAATAATATCTTTACAGTTAATTTGAAATATAAATACCTTAATAATACAATTTATGCAAACAGATTTGAAACTAAGCACAAAAATGTAACGGCAGTTATTTTTTCCAGGTATCTGAAAAAGAGCCAAAACGTAATCCTATTTAGTAAGACACTACGTTTTAAGTTAGAAATAAATGAGGTACAAATATGGAAGAAAGGCTATGGTGACTGTTAAGTTTGTTTCTTACAACTCACACCAATAAACAGTCATGAATAGACCAGTTTACCCTTGATGATTATTTCCAGTTTTACATTAGGTATGTGATGTTACATTGATTTGCCCTCAGCTCTCATAATCACATGGTCACTGATCGCGCTGCAGCTCTAGCCTTCCACCAGGTTACAGACAGAAAAAGAAGGGTGGGGTTAGACACAAGAAGGGTGGAGGACAGACAGAAGTAGAGCAGAAATAAGGAAGAAAAGACACAGATTACAGTTATTAAGGCCTGGTTTCCAGCTGTTTGCTGCCCCGATCTCCATTTCAAAGTTTACATCACTGGGCAACTACAGTTTACCATTTATCATACTAATGTAAAAAAAAAAAAGGGAAAAAAAGAAAAAATACCTTTTCTCTGCAATTTCTATGGTTAACTGTAACAGCTCCTTCTTGCTTTTTTCTCGTCTTTTCACAAATTCTAATAAAGTTCTGAAATATAAGAACAATTATACATAGAATAAGGCTCATCTTTGAACAATTTTATTTTTGTTGATGCACACTTGAACTTCTGAGTCAATCCTTGTTAAGATAATCAGTTAAATTATAAGCTCATAACAACATATCAAAGTACATAACTTATATCATTTATGGCCAATTTATTACCCTCTACTTTACTACCATAAATCTGAAGACTTTACCAAAGTCACTGGACCAAGAACTACCTCCATCTGAAATTGTTGGAGGAACTGGTCCAGAAAATGTTGTCTGAGCCAGCAGATTGTTCCACATTGGAGAGCCCGAGGTTAAAAGCTTTTAAATTTTATTTGTGAAAAGTCTACATGAAGAATCAGCTACACGGCACAAATGTAATAAGAAAGTACACCTGTAATAGCTGTGTGGCTATAAAGTGACTGGCGATCAGACTTCAGAGTATAAGAGCCTTTTAAAATTAAATTTCACCAAGATACATTGAACTATTTATAAAAAGTGAAAAACTCATCAATAATTACATAAATATCTCATGTTAGCTTTAAAAACAACTTACGCAGCTCTACTAAGATCTCTCCGAAGTTTTAACATCTTTTCATAGGATGTCTCATCATTCTTTCGGTTCTGAAATGTAATATAGTTAATATTTACTCTACAATGACTCCAATAAGCTTGTGTTTTCTTTTTCTGAATATCTGTAAAAGCAAGTCACTATTTATTTAGACTCTAAAAAAAGTTTGGCAGTTCTTTAAATCTAACGTCAAGCAAAAATTAACATGTTAATACTGTATTTTATCATTCAACCAATAAACAAATATTTAAAGGTGCTATCTGACAGTCTGCTTTAGTCTAAGCTTAGATGATTTTCAACAGTATCTCAATTTTAGGGCAATAAAACTTGGTAAGCAACACTAAAAATGTTCATTCTTTTCAAATCTATAAATAAGGACGAGTGGAATTTCTGCTAAAAATATCACAGCGGATGAGGTAAACTAGGTAAAACGTTAGTGGTCAAGGAGAAATACACGTTTGTAATGATGATTGTCGCATTATGGTTCACTTTTCAGACAGGTGTGGGACATCCATAAACAGCATTTTACGAAATGACAATGTTTATGGTTCAAACTGTCGGACACCAACTTTGTGAGATACAATAATAAACAATGGTATCCGACAATTTACAATATCAGTTTTAAAAGGAAACATAGCATCATTGTATCTGGATATTTGGGAATCAACTCCCATGTGTACAGGCTTGCTTTAGGTAAACGATTTTGATCAGAAATTGATTGCTTGCTATTGTAATGAATAAATAAAATACTCGAATGACTTTTTCATCACTTTCTAAGTCAAACAGGAGTCATTACTTTTGCCTAAATGATTTTTTAGGTTAACCAGCCTTTTTTGAAACAGATTCATCTACTTACAGTAACCAAGTATTTTAAGTTTCAAGTTAATATGTTTGGATGATTTCTGAGAAATGGACCTGGGCCTGAACAAAAATGTTAACCAAAGCTGAGATGATAGTCATGACAATAGAGGGATTTGGATTTGCCGGCATTTTTGGCGACACTGTGAAGTGACATTTCTATTATTATAGCACAGGGGCACTTATGAGGTGCCCAGGGACTAAACTCGGCCGGTACATTATACTGACACTGACAAGTCAGGCATAATGCTGTCCCCTTAGCCCTGAGCATTAGGAGGAAAGCCACTACTACCAACTTTAAAGTCTTTGGTTTGACCCGGCCGGGGTTTGAACCCACTACCTCCCGATCCGCAAGCTGACGCTCTACCACCTGAGCTATTGATCATGACAGTAGTGCTATTGTTTCTTTTAAACTTGACCTGCCAACTATTCTGCGTAGACATGGATAAAACTAGCCACACTAAAATCATATTTGTAGCAACTCCCACTCAAATCTACTGCATTAATAAGCAGGACTTCAGCAAGACCTTTCAAGTTAAGCATCTATTTTTTTTTGCTTTTTCTACATTTCTTTCTTTGTTTTGCTTCAAAGTGCCAGATATACCTTAAAGGTGGTTAATGAAATGTACCTTTCTAGTTTGCATCTTCTCCGTCCTCCTTCTAAATGCAACATATGGGTTGTTGGTTGTTGAGCCATCTCGTTTTTCTGTTTTGACGGTCATTATCAGTGGATGTTGCTGCAATAATATGTACAACTTTTTTAGTTAAATAACTGAGTGCATTTATGGGTTTTTTCAAGTCTATTTTGACATTAATGATCTTAAAATGTACTGTTTCAACAGCACTCTCTTTCAGTTATTTGGAGACAGTTCTAAGGCTTTTGGAGTAAGTATTTATTTTAAACACAAAAAGTGTTTTCTTTAAAATAAAAATATGTTTGGAAATTATATATTTATTTTTCATAAAAAGTATGTTCTTTAAATATTTTGATAAATAAAAATGTATGTATTTACATTTACTATTTGTTCAAACGGCATTTACATTTTTTTTTACCATTTACCTAACTATTTGTTCAAACACTTTTTGCCATCTTTTTTTTGTTATCATTTTATTGTGCAGGATGTCCACCTCACGGATAAAGGTCGTAAAGGTGACATCCCATTATTGGAAGACCAATTAACATGAGTATTTTCATCCTGGCTGTGACTGACACCCACACATTGAAGACCAAGGAGTTATCAGACCACTACTCTAACCAGTAGGCCACTTGCTAAATGCACCCTTTATTGCTCTATCAATTCCCTGACCAAAAAAAAACAACATTTTTTTCCGGACAAATAACAGCGTCTAGTTTGCAAAATCTTTGAGCATTAAATTGTATTTCTTCATATGTTGGCCTCCTCCTCCCAATATTAACCAACCTCTTTCCTCCCATTTCTTATTTCAAATAATTTTAGATACAGAATACGTGAGCAAGCAATTGTCATAAAAGAACACAGGAGGAAAGAGACGCTTAAAACCCTTTCAGCTTCTTCCTTAATAAGTTAGTTACTGTAAATGTTTGTTTGTTTGTTTATTGGGTTTATCGTCCCACCAACAGTATTTCAGTTATCTGGAGACGGTGTCCAAGTGAAGCAGGTATAGTGCTGCCTTCACTGTGTATAGCATGCCATGAACACCTGGTATGATACATCCAGTCACATTATCCTGACACCGGGCCAACCAGTCGTGGAACTACCCTTATATTTTCTTGAGCGTTAGCAAGGGAGCTATACCACTACCATTTTTAACGACTTTGGTATGTCGCTAACCCGGGGCCTCCCGTACCTGGTACTGCAAATGACAAAAAAGATCCAAAACCTTCAGGCATAAGCATATTTATAGAGAAAGATGTTTACAAGAATAAAAAAGATGCTCATAATCATAAATAACAATAAAGATACCCAAAATCTTGAAGAAACTGCCTTAGCCTTTACTGATTTTGCTTCCTACTGTTTGACAAAAATTCTTCTCTTCCAAAATTCTCCGACTTTTCTCTGACCTTTGCTTATTTTTTTATATTTCCCTGACAAATTTCAAAATTCTTCTATGGCCTCAAAAAGAAAAATCATTTTCCCCCAGCTTTCCCTGCTGTGTCTATATAACACATTTTAAACATACTCACAGTGCGAAGACGTTTGTTCAACCAGTAGTCGTACACAGCTATAATGAGATCATCATCCTCTTTCAGCAGTAGCTTGGCTTCCCGAAGAGTCACTACCTGCTGACCGCTGCCCTTCTCTAGTCGATCCAACATCTCCTCAAACTTCAGTGGGGTTATCTCCATCTTTTTAGCCTGTTCGTTAAGCCAATCTTCGTCCTCAGAGTCCATGTCATAGTCCGGGATTTCCTGATCCATTCCAAATGCTGAAGATTGCAAGGAATCAGTAACACTGTCATATGACCACTGCTCAAATCAAAGATTAATTGGTTTTGATTTGTAAGTATTTTCTACCCCAAAATGCTGATGGTTGGAATAAGTTTTCATATCGCTGAACAGTTTTGACATTTGTAATAATACATTAAATCAACTGCAGACAACATGAAAACAAACCTTTAAATGAAAATAATATGAAATCAAAATATTAAATGAAAATGAGTGGTATCTTAATATAAATAAATATAGATATCTGTGTTACAGTTCAATGTTAATGCTGTTGCAGTATAGATATTTCGTAATTCTGAGTAAAGACAACACTGTACAGCAATATATAATGCACATAATTTTTGCAAATACTTTGTACAATTTGCCTGTGGCTAGAACTCCATATCGGTCTGAATTATCGATACGATATTTATATTGATATAAAATGATTAATATTCAATGTATCATAGATTAAAACTTGTTTACTATTATGTTTTTTGTGTGCATGTTTGTGTTTACCTGTAAATAAACTATTACTAATACTTTAATATGGACAGTCCTTCAACTATAACGTAGCAATAAGTATGGTATTGGTTTAGTTTACACAAAGGAGGCTGTTTTATAGAAGAAAATCATGGTATCTACAGTATCCAATATGCTTTGGACAACAATTTTCTGAAGGGACTTTGTTCCCTAGTGTTAAAACATTTTCAGGAACTACTGATTTGGCCAGATCATTAACATACTATTCTGCTTTCAGAAAAAATTGTGATAAGCAGGGTTCTCACTAGGATTTTGAAAACAGGAGTCCATAAACTCCCAGTCAAGGAAAAGTGGCAGTCCACATTTTTCACGCATATACTAGCTCATACACTTATTTGTTTTAATGTGTTAAGATTAAAACTTATTTAAGACTTATGTTAAAACTTATTTGTTCCAATGTGTATTGTACCATAGTCAGAAATAACAACAGATTTAATATATATCTAACTTTTTATTGTATATTTTGTAATGAATATTCGCAAGAATTTCATTAAAAACAATAATTTGTTTGAAGTCAAAATATAATATAACTGTATAGTTTGGTATATGAATTATTACTTGAAAAAAATCATTTTTGTCAGTAATTGTTCTAAAACATCAATTAATATTGAGTGTGTGAGTGTGTGTTTGTATCTTTATTTCTTCTTGTCATGTAAATATGTCAAATTATTCCTCCTATAGCCGACTATTCTTTACCTTTTCAGTTTTAAATGTTTAACAAAGTTTATTTGATATTGTGCACATAAATAATACAAACAACAACTTGTGACTTGCTGGTATAATTTGTATTAAGTAGGCACTGCATCAAAAAATCAGTGTGTTTTCATCTCTCGTAGTGATTTTGCTATGGTTTTTCAATCCCTTTTTCTTACATAGCAAAGTTTTATTCAAATAAGTTTTATAAAAAATGTTTTGATAATAATAATTTACACATGAGATCGCATTCAACAAACATGATGTGATTTATGCATGTTTTCCATTAGTCTCTAAAATATTTCTCAAATTTACGACACAGGTTTATTTATGTTAGTTTGGTCATAAACGCGAAATGGTTTATCAATACATTACTGTATACATAATGTTGTTTAAACAATTGAAATTACAATTTAATATTCTCGGAATACTGGGCTTTTGTTTACCTCTAGATAGAAACATGGCCTTGACACTGAATTAAGATTGAAGAAACATTCTATATGTTAAGCGAGTGAAAACCAGCATAACTTCTAAATGACATCATTATAAATTATTTTAATTTCTGCAACGTTGTAAGCATTTAATTG
Organism: Sinonovacula constricta; assembly: GCA_007844125.1. NCBI lineage: Eukaryota > Metazoa > Mollusca > Bivalvia > Cardiida > Solecurtidae > Sinonovacula > Sinonovacula constricta. The sequence continues at coordinate 41,010,342 of CM017560.1, forward strand.
AACAAAGTATCGAGGCTTGTTTGTTTATTGGGTTTATCGTCCCACCAACAGTATTTCAGTTATCTGGAGACGGTTATCCAGGCTTGAAATGGTTTTATTTTCAATGCATCTTGTTATGGACTAAATTAGCTACAAGGTAAATTCACTCAAGCTGAATTAAGGAGGAAATAATTACAATTTTATATGCACACTCAGTGCTCTGACTGGCGCCATTGCAATCATTAATAATTGGTTTTGGAGTGACGTCAGTTTTGAGAAGCAATATTATTTTAACGGTGACAATGTAACAATGCTAACTGATATGTTTTATTTTTTTATTTGATTGTCATAACTGAGATGCAGAAAAAAATACTATTAAGCAATATTCTGTTTATTTACTTGTCCCAAGCAAACTCTTAGAAATATCAATAATTCCCATCAAGGCTAATTTATACAAAATATGGTCGTCGATGATATAATTGTATATACAATAATAATTATATACACAAAAAATGATGAATTAAATGTTATAAAGAGAAAAAGAAAAAGATCTGAAGAAAAACCTAAATTCTAAAAAAAAAGAAAAATTAATTTACTGTAAATAGTAAAACACAATCAACATTGATATATCAGCACATGTGCGCTTTATGTTGTGCTACACGACACACAGATATGACCCTCAGAAATTTGAATTTGACCCCTGAAAATTTTGACTGACGTGTCAATGACCCTTGAAGTTCAGAGTCTACCGAACACCCTGCTAACTGTAGCAATGCATCATCACTCGCATTAATTTGGAACAATTTAGCTATCAATCAAGAACGTGTGATCTTTTGTCATACATCAGTAGAAGGAGTCTATATCTAGCATCAACAATCTCTCTGCATGGATGCAACCTAGGTAGTGATGCTATGGGCGTAAATAGTGTGGAAATCGAGAAACTCCATTGAAACATAGTCTGTGTTAGACCGACAGGCTGTATGTATGAAGTTCTGCTATGAAATCTATGTTCAAACACAAAATGTTGATTAAAGCGTTTGGAGAACATCGAATATAGCCCAAGTCAATGGACTATTTTAAAAGAACACCAAACCATTTTAAGTGCATCCAGATATTGATATTAAAGGCAGACAGAAGAGATATTGTGGTGAAACCACTGGCATGATGTATCGTATAATGTGTTTAAGTCAATTCATTATCAGTCTTTAAGAATGAAATTTAAAGTCAGACTGAAACAGGCACAGCGACGTAAACGCTACAGAACTACTTAAACAAGTGTCAAAAGCCAACCATAAAGGTATAATGACTAATGAAGCAGACGTGATTAAACAACCTAAGCTGGATGTGATTTTTTTTAAATCAATAATATTGACAGGTTTACAAAGAACCGACAGACAGCAGAGCAGTAATCATAATAATTATCAATCCTGTTTGTTTTACCAAAGTCCTAGATAAAATTGTATTTTTTGTTATTTTAAATGATTTTGAAAAATCTAAAGAATGTAATAAATTTAATTATCCTAAATCTGTTTTCCTATTATTATCTCACTAAAGCTACTGTATAACTATTTTCTTGAATCTTAAAAGAATTTAGGATTCTGGCATCTGCTTTCATCTTCATTCACATTACATTAAAGAGTATCTGGGTTGATGGATATTGTTTATCTTAAATGAACATTTATGGTTAGTGGATTGGACTAGCCTGCAGATTTACGTCAGTCTCTGTCGATTTACCTGTGTTAAGTGCTATGTGTTAGTTGCTATATGAAATGTGTATAAAGCGCACCTTTACGGAAGGTTACGGACGCCCTTCAGGAAATTTCAGAAATTAAAATCGTAAGTGACTTCACAAGAAGTACATGTTTTTATAAAACAAAATGGCGAGCAGTGAAAGCGAGACGAGTCATTTAGAATTGAACTGTTCTCCTGGTTCTGTGACGGACTACGAACTAAGTCTTGCACGTAACGTGAAGTAACTTACGAGGATAATAATTTTCATTACAAACCAGCTGGGAATTACTGAATTTGTTTTCACAAGGTCTATTCCAATTCACACCCGATACATTTGTTCCAGTCGATTTGATCGCTCTAATCCACTGATCCTGAAGAGACTGCACTTTCGGGTATCGGTGCAAACTTATTTCCTCGTTTATTTGAGCAACCCCACACACTGTGCACCTGGTATATCTGCCTTTCAAATGCCACAATTTTGCAACTGTACAGAAAAACTCCTTGTTTTGCGTAAACAAACGAGATGTATATCAATCTTTTGTGTACTTCATGTGACGTCACACTACAACTTTCTGCGGAAATTTATGGAAATCGTTACGCATCATTAGAAAAAAAAATCACAGAACGCTTAAAGTTTGGCCACCCCATGCAATGAAATGAGAACTAATATCTCAGTTAAATCTTCTTATAATAAAATTCTAATATATCATAACAGATATAAAACCTAACATCAATAACAAAGATATGTTGCTAAATGTTTTCCAGTCTATGTCTGCTGCAACATCTACCACCCCCAATACATATTACATTGATTCCTTCATCAAAGCCTTTCACTTAAAAATTATAAAATTTTCTTTCGTGTTGAAATAAAGCACATTGTTAGTATGAGTTTCATTTGTACATTATTTTACTTTGCAAAAACAGCAACAATTACCATCAGTTACACTGAAAAGTTTACAAATAAAAAATAATTATTCTTGCAGCTTTGACAATTAATCATTCTTCTACTTCTTGAGGCCAGGTCTTGAGCAGAAATTAAACAGCATTATCCCTATATGCCATCACGCTTCGCTTGAAGCTATAAAAACCTAGATCTTCTGTCCATTTATCTGTGCCAAGTCAGCAAAGTCTACAGCATCTGTCTATTCAACTTATAAAATTTTACTGAACATCCAGAAATTGTGGAGTACTTGCAACAAGGTCCACCACCATTTTTTACAAGACTGGTTTATTAAGAATTGAACAAAATGCACCTACCCTGCAAATGGATGTACTGTTTGGGCTGCTTGTAGTCATTCTTATACAGCTTGCTGTACCTGTCCACAAAAGTTTCCGCTTCCGGTATGGGAATAGTCAGATGCTCTGCAGTACCGTACACCTGTCTGGCTGATAGCGCTCTTTGAAGATGGTGTTCCTGCATATAATGATATACTCTTATAAAAATGGTAAGGACTGATCACGAAACCAAGCGCCTAAAAAGAAATCTTGTAAATACTTTTTGTCCAAAAACAGTTCGCTTAAGGTGCTAACTTAGTTGGCAGAGCACATGCCTCCAGAGCAGTATGTCATGGGTATGAGCCATGCTGAGGGTAAAATGTTTTATGCTGGTTGCTTTACAACAATGGCAATAAGGATAATAATGCTGGCTAACTAGAAATATATTGCATAAAAATATTGTTATCATTCTCAACCCTTTCACTGCCATCAAAACGGGCTGACCCCTCCGATAAAATGTTATGTATAGTTTGTATACTGCCATCAACACAGGTAAATCCATGCCGGGAATTCCCCAATAGGTTAAATAATCCAAAAGTTGATTGATGTCACACATTTCACATATATATCTGTCCAATGTTATTTTATTATGCAGGTACAGGGTTAAAATGACATTGAAAATATAGTGATTGGCAAAGAGAGTGTTAAATTACTATCACAACTCTTTAATGAAGGAATTAACTTTTTACAGATGGCACCTAACTGTTTGGTGGAATATATGCCCTCTTGGCTTCACATTATACTGCATTTGATACATAATACCAGCAGAACACAGATTCACACTTTTAAAAAATTATTTTTATAAATAAAATTATGGTAACTACATCATTCAATGAACAAAATAATTGTCATTGTTGTACCTGTATAGCTGTCATTATTTGTCAAGAAAGATTACATTGTTTGAGACAATCAAATGTTCACAATGCCAGTAAATATCACGCTTTCTACTTTCAATCTACTATAAGTGTCAATTTAATAAAATTATTTCTACTGACATTTATATCTGTTGAAAGGCTTGTATTTTTCATTTGAAAAAACTAGTATTAGCACAAATCATGAGATATACTTTTTTATGAAATCAAACAGAAGCGAAAACGAAAGTAGGAAACTCCGATACTGGTTATTTCCCTTGCTGTGCACCATGTGACCCATATCTAATAATAGTAACATGCTAAAACACTGAAATCCGCAATATAATGGTTGCTTTTAGCAAATATACATAAATAAAACAACAAGACTTTACTTGTATGAGAGTTGACAGGTCTCGATTTCCTCTAATTATGAAGGACTATATGTATGCGTAATTCGCGCGAGAAAATCCAATATGGCGGCCATTGCAGCCCCGACAAGCAGAACACAAAGACCTACCGTTTCTTCTTCTTTTTCCATTCCTGTTGGCATTTGCGGAACTGATCTGTTAATCGTTGCAAAATCCGGAAGGTCTGGTATGTCTTCAGCTTTATAAACAGGCATCGGTCTCGCGGCGTCCAGCGCCCGAGCTCGAAACGTTACCTTGCTCATCTTGAATGACCTGAATTTATGCTAATGAGACGGCCACCAAGAAGGCTTTTTTAAAAATATGAGTAACATCGGGTCCCATCAACACTTCAAGCACTCAATCCATAATATGAGTGTATGTACATTTATATTAGCCACAAAAGTTCAAGATATAAACACTGTGAAAGTCACAATTGACTGCGCAAATTTGGTAAATTCCACGACTCTTCAAATTTTCATCATGGCGGCCGAAAAAGCCAATGAACGCCACCCATAATGCAGTGAGCTGAAGCTCATTGCGCATGCGTCGTACAAAACTCGGAGCACGTGGTCCTTCAATAACAAGATATTTTTCTTGAAGTTGTAAGCATGTGGTATTGAATTTGGCTTGTAATGGACTTTATTCATTTATTCATGAATAGAATTTGTCACGTTTCTTGGAGGGAAAATGTGATTTATACAGTAATTGTGATTTTTTGAGCAAATTTCTTCGAGCTTATATCATCTACAAACTGTTCACGAATGCATGTTCTAATTTAGTCGCAACAAAATGGATCAATTTATCAGTACATCTACAACTAGAGTTAACAAGAGGAAGCTTAACCCGTTGTGGTTTTAAATTAAATCAAGCGGTTGTAATCATATCTTTTTAAAACAGTATCAATAATGTCAGATTTCTCTTCTTTTTGCATGTTTTGTCAATTTAATATAATAACACATGCAATTTAGTCTGATAATGTCTTATTGCATAGATCTAATGAACAAACACTACAATTGTAGTAAATGGATTGGCTATACATTATATAACGTTATCGATCTCTTATACGCTAAATTTGGAACTTGAGTAGATATTTAATGTGCGTGTATGGGCGGATCTACGCGTTAATAAATGTAAAATAACGATTTGATTTCCCAGTCGACAGCTGATACATTTTTTTAATATAATTAAAGGGCGTTTATTAGTTTTAATGCAGTTAACATAGGTGGTGGGGATCATATGAATTCATGAGTTGGTTAATTATCATTCAAATGATAACTTAATTGTGAATACTCACTATGCTATTTTCATTTCTATTCGCACAATTACCAGTTTCGCGGACTAATTTTATAATGAAGAATTTATCTGTAAATATATGTAATATCTATAGTTCTACGCATATACAATTTGTGCAGTATAAAAATCAGTCTTCAGTATAAATTATTTTCCTATATTGTGCTTTTAACTTCTTGCTGCGGTGTTTAAGTACATATATTTAAATGTGTGGTGTTAAAATGACAAAGACCTGAAGTAAACAAACTAACCTTTACATCTTTTTCAATTTTTTTCAAAGAACCGACAATTTTTGTTTACACTTCAAACGGCATGTAAAATTGCCATCAGTGTCGAAATAATTATCATTTGTTTGATATTTTGGTGACATCCTAAGTTGTTCTCTTATTATGACAAAATTATGATCTATGATGTAAAATGAGTGATTTATATGTTGTTTAAAAGCAGTTTGAAGTGTCTGTATGTGTTAAAGGTGGTATCCGACAGTTTGGACCAAAAATATTTTCGTTAAACATTTTAATGCTTACGTTACCATTATCAAGTCATTAATTGAGTTCAGGTTGAAGAATGATCTAACTTTGTAACGTAGCAATACCCGATCGTCTCTAGGTTTTATATGTTTTTCACGATTAAAACCTATCCTAGTAAAGTTATATAGAAAATCGTATGACATGTTGTTAACAAACATATATTGCTAAGGCATTTATATTGACCCAAGTTAAAGGGGCGATCCTTTATTAACAACAATTGTTTCTTACCTGCTACGGATTCGAGTGGGTAAGGTGCCAATTCGCGATTTTATTTTGCGATTTATTTAATAAGATTCACTTTGCTTCATTTGTTACACACCATAATAATAATCATCATCATCATCATCATAATCATCATCATCATAATCGGTTAGCGAAATATTGAGAACAGAACAAAACGAGGAATCTTAGTTATTTTTTCTAACTTAAACTAATAAATTTCCTTAAATTTGGAAACATCCTTAGAATTTTCATAGATTCAGTTGATAAATAAATGATTTATATCTTATGCAATAGTTCAACATTAAAAAAAAAAAAATCTTCGTTAAAGTCAAGAAAAAATTACCTTTATTCTTTATAACTACAAACCAAGACCTTTAATGTATTAAAATGAAGAAGTAAAAAGTTTCGATATACAGTTTTTAGTGCATGCTTGTATGCTTACTGGTTTCTGCATTACTAAACCTTGACTTCACTCCACCATTCCAGCACAATGCATGTAGTTATCGTTCCTGGTAATGGGGCTGGTGAAGTCACGAAGGCCAACTGGTACGGCTGGGCCCAGCGGAAGATCGCGGCGTTGGACGGCGTGACGTCATGTGACCTACACAACATGCCCGACCCTATAGTGGCCAGGGAGTCGGTCTGGATACCTTACTTGAAGGAGAAGCTGCACTGCGACGAAAATACAGTCATTATTGGCCACAGTTCCGGGGCAGAGGCTGCTATGAGATTCGCGGAGCGGTACAAGGTCAATACCGTTTGCATACAGTCATTAAATCATAACTATTCAAAAGTAATGTCCGCCAGTTTGGACAATTTTGTTTTATCAAACAACCAAATTAGTCACTATTATTTGAGCAGGTCCTGCAAAAAACCGTTTATTGATGTTCTACATCAATGTTAAAAGTGAATACACCAATTATCATTACAAACTTGTATTTTCTATCTTAGCCACGCTGCCCTTTAGGTAATTTTATTTTTAAACTAAGAAAACCACGGGATCACCTTTGAGTTCTCGTTGTATCATCATCCGTGTATTCCGCTCTGACGTCGATGTCTATTTTTAGCATAAGTCTTGGTCGTTCTTTTTTAGATTAAGATTAAGAACGAATGAACATTCTTGGACATAATTTTCACTGACTTATATTTGAAATGGCATTCACATTTGTCCTTGCTAAAAATGAAGAATAAGTTTCTGCAGATATTATGTACAAATACCCCAAACAGAGGTCCGATATTGTTACATGTATTTGATATAGGTAAACTGTTGGATAACACATTTAACAAATATATTTACTTACCGGTGTTAACACTATTGACATTAACTGACATGTAGTTAAGTTATATTTACCTAAGGTATTTTTACTTGTTTTCCTTGTATATGTGTATCTTTACCTATATTACTTGTATTTGCTTATGCTATTTAAATGTGGAATCCGACAATTCGGACCAAAATTTTTTTTTTCAAATAACCAAATGAATTATTGTTAGATGAAAAAGGTCCTTTTAAATGCTGTTCATTGATGTCCTAGATCTCTGTGAACAGTCAAGCAAACATTGCCACTCGTCATTGTAATCAGGTATTTCCTATCCTAGCCACGCTGCAGAGATAGCTGTTTTAAATGTTTTTTGACAACACGTTATATAGTCATCCGGATAATCCGCTCTGACGTCGACATCTATTTTTAGCCGAGACCACTATCGAGTTTTTTATACAGTTGGAAAGAATACACACTCAGAGTGATTTTTTCGAGATTAGTTTAGTCTTTAAAACTGAGTTAGAGTTTAAAATCGTATTTATTAAGACTAAAGTATGGGTTTTTACACAACATAAGCCCCAAATCCCCAAATCAGTAGTTCAATATTGTTATATGTATTTAATATAGGCAAACTGTTGTATACCAACTGTAAATACTTACAGGTATATTATTATTCTAATTGTTTTTGTTTTTTTCTCTCTCGTACCTCAAAAACCTTGGCCGTGTACTACTTTGCATATATTGTCTTTGCTTGGGTTGAGGTGTTGTTGCTTTTGCTCATGAAAGTAAATGTACGCATTTAATTGTTAATTCACCTAATTGTTCACTTTTAAATTAAATTGTGTATGTTAACACTTTCACAGGAAAGGGATTACCTGATACCCTAATCTGTTTCGCAACCCCTATAGCGTTGTATTGCTATAACACGTTTTATACTTATGTATGAGGAATTAAGAGAGAAAAGGAACGGAGAACATGTATTTTGTTCTTTTAAGCTACTAACAGAGAAAATAATGCAGCGCTAATCCTTTTCGTTTTGAACACCACTCTTATATGAATAGTAAGTTTATTGACTTATAGGGTCTCTTGCAATACACATACTTGCCGAAATGTTGTTTTGTTGTTGTTGTTTCTATTGGCACAAGTCTTGAAAAATACGTAAAATATTTATCATATGGCACTATTGTGTTACAAAATTTTGTTGTTGTTTACATTACCCCGCAATTCTAGCAGTTTTTGTTATTTATAAACATATCATAAACAGGCTTATATCATATCATACTGCACGAGTCTTAAATAATATTTCAATTGAATTAAGGTCCGGGGTTTGATACTGGTGTCGGCCTGTGTGTCCGACCTCGGAGACGAGAACGAGCGCGCCTAGCGGCTACTACAGCCGTCCTTGGGAGTGGGAGACGATCCGCAGCAATACCTGACTGGCGGGTCCAGTTCGGGTCGACGGACGACCCCTTTATCCCATGGCCGGAACACCAGCAAGTGGCCGACGGTCTTGGGAACCGAACTGCACAAATACGAGGAGAGGGGTCACTTCATGAACTCAACATTTCCTGAATTGATCAATGTCGTGAAAGAAAAGCTTAAGGAATAAAATGTGAAACATTTTAATTTTTGTTGGCTTTAAATTTTAACAATGATACCTGTTATACCTATAGAAAACCACGGGACTGAACATTGACTTATCACATTAGATCTTTTTTTCCGTTTATTTTTGTGCAGTGCAATATCTACGTTAGGGCAAGCACGCACAGCTATGTAACGGATATGCTTTATGAAAACTTATAAATACGCTAACCATTACGCCGCTGTACTGATCTTGGTCTTGATCACAGGTTAAAGCCGTGGACACAATAAAAATCTTGCTCTTTCTGTCTTCCTCCGTCTTCTCTCTATCTCAGTCACATTTTTAGCCTTTGCATAGCTGCTACTACGAGAAACTAAATTTTTCGATTGTACTTTTGGATTTAAGGTGGTAGCCGAAAGTTTATCTATATCTAAAACATGTAACAACATTTTACCCCTGTTCTGTGGAATTTGTGCATAAATTGAGGCTTAGCCTTATTCTTTAGTTTAAGTAATGATTGTTATTGAATTACCCTAGTTGTTAGACAGTACAAATCGTAAAATATATCGCGCTAAATTTCCGATTCTTCTAAATCTATAAATAGACATGATGGGGATTTCAGCTAAAAATAGTAATCAGAGCTGATTATCCGGATGATCATGTAATTTGGTCTCAAAAGTAAGTGGTCACGTGGTTTTCTTAGTTATGTAAATAGCTAACTGTGCAGCGTGGCTAAGATAGGGAATACCTATGCGTAATAACATGTGGGGATTTATGCTTCACTGTTCACATGTGCATCAATGAACAGCAACAGCAGTTTGCATGACCTTTCAATGAGCAATGACTTATGTGTATTTTGAAATGTCCAAACTGTTGGATACAATCTTAAAGAAATCTTTTGATAATAAATCTTAGGCTAAATGGACCATAAAAAGACTATGAGCTTTAATGTATATACATTTGTATTGTGTTCATCAACACAAATACAAAACGTATGCTTATTTTTTGTGTTAATTGCTATTTAAAAAAGTAAGTATCTTATCTAATTTATATTATTATAGTTAATGTTATAATTACGTTTTTGTTGAGTAAATAAAGCACAATTGACTAAAGTCTGAATAAACGAATGAATAAATAAAAGAATAAATCAATTAATAACACACGTACTTACACATATTGAAAATGTTGCTTTGTATGCTTGTGTTGTACAATTTCATTGTTAAGGGAAAAAAATGATTCACCCATTGTGTGCTTTTCCCAATCGTTTTTATACACCAATTCATCTTCACTGGAGAATAAAAATATACCACATAACATTTGAGGTGATATTTGTCAGTTTGCCTATATCTTATATATGTAACAATTTTCTGACCTCTTTTGGGGGGAATTTGCGCATAATTTCCTGCAAAAAAGTACTTTGACGATTTTCAAAAGTGTTTTAATTTTGGGACAATTAAAACTCGTTAACCAACACTTAAAATGTTAATTCTTTTCAAATCTTTAAATAAGAACGATTGAGATTCCTGCTAAATACAGACATCGACGTCACAGCGGATGACGTGGATGAACTACAACATAAGTGGTCATGTTGTTTTCTTAGTTTATAAACTAGCTATATCTGCAGCATGGCTCAGATAGGAAATACCTGTTTGCAATGATGAGTTGTGATTTATGGTTAAGTATAAACACAGATCTATGGCAATCAATGAACAACATTTTGCAGAACTTTTTTTATATAAACTATGACTAATTTGGTTACTTGAGAAAAAATGTCGGCCCAAACTAGGTGGATACCTACCTTTAAGGTATGATTTTTTTTAAATGTCAGGCATGCAGAAAGAGCATAGTTTTTAAGACTTCATTGTACGATTACTTCATTTTCGACATCCTGCATGCCACTTATTAAATCTGAAAGGCATGCAATTATCTATTAGAAATCAGAAGTAACGGATGATAACGATGTTTTTGTACCTGCGTTTAACGAGGAGGGTCCATGGGATGTTTTTCCTTGAAAACGTTTGATTTCTAAATCCGCTGCCGAGTAACCCCCATTTTAGGAATTTTTCATTCACATATTTGTTATCAGATAACTATCCGTACAATTGCAACCTGAGTTAGTTAAGATAAAGCTGGAAAAGGGGTTTCTTTTGCGACAAACCCGATATGGTCGCTTAACAAATATGGATTACAAAAACTGTAAATCTTGTAACAAGATATGTTGTTTGGAATGGAAATTTGTCTTTGGTAATACATTCATTAATATTTATAAATATATCTATAAAATTGGACGTAACCTGAGAAATGTTTGTTTGGCTTTATCATCCCACCAACAGTATTTTAGTTATCTAGAGGCGGTGTTCACTTGATATATTGATATGTAGATATATTGCTGCGTCCACATTGTACGACATGCCATGCACACCTGGAATGTCACATTATCCTGACACTGGGCCAACCAGTCGTGGAACTAACCTTATATTTGCTTAAACATTAGCAAGGGAGCTATACCACTACCATTTTAACGACTTTGGTATGTCGAGGCCCTGGATCAAACCTGGGGCCTCCCTATACCTGGAGCCGAGAAGCAGTAACTGAAGCCGTAAAAAATTATTCACGGTTAACTCGCGAATACCCCTCATCTATCAATAAGAATATTATTGGAAATAAACAATATTCGCAATTGTTTTAAGTAAGATTATATGGTAAATAAAGGCGATGTAAATATGTACACTTTTATGCAATACCAGCCTGTACAACATAATTATCATTTTACGGTTAAATTAATACAATTATTTTCTGTTATTTCGAGCCGACACAGTTATCGTTATATGGCTGTGCCCATCGTATTATTGTTGACAGAAGACCCCAGATTATGTTCATGGTAGAACCACCGGCGCACCGCAGGTAACATGGCCACGTGAAAGTTCTCACGTAAACTGGCACTGGAAGCCACACAGTGAAGGACTGAGTGGTTACTAGTGCGTCTTGTCGCTCGGACACGGGCGAGACAAAAATGGAGGAAACTATTATTTGAAATAGGTATCAAAACATCACATACATGCATGCACACACACACACACGCACGCACGCCAGACCGCACGTTCACACGCACGTACACATACATGAATTCAATTCAATAAACTAGTAAAATAACGTATGCATTACTTTTAGTACAGCTGCGCGCCAGGACGCACTTTCGTTATTCCAGAAATCAAAAGCAATGTTGTTATTTAACAAAGCGGTACTTATTCCGCATAAATACGATTAAAAATAACAACAACAAAAACAAGAACACACAGACTCAAAAGTTAAAATTCAGATCCTCCCGTGGACACGTAATGTCGTCTTAATCTTGCATATTAATACTAGTATTTCAAAGTTGCGGTTGAGCTAAATGAATCACGCCTATTCATACATCGTTTGTTGTAACGCCATACTTCCGTGGCCTCATTGTAATTGACACACATTCCTCGATAATACCGTACCTGCTACTTTGTTCCGTGTTTTTTGTTTTGTTGTTGTTGTTATGTTTTGCAGCGGGACGGTTAAAGATTAATTTCAGGGTTTGATTTTTTGTTTTCAACGCAAGTTATGCAAGGGAATATTTTTCAGGATATGATTTAAACTCGCATATGCATAATATTTAATATCAATGAAACCTATTAAAGGCGGTGTACAGTAGTTTCGAAAAAAGTCTCTCATGCTACCAAATAAATTATTGTTACCTGAAAAGATCCCACGAAGTGTTGTTTATTAACGCCTTACATCCGGGTCGAAAGTAATACATAACTGCCCGCCCCCACGGTTCATTAAGACATGTTTCATATGCGAGCCACGCTACAAAGTTTTCTATAAAAAAAACCACACACACACACAAAAAACCCACAAAAACAAACAACACCAACAAAAAACACAAACAAAAACCCACACACGAACACCCAAAAACAAACATAACACGTGACCATTTACTTTTGAGATCACGTTACGTGACAATTTGGGTAATTCGCTCTCATGTCGATATCTATTTTTGATATCAGTCGTGCTTATTTGTAGATGGACATAATGGACATATTTCACAATTTTGAGGTATTTTCAGAATTGAGGTATTAGTTTGAACAGCGCTTACTAAAACTGAGCATACGTTTTGCAGCAATCATGGACAAAACATATCCAGAACTTGGGTAAGATATTGTTACATGTATTAGATATAGGCAAACTATAGGATACTATCTTTACAGTACATGGTTTGGCTGATTTATATTAACTACATTTAAACAAAACACTTTCCTATCGTTTCCGGGAGATTTTAGGAGCTATGAATCCAGGAATTGGTCTGACATCTGTCTGAATCCGCCCTTTTTTCTACACCAGAATTTGACACAAACGTAAGCTTTCCCCGTCTGTGTACATTTCGAACTTTCAGGTAGATAATTTTGTACTAACCTGAATTCAAGTTTTCGATTTCATTAAGTTTGTCAAAGTGACCGGCTTGTTAGTGGTTCCTACATAAATATGCGACTGTCCTCCTGCTCAACCAACAATTAATAGTAGCCAGAATTTAGTCGCATTGATATAGCAACATTTTTAGGTGCGACTAAGATGATAATATTTAGACGAAATCCTCGGATGACGATTTTTAACATAATTAAATATGGTATCCGAGAGTTTACCTATATCAAATTCATTTAACACATGTACCACTACTTTGGGGAATTATGGCCTAATTTACGCATAAACTCTTAAGTACAAGTAAAGTCAGTACAAATCGCGATAACACCGTTCTTAAAGTTCAATCATTCCAAACCTATAAATAAACACGATATTGATCTCTGCTAAAAATAGATTACCGACGTCAAAGCGGATTACCCGGATGATGATACAACGTAATTTCAAAGGAGAATTGTCACGTAGTTTTCCTAGTTAAAAATAGCTATCTCTGCAGCGTGGTTTCGATAAGAAACACCCGTTTGCAATGAGGAATGGGGATTTATGTTTCACTGTTCACACTGATCTAGGGCACCAATGAGCATCATTTTGCAAAACGTTTTAGGTAACAATGACTTTTTTTTGACTATTTGAGAAAAAAATAATTAGGTCCGAACTATTGGATATCACTTTGAAATGTAAACATCATATGCCTAGAAATGTGAACATATTCTAATAAGTGACGTAAATTGTTTAAATGCGCACGTGGCATTAGATGCCTAGTGGTTGTACTTTTATAAGTTTATTTATGCGCACTTCAAGTTTTAAATCGAAGAAACTGTTACTATCTGATAAGCTCATAATATTTTAACTTCATGTATAGTCATTCTATTTCAAAATTTATATTGCCAGAAGAAAATACATGACAGGTTGCTCATGCAAAATAACTTTGTTAAAGCTAAGAAAGTTTTTATAAACATTTGAATTGGACGAGAAAAACATAATATAAAATTAGTTTGGAATGTTGTGGTTATACATACCAGTTGCACACCCAAAGCGTTTACGTATATTTACATATCTCTTCCTCCAGATCTTATTTAGTTTGTGGATATCAATTTATTCGTGAAATGGTAGAATTAAATGAATCTAGTAGGCCTACACGCATAATTCATTTGCATTCATGACGTTAAATTCAATTTAAAAGGATATGATCCGTTTCATGCAAACACCATTCACACAGTTTAAGTGCAAAATTTAAAATTTGACATAATGAAGGATGTATAGGTAAAATTAAAATGATCAGTACGCCCTCGTGAATGCCTTCAATCTGTGTTTGGTTTTAGTCTCAGCGTCAGCCGGATATCCATGACAGCTGTATGGAGTGGTCTTCTTGCTTCAAACTGTTCCACACCATGGGTGTTACTCCTCCCTCCTAACAGTTGCTAAGTTTTTATTCATGCCTAGGAGATCACAAAAAAAAGCTCAAAAGTTTTGTGGTAGGTTAACCAATCCCAATGTGGGTTACATTGCCCCGATTGGTTCCCAGTGTGGGTTACATTGCCCCGATTGGTTCCCAGTGTGGGTTAGATTTGCACCCAATCGGAACTCCTCGGGTAATTCCTTCCTCGGGACAATCATCCCAATCTGAACTCCTCGGGTAATTCCGTCCTCAGGACAATCATCCCTCGGATGTATCTGGTGCAATGATACTTAATGAAATCACGATCGTTTTGTTCGCCGGAAGTCGGAAGAAGAATATGCCTAAGTAGTTCGCACAAAACATAGACGCTGCCATCGTTTGACAGCTGCATGTCTGCTGCGCAGGGTAAATTAAAATCGGATGATTTAAATTTGAAGCCGCCGCAAATTGAAGTTTTACTGGCATCGTACTATAGTGAGCTGTCATCCGAGCTGCCATCTTTGTGTTGACGTCTGTCAAAAAAGAAGTCTCATTTTGGGATGTGGCCGAGGTAATCCGACTACCTACATACATCCGAGAGATGATTCGTGAATTATCCGAGGTGTTCCGATTGCAATCATCCCTCGGATGTATGTGGTGCAATGATACTTACTGAAATCACGATCGTTTTGTTCGCCGGAAGTCGGAAGAAGAATATGCCTAATATGTATTTCGCACAAAACATAAACAATGCCATCGTTCGACAGCTGCGTGTCTGCTGCACTGGGTAAATAACAAATTGAAGTTTTACAGGCATCGAACTGTAGTGAGATGTTACCCGAGCTGCAATCTTTGTTTTGACGTCTGTCACAAAAGTAGTCCCATTTAGTGAAATGTCCGAGGTGATCCGACTACCTACATACAACCGAGAGATGATTTGTGAATTATCCGAGGTGTTCCGATTGATTTGCACCTATTTGGTTCCCTATGTGGGTTACACTTGCACCGGCTGGTCCTCCATGTGGCTTACACTGGCACTGATTGGTTAAACTGGCTTTCTAAACAGTCTTCCCCGACATTTAAAACCGTTCAAAACCGAAATCGGAAAATTTCTATCAAGTATCAACACGAGAGCCAAGCCAGATGTAGATTTAGGTTTGGACTGATTTTATAATTTAAATGTAGATTCAGTGAAAGAAACTAGTAAAATGAAATCATCTATGGTCGAGATAGAACGAGATGGAACGCACCTCTGACATTCCGGAAATGAAAAAAACAACAACAAAAAAAACAAAACAAAACAACAACAACAACGACGGTATCATTTAAAAGCGACTCGGGCACAGTTGTTTATTTTTATTTTTTGCACAACAAAGCTTTATTAAACATCAATGATCAATAAATGAAACAACAATTAAACAACAAATTAAACAATAAATTAATCTGCACTACCTCTGTTCACTAGAGTACGTGAACATGAAGTCCTTCAATATGCCTTTTTGTCTTTAGGTTGCACTGTGTGGGAATGGACACCGGATATAGCTCAAAAAGTGATAAGTAAACATACCAATATGCTGTTGTTTTTCTTGACCAGAGGTAAGATCTTGCTGTGTTAACGATTATGTACCGTATCCACAAATGAAACAAGTGTTTGAACTATTGGCTGAATGCTAAATTTGGCCTATGATGTGCTTTATAATGCTTAAAAATTAGCAGACCATGAAAAATGTTACTTTAAATCTGTGATGATCACCTCAAAACTCACAGAATTTCGACAAATATTGTAATCTTAGGAAATATATCGAATAAATAAAGAAATCTGAATCGAAGGATTTTACAAGCATGAGCTAAACTATGTTTATTGTAAAAACTGGCAATGTAACTTTTAAACTGTTAAAGATATGCCCTTACAAATGTTCACGATACTGTACCGGGGATAGCCGTTTTGTGTACTGGGGATAGTTTCAAAGTTGAGCAATGTGTACTGGGGATAGCATGTAAAAATGGACCAAAATGATAGTAAAACTACAACATTATACATACAATATACATGTATGTCTTTTTCGAACTATTTCGGTTACTCCATTTTTTTTTAAATTATCAATATTTATCATAGGTACGTCTAATACTAATTGAGTATAAAAGACGTATCACATTTACCAATGATTTATAGGTCCAGGGCTACTACCTTTATTATCATCTTTCTTACCATCTATTCGACTCTTGTTTAATAACCTACAAAATAACTTTACTTTCAGAATAACAATGCAGTACATATGTTGTTACTGCAAACAGTGCTTTCAGGAGTACAAGGATGTAATCTGGCACCTGATAGAAAGGCACCACACTGAAGAGATAAAATTCAGACGAACAGTCAATTGTAACCACGCCCCCCCCCCCCCCCCCCCCCAGCTCCGGGGAATAGCCGGGACTTTGCCTTTCGGTCCAGCCAATCCCGGGACGAACTGATGGTTAAACCCCGGCCAAATGCTCCCGCACCCCAGAGACTCTACATAAGGCCCAATCTCGGCTAAATTTGGCGCTATGACAAAACCACCGCGGTCACCCGGCCCTGCGGGTGGACATGGAAAGTAAAAACACGGCCCTTTTCCTCGGTTATCCCCGGTATACCCCGGACCTGGGGGTGGGGGCGTGGTTACAATTGACTGGTGCATTATAATGTCATTTGGCCCGAAGTGTAATGTAAATATTTTTTATATTATACCGAACCTTGTATATTACCATTAAATACTATTAAAGCGCTTTAGGTGTGTTTTATTAAACAAAGCTAATGAAGTTTTCTTGCGACTTTTCTACGTCGGTGTGAAAATAGCAAGATGCACTTACTAGATGTATGACGTCACCGGTCAATATTATATTTATGATATGGACAGCTGATGATATAAAACTGAATTTTCATTAGAATACAAAGACATACGGACCGATCATCTTTATTTATATATACAAAGAAGGGACACATTTATGTAAGGTATACTATACATATAACAGTAACATTTTTGCTCTAATTTCTCGATATGGACAACATTGGACAACTTCCCCTGAGCTTGCATAGAGTTAAGATGTCGTAACCATTATCACAGTCTCGTTAATATAAATACATCGCAACTATCCTCAGTACAGTTAATAGCTATCCCCTGTGCAGTTATTTATTTGCTTCAGCTATCCCCGGTACATCTTCAGGTCATCAAAAATGATGAATATCTCCATAACAACAAAACATATCGTATTGATATCATACACAATATTAGATGCTGTAATTACAATGAAATCGCTCGATTCAGTTTTCATTTTTATTTTCTATTTGTTGTTTTATGTTTGAAATCGTATCACATAACTGAACATTTGTGAGCGATCATCCAGCATTCGGCGATAATTTTGCTATTATACAAAAGAGGAGACACATTTCCATTATAGTCGTGTATTGCACAGGATTGATCTATTCGAAGCTCTTCGAATTTGATAAATATCACTATAAAATAAAACAATAATAACAAAAAACTTACCATGTGTCAGAATCAAACGCTTATTGATTGATCATTTTTCGAGCTATATCCGGTGTCCATTCCCACACAGTGAGGTTGGGTACATCAAAAGCGCCGCAACGCTTTAAATTTTATATATTCATGTTTCTAACGATCTGACGTTCAGCATCATAGAATAGCCCGTTCGCAATGCCTCGGTCTTTGCCCTGAAAAGATTCCCGATAGTAGTATTTATGGATACACCCTGATTCTTGGTACGTGTTTCGGCCTGCCAACACCATTTAGTAGCTCCTGAACATTTGTTTGAAGTAAGATTGTACATAAACATTACAACAGTTTAATTTGTTTCTTTTTAAATAATTCGAATATGCGCGTTAAAGACTTCCGTTGAATATATTTTCAGCTCAAATCACGACTCAATAAGTCTAATTACACAAGACATGGGAATATAGCGTGTTGTGTGTACATTATGTGCCGTTCTTTGAATGGAGTGGAGTTTGATTGTTTCATGGTTGGTACAGCGTGCTGTGTGTGCATTATGTGCTGTTCTTTGAATGGAGTGGAGTTTGATTGTTTCATGGGGATACAGCGTGTTGTGTGTGCATTATGTGCCGTTCTTTGAATGGAGTGGCGTTTGTTTGTTTCATGGGGATACAGCGTGTTGTGTTTGCATTATGTGCCGTTCTTTGAATGGAGTTTGATTATTTCATGATAGATACTGCGTGTTATGTGTGCATTGTGTGCCGTTCTTTGAATGGAGTGGAGTTTGATTATTGCATGGGGTTACAGCATCTTCAGAAAGTAAGTAACCTGAAATTCATACATACAGATTAAATATTATACTAACATTAATAAAACAATAAATGTTCTTATCTAAAGAGGAAATAAAATAAAAAAAGTCTAGGTGAAGTTAACAAGGATATGAAACGTTTGTTATCATACATTTTGAAGTTGATGTCATTAATGTGATACATTTTTGTGTTGTTGGCCATAAATACAAAATGTAGCGATATCGTATTGCCTGTAAGTGCATAATCTAATTCAGTGTAAAAATATCATTTTTCTGTCGTATTATGAAATCACAGTTTAAAGGAAAATACAGGTGACTTTCCGTAACATATGTTTGACCAGTTTCTAATTCGGTTTCTACCCAAGAGAAAGCGGTCATCGACTTCTTCATCAATTCTGTTTACAACGAGCTGTCCTTATCCACCAGTTTTGGAGGTCTCAGTGATGAAATTGTTTGTTTGTTAGGTTAATCGTCCCACCAACAGTATTTAAATTATCTGGAGATGTACACTTAAGGTACACTTGAAGCAGATATAGTGCTGCCTTCACTGTGTGTAGCATGCCGTGAACACCTGGCATGATACCACACCCAGTCACATTATCCTGACAACGGTCCAACCAGTCATGGAACTACCCTTATATTTGCTCGAACCTTAGCAAGGGAGCTATACCACTATTATTTTAACGACTTGAGTATGTCGCGGCACGGGACCGAACCCGGGGCCACCCGTCCCTGGAGCCGACGCTATGTATACCGATCGAGCTACCAGGTTGATGAAATTGGAAGTTATGACAGTATTGATGAATGTAGCGATGAAGAACCGTACAAAGTGAACAGACCTCCTATAATGTAAGGACTGTGCTAAACAACCATCGTCGACAGTAAACCCGACGGTCCTGTGCTATGCCTCCGCGTCCGTACCCGTCGTCCGAAATCGGACGCGGAAATTGTATTCCATGTTTTCATAAACATTTCCACAATGACTTATCTTTCCTTTTATTCCAACCGCCTTTTATTTCAACTGCGAATATAATGTATAAAGATTGACAATGTTTTTAATTGGATACTTAATGGAGTACAACTTAAGGAGCCCTTTTAACAATTGTTTGTTAAAGGGTCCTTACAAAGGAAACAAAAGAATAATGCATTTCCTATTTCAAGGGGCATGTACAACAGAAAATATACAAGAAAAAAAAACAACTGTTGATGAAAATCAAATACCGTATATTTTTTTAATGTGCATTGTTATAAGCAGCTACGGCCAAGACGAATCTGTCCACTGTTGAGCATATTCAAATCTGATGTTTAGGTGCTTCCGCTTACATTCGCTGTAAGGTATTATACTTGTTTGAAAACAGCACTTCACCCCTAAATGGAACATACTGTTACTAACACACCTTTTTCTATTCTACTTTCGGTTTCGTGTTTACTGATTTTTTTAAATTATATGTGCTTCATATATAGCAACGTAGACACCTGAATGCATGCGAAGTATGATAACATCTTTACATGATAAAAGATCACTTGAAATCCTCGGCCATTTCTAGGAAATAGACTCGGAAGTAATATGTCCGAATACCGCAGAATACTTACCGATGGATATAAAATTTATTTCTACTGACGCGGATACAGCCATGCCAAACTAATAAGGCATATAGGGCCAGACGTTGTGGTTTGTATTTGATTAATCAGTTTGCAAATGAACTGTGACCAGCTAAACATTCTGTCTCATTTCATGTGCAACATTTATTATACTGTTTATTAAGACGTAAGAGTTATGTGTGTTTTGTTGAAAAACGACAACAAAATGAATGTATAAAAATCAGAAACCGACATATAAAGCAGCCAGGTTTGACCTACGCCTTCATCAGTTCCTTCCTCTTGATTTAATATGACGTATCAACAATCGTGCACATGTTTAATGTGGTTTTGTATCATCAGTCAAATGGGTGTTGTGGTCATATTTAACAAATAATACATGGCCTTGAGGGCAATATGCAAGTTTACGGACTGGTTGGTCAGACCGAGGAAGGAATATGGCCCTAAGCGCAGGGCCATATTCCTTCCTCGGTCTGACCAACCAGTCCGTAAACTTGCATATTGCCCTCAAGGCCATGTTTTATTTGTTATATTATACCGAATCTTAACCCTTTTATCCATTTGTTGCTTTTATTTTTAGTATAATTTGCTTTTAAATAATAATTGTATTTGTTCAGTGTGTGAAATATCTCAAACCTTAGTCGTTTTTTCATTATTTTCAAGCGATGCAGCAAAAAAAATATCATTCTCTTCTTTTAATATTCCATTTTTGTTGATCAAATTAAACAGTAAATGTTACTAGACAAAAGACCCGGACATTAAGAATTTCGTTCGTGTAGGTTTCAAAGAAAGAATCGTGGCCATTTTCTGCTAGATATGTTCGAAAGAGCTTCAGTTTTGTCGCGGTTTTGGTGTTTTTTGAATTCTTAGATTCGCTGAGTTTAACTAAATCTGTCTCCGATAAAGAGCCATTTTGATAATGTCGTCTGTTTGTGTTGTCGTAAAATTCGCACATCGTGAAAGTCGCGTTTAAACAGTCAAACAAACTGGATGACGTCATAAACAGTCTGTAGAAGAATTATGGACTAGGTAGCCGGTCTATATGCGATTTATGGACTGGATGACGTCATATTAAATATAGAAGGGCGTATGCAAATGAGGTATAATATAGTGTAATATTGAAGTCAGACTGCGGAAAATATACAGTGGTCTTTTTAAATAAGGTGGTCCCATTTCTCAAGTGAGTTAAGCACAATGTAAATGATACTCATGTTTATAATATATATACATGTATACCGACAAGACAGTCAGAAAACAGCCACTGTCTTACTAACCAATTCGGATATGTACTAGATATAGGGCCTTCACGGGTACTCGAAAGTACATTTAATTTATCCACCGACACACCCGATATTCCATCAAAGGACTTTCGCGATACTTTCTACTCATTTATCATGTGATATTCGTGTCGCAACCGTCCATATCAAACCTGAACACTTCTTCTCACGCGGTTCCTCAACATTTTAAACGTTTCCCACAAAAACCTATATACTGCCTTTAGTGAAACCACCTGTTTTAAGAAACCATTTAATTGCTGTATTGTAGTGTGGTCTTTTAATAAAGGTTTGACGGTATTCCTTTACATAAAAGAAATATTTATTTATACAACCGTTTTTTCTTTTCTTTTAAGGTGTGAGACATTTTCCAAAATGTGCACTTGAGTGTAATGGTACCATTGCAATTATTGTTTCACTCGCATGCTTTCATCTTGTCCGTCGTCCGAGAAAGGCATCCGTGTTAATGACAAATTGCTCCCGGATACGGTCGATCAAGGATGGATCCAGGGATGGAGGATGCAATTCCCCACCCCACCTCGTAAAAGAGTAGAGTTGTGAAAACACATACTTTTCACAAACACCTAAGCTTTAAAAAAGTATTTTGTCTATTGACTCCTTAGGTCGAAGTTATGGTTCCTTACTGTGTATGAATATTTAGTATTTTCTGTGATAAAGTTGAATGGATCTTGATTCATATCCCCCTTCCATCACATTTTTGGATCCGCTCCTGCGCTCGATGGAGGGAGTCAAGAAATGCACTCAACTCCTCGGGTAATTCCGCATTCTGAAATATTGCACTCAACGTGTTCGTTTTTTTCCAAGGATGCGGATACGAATGACGGACCCGGAAACATGGACAGTTTCGTTACATTATCTCCTATAATGGCAATGTATTTGCTAACGTGAAAATGAAAAGAATAAAATGTAAAGAATAAAATGTGTCCATTTTCGTTTTAGAGCTTTAAAAAGAAATCATCAATAAAATAGTGATCATGTCACGCTGTGAGGACGAACTTACTGACGAAATGTCGAATGTTTGTTTAGTCGAGGCTATTGGATTCATATACCATTGCAATGACGATGAAAACCTCCACATAGACGATTGAAGTATGATTAATGATAAGTAACATAATATAGTACAGGCAATAGAGAATTGCTGTCTAAATACCTGAAACAGAAACCACAGGAAACTGGTGTGTTCAGGGCGGTATGTTACTGAGTATGCAGCGGTGTTGCTTGTCATCTCTCTCTCTCTCACTCTGACCGGCCACAATAGCTCATGTGGTAGAGCGTCGGCTTGCGTATCGGGAGGTCGCGGGTTCAAACCCCGGCCGGGTCAAACCAAAGACTCGTATCCTGAGTGGGGGACTTGTCCCCCCCCCCCCCCCCCTGAATGTTACTGATGCAGAATGATTATATTAAAGGTGGTATACGACAGTTTGCCCATATATATGTAACAATATCTCACCTGTTTGGGGTATTTGTGCATAATTTCTGCATTTTAGTCTAAGCTTTGACGATTTTCAACAGTATCTCAATTTTAGGCAGTAAAACTTGTTAATCAACACTTAATTCTTTCCAAATCTATCAATAAGGAAATTGGGATTTCGTGATGACGTGGAGGGGCTTAAACATCGATGAACGGCATTTTGCAAGATCTGTTCAGAAAACACTGATTTACTTAGATGTTTAATGAAAATAGTTTTAATCCAAACTGCCCGACACCACCTTTAAAGCGACTTTACGACATACAAAACCACACTTAAGATCCGCACTTCACTTGTATTAAAACGTCACTTTTAGAGCCATTAATTGTACTGTTAATAAATAACGTAAACATATGACGTATATTTCCGCATGTGGAGTTCAGATATTCTACATGCAACTCTCTGAGATAAAACGGGTTAAATTATCTGAAAAAGCTGTTTGATACCTGCTTGATAGTCATAACCACAAAACAACACAGCCATTTGAAGGACATCATGTTTAAATACGCTCTAGTGATCAGAGGTACATTTTTATTCCAATGTTCAGTGTGGTTAAACTAAGTTTTTTCCCTTGATAAAGAAAACTTAAAATCAAATAGAAATTATTCATTTAGACTCTCCACACTGCATGAAATAAATGCATCACTATCGTAACAATCCATGGAGGCATACGAGCCACTGATAACTCTGATTTGATTCTCCAAATGCTAGAATTATGACACACACAACAGTATCATAAATTTAAAAGTTGAATTTTGTTGTAGCTGTACACTTCATTTATGACTTTGAGATGGGAGAGTCTAAAAATAACCACCTGTCCTTTTCTAAGTATATGTATATTCAATTGGCAGGCTCAAAATAGTCAAGATGTCCGGTTCTTCTTAGGAAGGCTAAGTTTGACGTGGGCGTGGTTTAAAGATGTTCAGTTACGCTGACTGAGGACAAGATTCACGTGGGCGTGGTTTGAAGATGTCCAGATACTCTGACATAGGACACGGCTCTGGTGGGCGTGGCTTGAAGATGTCCATTTATTCTGATTGAGGACTTAGTTCAGGTAGGCGTGGTTTGACGATGTCCATTTTTTCTGACATAGGACACGGTTCAGGTGAAACAGTGTAGTTACTCTAAATGAGAATGACGTTGAGATGGGAGAGTCTAAAAAATAACCACCTGTCCTTTTCTAAGTATATGTATATTCAATTGGCAGGCTCAAAATAGTCAAGATGTCCGGTTATTTTTATGAAGGCAAAGTTCGACGTGGGCGTGGTTTAGAGATGTTCAGTTACGCTGACTGAGGACAAGATTCACGTGGGCGTGGTTTGAAGATGTCCAGATACTCTGACATAGGACACGGCTCTGGTGGGTGTGGCTTGAAGATGTCCATTTATTCTGATTGAGGACTCAGTTCAGGTAGGCGTGGTTTGAAGATGTCCATTTTTTCTGACATAAGACACGGTTCAGGTGGGTGTGGTATGTAAAATCCAGTTACACTGGCTGAGGACACGGCTCAGGTAGACGTGGTTTTAAGATGTCCATTTATTCTGACTGAAGACACAGTTCAGGTAAGCGTGCTTTGGTGACGTCTATTTATTCTGACTGAGGACAGGGATCAGGTAGGCGGGGTTTATGCACTTCAACTTTGGCTGAGGACACACGGAGTTTGAAGATGTCCAATTTCTCTGACTAAGGACGTATGCGTGTGGGGTTTGGTGTTGTATGATGTATTGTCATTTGACAGAGAACAATATGACGTTATGCTGGCTTTGAAAAATTTACTTAATGCGAGGACGTCGTTCATGTGGGCGGGTTTGAATATGTTCCATTACTCAGGCTGAAACGCGGTTGAGATATGTTGGGTTTGAAGGTGTCCAGTTACGTTGACAGAGGACGAGGCCGAGGTGGGTTGGACATAAAGATGTCCATCTACACAGGCTGAGGACATCATTGGAACGGCGGGGGTTAGAGGATGTTCAATAATTCTGACAAAGGACACCGTTTCGGCAGGCGGGGTTTGAAGGTACCCGGATACATAGACAGAGGACGCATCCGAAGTGGGTGGGGTTTAAAAATGAAAATGCACGCTTACTCTGACAGAAAAAAAAATCAGATGGGCGATGTTTAAGGTGTCAGATATATTTTGCCTAAGAACACAGCTCAAGACATGAATCTGGTGGGCGGGTTTGAAAGACGTTTCTCTGAGCATCTACGCGATTAATGAGGTCGGGTTTTGAAAATGCCCAGCTGTACCGACGAAGCTTTCTGGTGGGCAGTTTTGGATTTGTCGAGTTACTCGAGAGGACGATGTTTTGGTGGTCGGGTTTTGAAGATGTCAAGTTACTCTGGGAGATTCCCATTCCGTCTGAAAAAGAACACGGATCAGGTGGGTGGGGTATTAAGTAACAAGTTAATCTGACTATGGATGAGGTGGACAATATTGAAAATGTCAATTTATTCCGACTGAGGCTGAGGTGGACAGCTTTAAAGTTTTCCCACCTGTTCTTCTGAGTACATGGTTTAGGAGGTAGGAATTGAAGAAAGATGTCCCATTTACTCTGACAGCGGACGGGGTTCAGATGGACGGGGTTTCAAGATGTCTAGCAGGTACTCTACAGTTTGACTGTCCAAACTACAATCCAGTAGATCCTTCCGACTTGCAGTGACCAGTCGCTGGAAGCTGCCTAGGCGATCTTGAAGCAGGACACTCTGTGACGCAGTCAAGAATTGTTTGTACGGTGGTGACAACCATGGTAACTTTCACATATATTCAATCATGGTTCAATGTGTGATAAACATTTTTCATCGAACTTTGTTATGACATTTAATCTGTAAGTGATCAGAATAAGCTCCATCTGTAAGTGATCAGAATAAACTCATTTAAGAGCACCTGAAAAGACATTATGTTTTAAGGATGTTAACTTTAAATGATGACATTGAATGCCAAGATATTCTTTATAACAATTGCCGTACATATCGGAACTTTTTGAGAGACTGCACATATCCAAGTAAGTATAAAGTTATGTAACACAAAAGGATATCGTGGCTACTAAGCCCCAAGTGTCTCAAGGCAGGCACCATAATATCTGGTCTGGACATTTGTTCAGCAATCACTGCCTCGAGTCTCTCAGACAAGGTGTCACTGGCTGGTTTACACAGCGCCTAAAACAGAACAGTGATAGTAAATGAATCCGACCAAGTGGCATCTCACCTTAAATCGAGATGGGATGAAACACAGCAGCCATGAAGTCTGGAAGAGTGTCCCAAATTTAGCAGCTATGAAGTAAAATTCACAGACTTTCTGTCAGAGTGCATGAAATATAGCAGCCATAAATAATTCACAGACTTTCTATCAGAGTGCCTGAAATATAGCAGCCATGAAGTATAATTCACAGACTTTCTGTCAGAGTGCCTGAAATATAGCAGCCATGAAGTATAATTCACAGACTTTCTATCAGAGTGCCTGAAATAGAGCAGCCATGATGTATAATTCACAGACTTTCTATCAGAGTGCCTGAAATATAGCAGCCATGAAGTATAATTCACAGACTTTCTATCAGAGTGCCTGAAATATAGCAGCCAAGTATAATTCTCAGACTTCGTATCAGAGTGCCTGAAATATAGCAGCCAAGTATAATTCTCAGACTTTCTATCAGAGTGCCTGAAATATAGCAGCCATGATGTATAATTCACAGACTTTCTGTCAGAGTGCCTGAAATATAGCAGCCATGATGTATAATTCACAGACTTTCTATCAGAGTGCCTGAAATATAGCAGCTATGAAGTATAATTCACAGACTTTCTGTCAGAGTGCCTGAAATATAGCAGCCAAGTAAAGTTCA
Source organism: Sinonovacula constricta (assembly GCA_007844125.1). Lineage (NCBI taxonomy): Eukaryota > Metazoa > Mollusca > Bivalvia > Cardiida > Solecurtidae > Sinonovacula > Sinonovacula constricta. The sequence continues at coordinate 41,037,784 of CM017560.1, forward strand.
CAGACTTTCTATCAGAGTGCCTGAAATATAGCAGCCAAGAAGTATAATTCACAGACTTTCTATTAGAGTGCCTGAAATATAGCAGCCATGAAGTATACTTCACAGACTTTCTATCAGAGTGCCTGAAATATAGCAACCATGAAGTATAATTCACAGACTTTCTATCAGAGTGCCTGAAATAGAGCAGCCATGAAGTATAATTCACAGACTTTCTATCAGAGTGCCTGAAATAGAGCAGCCAAGTATAATTCACAGACTTTCTATCAGAGTGCCTGAAATATAGCAGCCATGAAGTACAATTCACAGACTTTCTATCAGAGTGCCTGAAATATAGCAGCCATGAAGTATAATTCACAGACTTTCTATCAAAGTGCCTGAAAAAGAGCAGCCAAGTATAATTCACAGACTTTCTATCAGAGTGCCTGCAATATTGCAGCCAAGTATAATTCACAGACTTTCTATCAAAGTGCCTGCAATATTGTAGCCAAGTATAATTCACAGACTTTCTATCAGATTGCCTGAAATAGAGCAGCCAAGTAAAATTCTCAGACTTTCTATCAGAGTGCCTGAAATATAGCAGCCAAGTATAATTCTCAGACTTTCTATCAGATTGCCTGAAATAGAGCAGCCAAGTATAATTCTCAGACTTTCTATCAGAGTGCCTAAAATATAGCAGCCATGAAGTATAATTCACAGACTTTCTATCAGAGTGCCTGAAATATAGCAGCCATGAAGTATCATTCACAGACTTTCTGCTAAAGTGCCTGAAATATAGCAGCCATGAAGTATAATTCACAGACTTTCTATCAGAGTGCCTGAAATATAGCAGCCATGAAGTTTAAGTCAAAGACTTTCTATCAGAGTGCCTGAAATAGAGCAGCCATGAAGTATAATTCACAGACTTTCTGTCAGAGTGCCTGAAATATAGCAGCCATGAAGTATAATTCACAGACTTTCTATCAGAGTGCCTGAAATAGAGCAGCCATGATGTATAATTCACAGACTTTCTATCAGAGTGCCTGAAATATAGCAGCCATGAAGTATAATTCACAGACTTTCTATCAGAGTGCCTGAAATATAGCAGCTATGAAGTATAATTCACAGACTTTCTGTCAGAGTGCCTGAAATATAGCAGCCAAGTATAATTCTCAGACTTCGTATCAGAGTGCCTGAAATATAGCAGCCAAGTATAATTCTCAGACTTTCTATCAGAGTGCCTGAAATATAGCAGCCATGAAGTATAATTCACAGACTTTCTATCAGAGTGCCTGAAATATAGCAGCCATGAAGTTTAAGTCAAAGACTTTCTATCAGAGTGCCTGAAATAGAGCAGCCATGATGTATAATTCACAGACTTTCTGTCAGAGTGCCTGAAATATAGCAGCCATGATGTATAATTCACAGACTTTCTATCAGAGTGCCTGAAATATAGCAGCTATGAAGTATAATTCACAGACTTTCTGTCAGAGTGCCTGAAATATAGCAGCCAAGTAAAGTTCACAGACTTTCTATCAGAGTGCCTAAAATATAGCAGCCAAGAAGTATAATTCACAGACTTTCTATTAGAGTGCCTGAAATATAGCAGCCATGAAGTATACTTCACAGACTTTCTATCAGAGTGCCTGAAATATAGCAACCATGAAGTATAATTCACAGACTTTCTATCAGAGTGCCTGAAATAGAGCAGCCATGAAGTATAATTCACAGACTTTCTATCAGAGTGCCTGAAATAGAGCAGCCAAGTATAATTCACAGACTTTCTATCAGAGTGCCTGAAATATAGCAGCCATGAAGTACAATTCACAGACTTTCTATCAGAGTGCCTGAAATATAGCAGCCATGAAGTATAATTCACAGACTTTCTATCAAAGTGCCTGAAAAAGAGCAGCCAAGTATAATTCACAGACTTTCTATCAGAGTGCCTGCAATATTGCAGCCAAGTATAATTCACAGACTTTCTATCAAAGTGCCTGCAATATTGCAGCCAAGTATAATTCACAGACTTTCTATCAGATTGCCTGAAATAGAGCAGCCAAGTAAAATTCTCAGACTTTCTATCAGAGTGCCTGAAATATAGCAGCCAAGTATAATTCTCAGACTTTCTATCAGATTGCCTGAAATAGAGCAGCCAAGTATAATTCTCAGACTTTCTATCAGAGTGCCTAAAATATAGCAGCCATGAAGTATAATTCACAGACTTTCTATCAGAGTGCCTGAAATATAGCAGCCATGAAGTATCATTCACAGACTTTCTGCTAAAGTGCCTGAAATATAGCAGCCATGAAGTATAATTCACAGGCTCTCTGGTAGAGGGCCTGAAATAAAGCAGCCTTAAAGTATTTTTCCAGACTATCTGGCAGAGGGCCTGAAATATAGCAGGCATGTAGTATACTGTAATTTACAAAATCTCTTGCAGGTTGTCTGATATGTAGCAGCCACAAAGTAAAATTTAAAGACCCACTGTAGTCTCTGGCAGAAGGGCTGGAACAAAACAAGACATGCCATGAAAATATGGGTTAATGCTTACAATAATAACAACTTTACCATAAAATTGTTCATTGATTTGTCCACAATAAGTCATAATTTATATGAAAATGTGGGTTAACACTTAAATCATAATAATTTTAGCATAAAATTGTTAATTGATTTGTCCAGAATAAGTCATAGTTTGTTTAAAGGTACTCTGCATGTTATGTTTTGTTTATTTGAGAACATACATGTATATTATAAGGAATTTCTGAAATAAAAGTTAAAAAAACTGTGGAATGCATCACAGTAAAATTTATTACCTTGGCAATAGTCAACATGCATTTGACAGCCTCATTTGCATTATGGACAGGTATCATCTGGAGGCTAGAATGGAGGTACCTGGATGGATAAATTGAATGTTATTTTTACTATTCTAAGAGGAAAAGCATTACTGTGGGTACAGGAATTACCATCACATGTCTTGTTTAATATGCATTAATGTAATAAAATTAGTACAAATAATAAAAAATCTCATGAATGAAAAATATATGCTTAAACTTTATCAATTTCAAGTCTAAACGCACAATAATACTAAAAGTTTTCATAGTTTAAAGAAAAGGATGTTATAGCAACATTTATATTCTTTTTTTTTCTTTTTTATTTAATAACTGAAATACTGTTGGTGGGAAGATAAACCCAATAAACATTTGTTGTAAGGGAAAATGTCACAATACTCTTCTACATTTGTGATCAGCACTGACATTATTTTATAATTTGAAATTAGTTCAAAATAGAACCTTGAGAGTTTTAAATGATTGAATGGATCAGATTACACAGACTCACTTTTGCTGTATGAGTGAGTATGCTTTCCTTTCAGCAGACCCATGCAGAGGAGACTGACAGAGAAGGACGGGATTTCTGTGGACATGTACTAGCTGATCTAATCTGGCGGGTAGAAATTATGTTACAGAAACAAGAAGAACATTGATGCAAAGCATCAAAGATGCAAAAGTATATACTGTACCATTTAAAGAAATATGGCATAAATAAAAATTGTGACAGAATGCTTGGCAAAATGGCGATCAGTGGTAGATGTAAACACCACAACCATCCAATTAAATTGTGGGATTTTGTCTGTTCTCGCCAAAATGTCAGGAAGATTTCCATCACAGTAATATCCCTTGCATGACAAATCAAATTCAAAAAGAAAACAATATACAAAAAATAATAAATAAAAAATTGAAACTAAAACATATTTTTGACTATCATTATCTGATGACAATCATGACGTTTTTAATGTGACATTGGACTTTTAAGACATTTCTTTAAGATTATTGCTTGATGATGAACCATATTTTTGATTACCGCTTAGATCCTATCGGTAAACATCCTAGTCACATGACTCCCCATTGTCAATCAGCAGACGTGATCACAGCAGATTGCGATTCAGCGCGTCATCAATAATCTTTCTGTAAAGCTGTTCTTGTTATATGTTTTGTTTGAGCCTTTCAGAAAATGTGCAGAAAGTCCAGGGCAGGAACCCATGACCCCTTGATAACAGGGCAAACGCTATACCGACTGAGCAAATCGAACCACTTACACATTCTTTCATATCAACTTAGCTACATGTATGTTCTTTCTTTATATCTCTCTCTTATTTATAGAAACACATTATCAGCCTTCATTTTCTTTATTTCGAAAAACACTTGACTAAATCAATTTTGATGTTTGATGGGTTTTTTTACCCGAAATCAAAACATTTTTGTTTGTCTGAAAATAATTTAAGCTAGTGTTTTTCATGTTGGCTATAACTAATGATAAAGATAATTTAATCTTAATACTATGCTCGTGTCCTTTACACAAAATTTGGGTCCATTTAATATTAAAAGAAAGCAAACGATGGATATACATGCATTGCACATATGCTTCTCATATAACAATAAAAAAAATCATGTGCTCAATTTAAAATTTTGAGTTTTAGACTTGCACATAATTTACATATTTGAACTTTTCATAATGCTGGATAATTATAGATGGTTGTCAAGACATATTATAAAGTATAAAAATTTATAACAAAAGGTGTTACTATTTTATGGCAAGACTAAATCAGACTATGCAGAGTAGTGTTACTTTGTTTTACAAATATTCACCTGTTCACTAAATCACTGTTCAGCATCAGTGGATGACTGGGGTCAGACATGGTGCAATCAGCCAGAGACGCAAGCAAGAAGGCCACACCTGACATAGGGAAGATGATACTGTCCTCAACAACTCCATCTGAAACTGGTAATTTTTTGGAGTTTTAATCATATAAAAGGATAAATTTATTGTCAATGTTAATTAAAGGTAGAATAATGCTACATTATGGCAGCCTAGATCATGAGGCTGACAAAAAATAAGTGATGAGAGCCTGTTAGTTGGGACAATCAGCCGGAGACTCAAGCATGATGGCCACACCTGTCATAGGGAAGATGATACTGTACTCAACAACTCCATCTGAAACTAATTTGTTTGCTGGATCTTACCCATGTAAAAGGATCAATAACTACAAGTCAATAATAAATGAAGGGAGAATAATTCTACATTAGATCAGCTTAGATTATGTTTGTTTTGTTTTTTGATACATCACAAGGACACAATTATGATCATATTGGCGACATCAAGCTAATTAATAGTGGATGAAGACCCCAGACTTATGTCTGTGTAGAACCACCGGCGCACTGCAGGTTAGCTGGATAACCTTCCCGTACAGTGAATGGCTGGAAGATTCAAGTCAGCGACTGTAACCTCTCGGCCATCTGGAACTGATTATTTTGTTTGTTGAGATTTACTCATACCAACAGCTTATTTAATGGCAGAAAATTTAAGTGGAGGGAGACTGCAGATTAACTGAACCACCAATGCACTCTGCATGCTAGCTGGAAAGTTTGCTCACCTGAAAAAATTTCAAGCCAGGATATGGGTGTCAGACTCACACAAGTGATGGACTGAGATGTTTCTTGTGAACATTGTCCTCCTTCAACATCATCTAATATTTGATGCAGTGTTTTTGGCATTAATACAAGCTGAGCTGTGGGGAGCCCGTGGCGAAGTGGTAGAGTTGCCAAGTTGCGTGGGTTCGAGTATCGTTCAGGACAAAGGACTTAATGTGTGTTTTTCCAGCTGACTTGCGGTGCGCCTGTGGTTCTACCCAGACATGCGTCTGGGGTTTTCCTCCACCAAAAAGCTGGACATTGCTAAAATGATCATAAATGGTCGCTGCAGTGTATTTCAAAAACAAAACAAAAACAAAGAAGTTGAGCTTACAATTAATTGTTGAGTGACCAGTTATTCTCAAAATCAGTTCTCATCTTGTGTATTTAACAAGTGGAATTCTCTACCACAAAGCGAGGTTAGTGCCAAGGAATCTGATGAATTTAAATGACTTTTTGATCAGCACTACAAAAATAAGATAGAGTGATTTATCAAATTATTAAGCAACTAAACCAAACCAAAAGGCAACAGTAAGGAATCTACTGTGAAAGCATTTTATTTTGTGGGGCATTTAATTTTTTGGAATTCGTGGGCAAGTCAATCCACAAATTTAAGTACCAACGATATAAAATCCCCTCGGTTAGACTTTCGAATGCTAGATTTACTTGTAAATCATGTCAACATATTTTTACTAAACAGGACATAAAGCTCAAACAAACAGACGATTTCACCACACTTTATTTACATTGTATTGACATAGAACGATAAAACATGTTTACGAACATAAGCCATTTAATCATAAAAACGATCTATGCCAAGTAATTTTTTACTGTAATATATACACGAGCACTATAAACTTTATAGGTGTAGGGTGTTTACTCAAGGGTCTGTTTTGTGTCAGTTTGCATAGTACGCTAATTGGCGTTAATTGACAGTCAATGGCTTCGTTAAATTAGACCCTTAAAAGAACCCGCACCCCTAACATCTTTATGAACATAATCCCTTAAATGACACGCTAATTGACAGGTGTCATAAAAGTCGTCTGATGAGACTCGGCTGTGAAAACATTGACCGGCTGCCGTGGATCAATATCACCAGGCGTGACGTAAGACAATAGGCAGAGTCACTCGCTAATCCGTAGTTTCGCAATTGACCCTGTTTCATTGTTAGGCATCAGTTTTGCATCTGTCAAAAATTGAAGGTATTTTTTTTATTTTCATGGGTAGGGCAATCCACGAAATCAAGTTCCCACGAATATGCCCGTCCTCTTCAAACAACGAAATTTCTGCCCCACGAAATAAAAAGCTTTCACAGTATATATTCTATATCAATCGACATAATTCAAGAGTACAAATTCTAGTTAGGAAGAGTGTATTTGTAGAAAATAATCAAGAAGGCAGATTGCATATGGTGCTCCCTACACCTTGCTTTGAGCCCTAGAACATTCTACCTATATTTTACAGGTATTAATATTAAACATGATGGTTTCAAAGGTGCCTGGCACATTTGCAATCCATACATACATAACAACATTAAAATAACATTAGAGCATATTCATTGTGTCCGGCACCTGTGTATAGTTTGGTTTGGGTAGAACTACCAATGGTGGAGAAATGCTCCATAAAAAATATCAGGGCTAGCAGTGGTTGAGGAAGACCCCATACAAATATTGAGGCAGAAATACCAATGTTGAGAAAAAACCCCATACAAATATCCCCATACAAATATCTGGGTAGATCTACCAATGGTGGCGGAAGATTCCATACAAATATCTAGGAAGAACTACTAATGTTGAAAAAAGACCCCATACAAATATCTTGGTAGAACTACCAATGTTGAAAAAAGACCCCATACAAATATCTATGTAGAACGACCAATGGTAGAGGAAGACGTCATACAAATATCTGGGTAGAACTACCAATGGTAGAGGAAGACCCCATACAAATATCTAGGTAGAACTACCAATGGTGGAGAAAGACCCCATACAAATATCTGGGTAGAACTACCAATGGTGGAGAAAGACCCCATGCAAATATCTGGGTAGAACTACCAATGGTGGAGAAAGACCCCATACAAATATCTGGGTAGAACTACCAATGGTGGAGAAAGACCCCATACAAATATCTAGGTAGAACTATTAATGGTGGAGAAAGACCCCATACAAATATCAAATATTGAATAATGTTGAATAGGTTGAGGTTTCAGATATTAAAAAAAACAACATTATCTACCTCTAACTTTCGTGCTTCTATCCCTCAAAAGATTGAAGACTTCTTGACCCGCCAGGGATTGGTGCACAATGACTGGCCAATTATTCTGAAATAGCAACAATAATTTCGTAGTTTGCGTTATTTGTATAAAAAAAAATGTCACCTTTTTGAATTATGAATGGATGTTTCTGTCTTAAAATCAATTCACAGAACAATGACTAGATAGTAAAAAAACATGAATTATGAGACAAATCAGATTTATTTTCTATCAAACGTAAGCTCTATGCATTCTTTCTCACCATATTGGTAAGTAAAGTGACAGAAAACGTATGTAAGTCTTTAAGTTGTAAATTTCCCGCAAAACAAACATTTACGTCAACAATGCTGAGCGGCTTTTTCTCACGCATTTCAGTTCGCTTAGATCTCACGCAGTTCTGTCATATTTGCATAATCCCGCCCCTGATTTTTTTTCTTTTGTTCTTTTTTGGTTTTCCCGGCAAAACGACTCAAAATTCGATAATGTGTATATACATATCGATCGGCGAAAAAAATAAAAAATAGTGACCATACATCAATATAGTTGTAACACCTTACGAAGTGGTATCCAGTCGTTTCCCCCACAAGCCAGTTCCTCCCCTGGATGTTTCCCCCGCACTGCAGTTTCCTCCAGGATGTTTCCTCCCCTACAAATCATACGGCAGATCTTACTCACGCACTACAAGCACACCTCCCAGAGTGGAGTCCCAGCTCAGGCATTACAAGCACACCTCCCAGAGTGGAGTCCCAGCTCACGCATTACAAGCACGCCTCCCAGAGTGGAGTCCCAGCTCACGCATTACAAGCACACCTCCCAGAGTGGAGTCTCATCTCAGGCATTACAAGCACACCTCCCACACTGGAGTCTTAGCTCAGGCATTACAAGCACACCTCACACAATGGAGTCCCACCTCAGGCATTACAAGCACACTTCCCACAGTGGAGTCCCAGCTCACGCATCACAAGGACGCCTCCCAGAGTGGAGTCCCAGCTCACGCATTACCAGCCCACCTCCCACAGTGGAGTCCCATCTCACGCATTACAAGCACACCTCCCAAAGTGGAAACCCAAGTCAGGCACTACAAGCACACCTCCCACAGTGGAGTCCCAGTTCAGGCATTACAAGTACACCTCCCAGAGTGGAGTCCAAGCTCAGGCATTACAAGCACACCTCACACAGTTGAGTCCCAGCTCAGGCATTACAAGCACACCTCCCAGAGTGGAGTCCCAGCTCAGGCATTACAAGCACACCTACCACAGTGGAGTCCAAGCTCAGGTATTACATGCACACCTCACACAGTTGAGTCCCAGCTCAGGCACTACAAGCACACCTCCTACAGTGGAGTCCCAGTTCAGGCATTACAAGCACACCTCCCAGAGTGGGAGTCCAAGCTCAGGCATTACAAGCACACCTCCCACAGTGGAGTCCCAGCTCAGGCATTACAAGCACACCTCCCAGAGTGGAGTCCCAGCTCACGCATTACAAGCACGCCTCCCAGAGTGGAGTCCCAGCTCACGCATTACAAGCACACCTCCCAGAGTGGAGTCCCATCTCAGGCATTACAAGCACACCTCCCAGAGTGGAGTCCCAGCTCAGGCATTACATGCACACCTCCCAGAGTGGAGTCCCATCTCACGCATTACAAGCACACCTCCCAAAGTGGAAACCCAAGTCAGGCACTACAAGCACACCTCCCACAGTGGAGTCCAAGCTCAGGCATTACAAGCACACCTCACACAGTTGAGTCCCAGCTCAGGCATTACAAGCACACCTCCCAGAGTGGAGTCCCAGCTCAGGCATTACAAGCACACCTACCACAGTGGAGTCCAAGCTCAGGTATTACATGCACACCTCACACAGTTGAGTCCCAGCTCAGGCACTACAAGCACACCTCCTACAGTGGAGTCCCAGTTCAGGCATTACAAGCACACCTCCCAGAGTGGGAGTCCAAGCTCAGGCATTACAAGCACACCTCCCACAGTGGAGTCCCAGCTCAGGCATTACAAGCACACCTCCCAGAGTGGAGTCCCAGCTCAGGCACTACAAGCACGCCTCCCAGAGTGGAGTCCCAGCTCACGCATTACAAGCACACCTCCCAGAGTGGAGTCCCAGCTCAGGCATTACAAGCACACCTCCCAGAGTGGAGTCCCAGCTCAGGCATTACATGCACACCTCCCAGAGTGGAGTCCCATCTCACGCATTACAAGCACACCTCCCAAAGTGGAAACCCAAGTCAGGCACTACAAGCACACCTCCCACAGTGGAGTCCAAGCTCAGGCATTACAAGCACACCTCACACAGTTGAGTCCCAGCTCAGGCATTACAAGCACACCTCCCAGAGTGGAGTCCCAGCTCAGGCATTACAAGCACACCTACCACAGTGGAGTCCAAGCTCAGGTATTACATGCACACCTCACACAGTTGAGTCCCAGCTCAGGCACTACAAGCACACCTCCCACAGTGGAGTCCGAGCTCAGGCATTACAAGCACACCTCACACAGTGGAGTCCCATCTCACGCACTACAAGCACAACTTCTAGAGTGGAGTCCCAGTTCAGGCACTACAAGCACACCTCCCAAAGTGGAGTCCAAGCTCAGGCATTACAAGCACACCTCCCACAGTGGAGTCCCAGCTCAGGCATTACAAGCACACCTCACACAGTGGAGTCCCATCTCACGCATTACAAGCACAACTCCCAGAGTGGAGTCCCAGCTCAGGCACTACAAGCACGCCTCCCAGGGTGGCGTCCCAGCTCACGCATTACAAGCCCACCTCCTACAGTGGAGTCCCATCTCACGCATTACAAGCACACCTCCCAGAGTGGAGTCCCAGCTCAGGCATTACATGCACACCTCCCAGAGTGGAGTCCTAGCTCAGGCATAACATGCACACCTCCCACAGTGGACCCCCAGTTCAGGCATTACAAGCCGACCTCCCACAGAGGAGACCCAGTTCAGGCACTACAAGCACGCCTCCCACAGTGGAGTCCCAACTCAGGCATTACATGCACACCTCCCACAGTGGACCTCCAGTTCAGGCATTACAAGCCGACCTCCCAAAGTGAAGTCCTAGCTCAGGCATTAAAAGCACACCTCCCACAGTGGAGTCTCAGCTCAGGCATTACAACCACACCTCCAACAATGGATTCCCAGCTCAGGCATTACAAGCACACCTCCCAGAGTGGAGTCCCAGCTCAGGCATTACAAGCACACCTCCCACAGTGGAGTCCCAGCTCAGACATTACAAGCACACCTCCCACAGTGGAGTCCCAGCTCAAACATAAGAAGCCCACCTTTCACATTGGAGTCCCAGCTCAAACATTACAAGCCGACCTCCTACTGTGAAGTCCCAGCTCAGGCATTAAAAGCACACCTCCCACCGTGGAGTCTCAGCTCAGGCATTACAAGCAAACCTCCCACATTGGAGTCCCAGCTCGTGCACTACAAGCACACTTCCCAGAGTGGAGTCCCAGCTCAGGTGTACAAGCCCACCTCGCAAAGTGGAGTCCCAGTTCAGGCATTACAATCCCACCTCGCAAAAGGGAGTCCCAGCTCAGGCATTACAAGCACACCTCGCAAAGTGTAGTCCCAGCTCAAGCGTTACAAGCAAACCTCACACCGTGGAGTCCCAGCTCAGGCATTACAAGCCCGCCTCCCACAGTGGGGTCCTCGCTCAGGCATTACAAGCACAACTCCCACAGTGGAGTCCCAGCTCACGCATTACAAGCACAACTCCCACAGTGGAGTCCCAGCTCACGCATTACAAGCCCACCTCACACAGTGGCGTCCCAACTCACGCATTACAAACACACTTCTTACAGTGCAGTCCCAGCTCACGTATTACAAGCACACCTCCAACAGTGTTCTATTAAGAATCCTGCACGCATGTCCCGCAAGCCCGTACACCGAAACGCGAAGAGAAGAAGAACTATGTACTAAACCTTTACGATTTTGCCGGGGTGGGGCGGGGTATAGAGGGTAGCTGAGCACGAATCCAGCGTCCGTTTGTAGAAATCTCTTATCGTTTGGGATATCTAGAGTTCGGCAAAACCCTAAACAACTGTTCCGTACGCCGAAACCCAAAGGTAACACCGGATTCCGCGTCATCATGCCTGGTTGAGACAGGTATGAATAACCTTCATAACTATATTGTCCATGCTAGCATGCAAACATTTGAACTGTACTAAAGAGCTTACAAATCGTGTTCGGCTGCCTTGTTCCTTATTGCTCTGTAGCTTATAAGATTATGATAGCATTTTTATAGATAAATTGGCATTGGCGTGTACCCTCTTGAAAAGTGTGTAAAATAATTTTATGAATTATTTTATGACCTTTTCTTTCACCTTTATATACTTTTGTGGATCTACTCAACCTCAAAAAGAGCTGTATTTTTAAGTCTATTAATCAATATGGCCAGCTACAAATGTATTCAAAATATGAATGCGTTGAATGTATCTTTGCTCTTTGGAAAATCCCGCGATTGTCTGCAGTCTAACGACCACAGCGGTAGAGATATAAGCGCTTCAAACTAGCCTCGCTGCTGGGTTGACTCATTAGCGACGCGGTTCTAAGCGACTTCCAAAATTGCGCTTAAGCAACGGTTAGCCTACTGTGGTTGGTGTACGGATGGGTGACAGTTAGAGAGCGCCGGCCTGCGTTACATTGGTTGCAGCGGTGGGATAGTCAACTGCCGGAATGGAGTTGCTTGTCCACGGAACTTCCCAGGCCAAGTCTCGGGACGAGTCTTCTCGGAGGGGAAAGTAATGTAACGACCGCAGAGGTAGAAATATAATCGCTTCAAACCAGCCTCGCTGCTGGGTTAACTCCTAAGCGGTTGAAGCGGCTGTAAAAGTTGCGCTGTTAAGCAACGGTTACTGTGGTTGGTGTATGGATGGGTGACCGTTGGTGAGCTCCGGCCTGCGTTACATTTGGTACTGCGGGAGAGGTTGTACCTATACATAGGATTAAAGAGCAATTTATAGTAGATCAGGCGGGCCCTTAAATAAGTCATTTTTGCAACTTGTAAGAAGTTTCTGCATCACAGAATGCACGAACCGAAAATATTGAGCTTATCTTCAAAATAGGGAGTCTGATACCAAAAGATAACAACATATTAATATTAAAGAGAAAAAGTCGTATATTAGTGATTCTACTTCCTGTCTGTATTTAGTGTAATCACAACTTTAAGGATCCATTAACTGTTGTACGCCACTGATGTATTTCCCGCGCTCCACTGCCGAAACTCCGCCCACCTGTGTTCTTGGGGGATGTGCCGATGTGGATAATTCGTGGTGGTGGTGGTGTGTGTGCGGTGGGGGGGGGGGGGGGGGGGGGGGGCGGTGTCCAAATTGAGCGAGCACCAGAGATGCAAGTTGGGCTTGGAGAGTCTATGGGCATGCTTCACCAGAAAACGTCTAAAATGTAGCGGCCAAATATAGCTATTTTCTGCATTTTAAGAAGCTGCTGAAATCTTTCCCATGAGTCCAAACTGTATTTTCGGCGACAAAGATATATATTTTTTTCATGGGTTAAGGGTCAAATTAAGTCAGAACCATAGGTGCAAGTAGAGTAGGTAAGTCTGGAATGTTGTCCCCACAGTAGGAGTGTTGACATCTAGAATAATTTAATAGTGTAATTTCCTGCATTTTAGATGCATAACAGACCTGCATAGAAAGTATTTTTACACAAATATTTTAATTTCAATGCGTTAGGTGTAAATATGTGCTTGTTGTTCTTATATGTAGCACTAAATTCATGTACTTGTAAACAGTACCGCCATGGAAGGTATTTTTTTGAAAATTCAAGGGGTGAGCTCCGCCCCCCCCCCCCCCCCCCCCCCCCCCCCCGGCTCCACCATTCCCCGAAACCACCCTCCCCTAGATCCGCCCACTACTTGTTTACAAATACGATAATAATTAACATTCTTTGAGTAACAGCATAACGTGAGTGCATTAACAGGTCTCATAAGTACTAAATTTGTTACTCTTTATAAGACATTTAAAAGTTATTATGTTTATATGTGCATTCTGGTCGCAATCATTTTTCTTTGTGGGTGGGGTTATGCAAATATGCATCTAAGCTACGTAAGAAGATCATTCGAACATACATCTAATTTACGTATTGCCGCCGAACAATTTACATAAGTAAATATATTTAAGATATGTTAACTATTAACAGCAATATTTTTTGGTATTTATAAAGTATCTATGTAAATGCATAATTTTAAATTACCACAGTAATAAAACCTATAAACCTCCGAAAGTATCGTTATAATTACTGACATTCAATTTTGACCTTGATAGCTCTGTATAGAATAAACATGGCGTCGAACTGGACGAAAGTTAGCAGACAACCGGCTAAATGTTTAAATTTAAGTGCGTTTAGCGAAATTCTGACCAGACATATTTGCACTGTTGATAAAATGGAATCAGTTCGCCGAATGAACACAATTTGTCGGAGAGTTTTGATTTGCAACAGTCGGGTAAGTAAGAAACACTGGTAAATATTACATCACGTGTGTCCTTCGATAGTTCGAAAACGGTTGTAAATTACATAAGTTTTTTTTTATTTACTTTTTTCCCTAGATTTTTTTTCTGCAGTGTTTGAGTTATTTTTCATTTTGAAACTTTAAATTGACGATAATGATGCTATTTACTTACTAGCGGTTACAGTCAACTGTCTGGAGCTGTCACCTTAAGTCATTGACAGTTTGACCAGAAAAAGATGTTAGCTATGTCAACTGCCCTATTGATCCGCCACAACCAGGCATATAGCCAGGCATACGGCAATTCTCACCAATACTTAAAATCCAAAAAAGAGAAAAATGACTTTAAAAACAATCTTTATTTTTTTTAATTGATATGCAAAAACAAACCAAATATATGTGAAATAAATATTGTTTGAAAAGCAGGATGGGAAAACCCTCTCCATCATCTCCCTATTTTCAGTAATGGATAATCTCGCATATAAACATTAAAAGCTTAACTCAATATTTCACAAGATATTTTCTGTTTAATTGTTAAAACCTAGAGGCTTTTACTGAAGTAGTTTATCATCATAGTTTCAGATGGATTATGAAACACTGAAGACAACTTTGGTCAAGGATAAAATCAGTTTTTGAAACATTATTGTAATTTTCTCTATTTAGTTTTAGAGGAGTGTGAACCACCCCCAGCGCACAGAAAATGTGTTTAATTTACCGCTAAGTTTAGTGTAAATCGAAACAGAAAATGCAACCGATCAGCTAAAACAAGGCATAGTGTAAATCGAAACAGGAAATGTAACCGATCAGCTAAAACAATGTAATCAGTATCGCAATTGTAATGTTGTTGTTGTTTATATACAGACCCTTAAGGGATGGTAATACAAGACCCGAAGGATGGTTTACACTTTTATTCAGATGCTCACACATACATTCTCTGACAACAACTACACTTCAATACATGCATACAATAATCTTATATGATTAGAGAGGCGGGGCTCATCAGCCAATGGGCGGGCTTAGCCGCGCGGAGCTTATCAGCCAGTGGGCGAGCTTGGCTGCTACAGCAATATACTGGTAAACTGCAACAGCCCTTCCTTGGATTTGAGGAAAATATGCTCTGCAGATGTAGTAGAGAAAATAATTTCATCAGTTGATATTATAACCATTATTGTGTTAGTGTGAGTATTTAAAAACAAAGTATCATTTATCAAATTCAATAAAATTAGTGAAATTTATAAAATGTTAATATGATTGTATGTCTCTTTTCAGAGAAGCCTTTGTATGCCGAAGGTTACTCTTCTACAGAAGGGTATCCATAATAGTAGATGTATTGGAACAGATGTGGGAATCAATGCAACACCAGGGCGTTGTACAGATCCTTACATACCTGTAGAATCTGAACTGGCAGAACTGACACAAAATATTATTAAAGTAAGTCTCCATCATCCATATGTGGGATGTCTTAAAAAATTCAATCATTGAATAAGATATGAAATAATCTGTCATAATATTATAAAAAAATTACAACAAATGTTAAAAAAAGTTTGTTCAATAAATATATATTATTTTTTTTGAAAGTAACAGAACCTGATAGCTAGTGGATGTTGGTTTAAGTGATTTAGATTTATTATAATTATGATTTGCAAAAGCTCATGCTTGTTTATTTGAATTATTTAGATGTCCATTTATATCATTTATAATATATTATTTGCTGCCTATTGCATCAAATTACAATATCTATTGATTTTTTATGAATTTGTTGATGCTTTTAATGAAAACACAACATAATATACTCCTTTGTTTATATGATCTTTACACTTTGCACTTACTAGTATAGATTCTGTTGCTGTTATTTTTTAGGAAATACAGACTTCCAACAAAGAACTTGGTGCTGTTGCTCAGTATTATTTTGATGGGAAGGGGAAGGCATTTCGTCCAATGTTGGTGATGTTGATGGCAAAGGCATTAAACTACCATATAAAGAATGATGAAAAGTAAATGTTTTAGTCTTTTCATAAATCAATAAAAAACAAGTTTACCTTTTATTCTTACATAGAATTATGCCTATTATTTTAATTTTGTTACCTTAAATTTATTCTGTAAGAACTACATTTAACATTTGTTTTTTTTTGTTAAAAAATAAAGCCAGACAAGAGGTCCTGTTATCGTGGTAAACTTTTAGAACCTGTGTGATTTTTACAAGAAAAATCTGGGTTCTGTATCTTTTGCATGCCCTGCAGGCTAAAATGCTCTACCGGCTCGGCAAAAGACAGTTGCTTCTTCTCCCTATTACATCGCTAAAATTAATATCTTGTGAAGGCGCCTGTGGCTGAGCGGTTAGAGTTGCTAACTTGCACTTCTCAGCCTCTCACAGCGTGGGTTCGAGTCCCTGTCAGGGCGAGAATTTTCATGTTGGTAGGATTATATCTAGCCTGCGGTGCGCAGGTGATTCTAGCCAGTTAGGAGTTTCCTCAACCAGTAATTAGCTGGATGTCGCCAATATGACCATAATTGTGTCAGTGTGATGTAACAAAAACTAACAACAGCGACAATATTTTGTAATATTAATATCAATTTTTTTATTGAAAAGCGTTTAATAATACCTCCAATTAACATTAAGTAGCATATATACAACTAATTGTCCATGCAGTATTGATAACATGTGACATGTCTCTTGCCTAAGTTAAATAAGAAGGCAGTCTTCGACAAAACCCGTAGACCAGAATTTTCAGACACATCATTTTCAAAATTCTGAATTATGAAAACGTATATACGAAACTAATCTTAAAAACACTTTACAGCTTTACTGAACCCAGCCACTTGTAAAACCTCAGTTTGCTTACCAAACTTTTGTGTCAAAATGCCAAAATCATGGTGGTCTAGTAAAATTTGCTCTGGTCCAGTAGATATTGCCAGCTTGGTGGACAGAAGGTCAAGTGTTTTTAAATTTTCTTTGTTGAGACAGAGAAAGTTGTTACTGACATTGTTTACAAGGTATAAAATGAATATCCTATTACAAATAAATTATTTTCCCCCATGTAGACTGCTGGATAGTCAGCGTCGGATTGCCATGATCGCGGAGATGATTCACACAGCCAGTCTAATGCACGACGATGTGATCGACCACGCTGATCTCCGCAGAGGCAAGTCCAGCATCAACCTGGTATGGGGACAGAGGAAGGTGAGACTTATCAGTTCAAGCATTAATCTTAATTTTGTGCTCAAGGCTCGTTCCAAATTGTCTGAAGGTCCTTAAATATTTTTGCCACATGCCACCATTTTGCGACCACCATTGATGAGCAATTTTAAAAGTTGCATAAAAACCAAGCCATAAAACAGTCTGCCGATACATAAAAACCAAGCCATTAAACAGTCTGCCGATACATAAAAACCAAGCCATAAAACAGTCTGCCGATACATTGTGACAATATTGTTTTTGTGATATACTGTCCATGGGAATTGTTAAGATACAACTCAGATAAGGGAAAAAAAATCAAAAGATTTCTGTATTGATAATTATCATTATGTTAAAAATATTATTCAACCCTTGTTTTACTACTCCTTTGTCTGATCCATTCTATTGTGTTTGTTAAATGATTATAAAATACTTGTTATTTCTTTCATAAATGTATGCAACAAACAACAATGGCTCATACCGGCCACAATAGCTCAAGTGGTGGAGCGTCGGCTTGCAGATCGGAAGGTCGCGGGTTCAAACCCCGGCCGGGTCAAACCAAAGACTTTAAAGTTGGTAGTAGTGGCTTCCCTCCTAATGCTCTGGGCTAAGGGGACAGCATTACGCTTGACTGTTCAGAGTCATTATAATGGACCGACCGGGTTCAGTCCCTGGGCACCTTATAAGTGCCTCTTTGCTATAATGATTGAAATGCTGCTGCACAGTATTAGCAAAAATGCCGGCAAATCCCATCCCAACAATGGTTCAGACAGAATTTGTTCCAAAAAAATCTTTTTTGTTTTATTTGGGAATTCTTTTGAAAAATTTGTGAATATGAAAAGTAATAGCTGTAAAATGTACCAAAAAAAGTCCTAAGGTTCACTCATACAAAAAAGAGCTAAATACATCTCAGAACAAACTAGATCACGCTCTATATTTTGTTGAAAATTGATATTTTTTTAATTGTGAAGGATTCAGTCAAGACAGGAAATGGGACCAAAGCCATTTGGGAATGGGTTGCTTTACCAAACCCATTCAAAGAAGGAAATAAAATGCTGCAGCATGATCTTACCCTCTTAAATTTTCTTCTTTTCTTAAAAAAAAGTGTCAGTAGTCTGGCTCTGGAACGATTGTCAAAAAGGTGGGCAAAAATCACATCTGCATCTAGTTTAAACAATCAGGTCATACTAATGTGAACTTTTGATGATTCTGCTTCAGATGTCTGACTGCCTTTTATTACATCTTATGGAAATATGTAGGCCTACTTTTTGTTGCATTATGAATATTTGAATTTTGTTAAATTGGCTGCATGAGCATGAAGCAATAATATTATTCACTGCTTACCGAGTGAATACAAAAAATTTAGTGTTAGTAATGAATACAAATATTTCATATTTATGTTGACGTTTATATTTGACAGGCAATACTGGCTGGAGATTATGTGATGGCAATGGCATCAATAACCCTGGCTCGTATCAGAAATGAAGAGGTGGTTGCTACAGTATCTCAGATCACCGAAGACCTGGTCAGAGGTAAACATACTTCTACCTAAATCAGATATTTCTTGTACTAGTATACCACAATTGTTGGCAAAAATGCTTAACCTTGGGAAATGGGCTGAATTCTCCTACTTTTTTTCTTTTTTTTTTTGTTACATCGCACTGACACAATTAGGGTCATATTGGCGATGTCCAGCTAATTATTGGTGTAGGAAGATCCCAGACTTACATCTGGGTAGAACTTCTGGCGCACCGCAGGTTAGCTGGAAAACCTTCCCACGTGAAAGTTCTCACCCCAACCAGGACTCGAACCCGCGCAATGAGAGGCTGAGGAGTTTCAAGTCAGCGACTAACCGCTCAGCCATGGACGCCCCCTCTCTTACTTAACTCTTCGAAAATATTTCATAATAAAGATTGAGAATAAGTTTAACTTTCCATACACTTGGAATGATTGGCTTTCCTTCCCTTTAGCTACTTGCCTTCAGCTACTTGCCTTTTACCATTTGGTGCATGCCAAGCCCTTCCGGAACTCCCTTGTTCTATTTCATGTAAAACCACTAGCAATGTGTTAATTCATATTTTTTTACTGTCAGTACTTACGTCTATTCATTTAAATAAGTTATGTTGTTCCTTGCATGTTCTTTTTCTTTACTATGTATGAGCTTTGCATATTATATTGTATAATATTTTGCTTAACCTGTACATTAATTTATATCTCAACAGTTCACAACCCTACTTCTTCCTGTCTGTGTTTGCTTTTTACTAAATTAGTAATCTTTCAAATAAACCTGTGGCCCAGGCAAATAGCTGTTTTAAGGCATTTCATTTAAAGTAATTAAATTTTCAAGCCATCAGATTCCTACCTTAGTTTGTCAGTTTCCTGGTTTTCATTAGCTTACCTGAGCACAACGTGCTCAAGGTGATCTTTTCTGATACCCCGTGTGATATTCATCGTCAACAATTTGCTTGTGAACACAGTAAAGGCTACAGTTTTTATCCAATCTTCACCAAACCTGATCAGAATGTTTGATTGCAAGAAATCTTGGATGAGTTCATAACTGGGTTATGTGGGTCAAAAACTAGGTCACTTGGTCAGATTTCAGATAAACCTTGTGAACATACTAGAAACCATATTAATGGCCCAGTCCTCATTAACACCAGAATGTTTGCCTGCATGAAATCTTGGATGAGTATGTAACTGGTTTACATGTGGTCAAAAATAGGTCACTTTGTCATATCTTAGAAAAAAACATTGTGAACATGCTAGAGTCCATTTTTATAACCAGGCCAGAATGTTTGCCTGCATTTAATTTTGGATAATTTTGTTACTGGGTCACAAAGTGTTAAAAGGTAGGTCACTATGTCAAATCTAAAAAATACCCTGTGTACATGCTAGAAGCCACATTTATGACCCAATCTTGACCAATGATTTCTACAATAAATATTTCTTAATCACCTGACACCAAGTATAAGTGTACTAAATGTCAGTGTCTAAATGTCAGGTGAGCGATTAAGGGTCGTCTAGGCCCTCTTGTTAATGATGTCTTAACATTTTAAAACATTTCTGATTATTTGTTATTGGGCATACTTGGATTTATATTTCAAGTAGAACTAACCTTTATTTTTTCCAAGGAGAGTTCATGCAATTGGGATCCAAGGAACAAGAAGATGAAAGATTTCTTCATTACATTTCCAAAACCTTCAAGAAAACTGCCAGTTTGCTAGCAAATAGCTGTAAAGCAGTAAGTAGAGAATTTGTCTGCCCCTTAAAAACTTAAAATGGGCTTTTAAATGGACTTATTTTTAGGCAAGTGTTTTTATTCTTGCAGGGAAGGAAACATATTTGTATCTGCACATAAAAGTTGAGCAGCTTCATCTGTGTTCTGTTGACATTTCTAGCACTATGTCCAGTGAGGCCAACGCATATTCACACACTGATCCAGGGCCGTAACATACCAAAGTCATTAAAAATCGTTGTGGAAAAGCTCTCTTGCTAACGTTCAAGCAAATATAAATATTAGGGTAGTTCTACGACTGGTTGGCCTGGTGTCAGGATAATGTGACAGCGGAGGCTGTCTCCAGATAACTGAAATACTGTTCATAATAACTGTTTTAATTGAAATTAAAAACAAACAAACCAACAGCACTTTGAAAACCAGAATTATTTCTATTTTTTATTTTTAATATATCACAGCGTCTTTGTGGAATCACCCACAAACCACATGTCAGCTGAAATGAAGGATTTACTTGTATAAAGGTATACACTGTTATGTCAGTATATATTGTTATCTTATATGGATCATCTTTCTCTTGATTTTAGTTTTCATACAGTACTTTTAATCAGATGTTTCATTTCAGCAAAAAAACTACATTTTGATATAATTCTGTTTTTTGAAATGCCATCTCAAAACTCTTTTTTATTTTATGACATTGTTCACTTGAAACCATAATTTCAATAAAATTTAAATGTACCTAGTCATCCACATTATAATGAAACAATGTTTTCTTACATTTCTTATTAAGAGTAATTTAATCTTTGAAAAAATAAATGTAGTTTTGTCGCAAGGCAAGTGTCGCATTAAAACAGTTTTGCCTTTAAGTACCAAGACTCTTCCATTGACCTATCATATTTTTGTCTTTAACTGGATCACAGCACAAGATCCACAAGGGGCGCCCCTGGCCTTGTAATTTGTGTCACCAGCTTGTTAATTCCTCAGCCCCTCACAGAGTTGAGTTGGGCCGATATCATCGATGCATCACTGAATCGTGATAATTGCCTTCATGATACAGTATCACGATACAATGCTGAGGTTGCTGAGGTATCGACACAGGACAATACTATTATTATTCACAAAACACTATAATTTATGTCCATATTGTTTACTTACATGCCGCTTATGTAACTGAAAAAATGAATCTATTACACCATTTACGTAAATGAAGCAAAAAAATATATATTGAGGCGCTTAATTTGACAAAATATTTGTTTTAATAGGAAAAGCCTTACATTGAGTTACAGTGATGTTTTCACTTAATTAACCTATTAAACAATAGAAATTAGGATATTAATTTAGTAAGGCGTAAATTCACTAAATTGCATTTGTTCTGTTTCAATGAAAAATTGTTATACTATATTGCGATACAACTCAGATATTGTGATAATATCGTGATACATTTTCAGCGGCGATACCCAACTCTATCACTGAGAGGGTTCAAGTCCCAGTTGGGGGCGAGAACTTTTATGTAGGGAGGTTTTCAGTTAACCTTCAGTGTGCTGTTTCTACCCAGAACTGAGTCTGGGGTCATCCTCGGCAAATAATTAGATAGAATGTCACCAATGTGACCATAATTGTGTCTTTGCGATGTAACCAAATAAACAAGGTAAACAACAATACCCCATAACTTAGCAGGTGACTGATTGTGTAAAGACAAAAGGCAAGGTATGAATTTGAAAAGCATAATTGACATGGAATCATCAGAAAAATATCCAAATGCTTGTTTTGTCACAATTGATTGGAGATTAATGCTATGGTTTTTGCAAGTAAAATTCATTTTCTACTAATAGAGATTCAATGTAAACATTAAGTAGTGTAAAATTCACACATATCTGGAAAAAAAAAGTGTTGCTCATCAACAGATCCCATGTTTTTAGGTAAATGGGAAAGGGTTCGTTAAACATATAATAAGGTAGTAAAAGGTTTTTACCTTTTCTATTTCTCCCAAATTTCATGACTGGACTTGCTTATGATGTCAGGCTGTCAGCTGCAAAAGCTTATGGTACAGACCGATTGACTTTAGCAATTTTCAACCTCTGACAAGTGTTAGGGGTGCCCTTGGCCCAGTGGTTTGAGTTGCTGGCTTGTAACTCCTCAGCCCCTTAAAACGTTGGTTTGAGTCCCGGTCGGGGTGAGAACTTTAATGTGGGAAGGTTTTCCAGCTAACCTGCAGGACTCCAGTGGTTCTACCCAGGCATAAGGCTGGGGTCATCCTCAACCAATAATTAGCTGGATGTCGCCAATATGACCATAATTGTGTTGTAACAAAACAAAAAACAAAACAAAAAACACCCTAAAGTGTTTTGTTGACTGGCATGTTTCAGGTTGCTATACTTAGTGGCAGCGGACCAGAGCTAGCTGAGGTGGCCTACGATTATGGCAAGAATGTTGGGATTAGCTTCCAGGTGTGTATACAAACGTGGCACTACAAGTAAGATATATCGTACTTAGGCTTAAATGATAATGGCAGGTAATCTGATGTGCAGGAATTTGTAAACCTGTCACAGTTAAACATATATCTAACTAAAGGTGTTTTGATTGATTTCTATATTTTTCTTTATGGTGGATAGAACCAGCATCAGACTGTAGGTAAGCTCAGGAAGCACTTTTATATTTAGGAGTATATTTTTTGCTCACCTGAACACAACATGCTCAAGGTGAACTTTCCTGATAACGCTTCAGCGATGAAGGACTCTACATTTTACTGCTCTTTTTTACAACTCAACAAGGTGAATTAAAAATGGTGTTGTTTATGATCTTTGAAGTTAGTAACAGAAATAACATCATACAATAAGTCATTTCTGTTACCAACATCAACAATCATAAGCGATGCCATTTTTAAGAGCAGCAAAATGTAGAGTCCTTAATTACTGCTTTATATGTTGTATAACTTTGTTAAGTAAAATGTTAAAGATCATAAAATACTTACCATAAGTGTCTCTTGCCCTTTTAAGACTTATACTTCATGTGGACTAATAAACATGTTTGTCTATCTTGTTACAGTTAATAGATGACCTCTTGGATTTTACCTCGTGTGACAATGTGATGGGTAAACCTACAGCTGCCGATCTCAAATTGGGTCTAGCGACGGCCCCAGTGCTGTTTGCAGCTAAGAAATATCCTGACCTGAATGCTCTCATAATGAGGAGGTTCTCAGAGGAAGGGGACGTAGAGAAGGCTAGAGAATATGTGGCTAAGGTATGTAGATGTAGAGAAGGCCAGAGAATATGTGGCTAAGAAGTGTAGATGTAGAGAAGGCCAGAGAATATGTGGCTAAGGTATGTTAACATAGAGAAGGCTAGAGAATATGTTGCCAAGGTATGTAGATGTAGAGAAGGCTAGAGAATATGTGGCTAAGGTATGTAGATGTAGAGAAGACCAGAGAATATGTGGCTTAGGTATGTAGATGTAGAGAAGGCCAGAGAATATGTGGCTAAGGTATGTTAACATAGAGAAGGCTAGAGAATATGTTACCAAGGTATGTAGATGTAGAGAAGGCTAGAGAATATGTTACCAAGGTATGTAGATGTAGAGAAGGCTAGAGAATATGTGGCTAAGGTATGTTAACATAGAGAAGGCTAGAGAATATGTTGCCAAGGTATGTAGATGTAGAGAAGGCTAGAGAATATGTGGCTTAGGTATGTAGATGTAGAGAAGGCCAGAGAATATGTGGCTAAGGTATGTAGATGTAGAGAAGGCCAGAGACTATGTGGCTAAGGTATGTTAACATAGAGAAGGCTAGAGAATAAGTTACCAAGGTATGTAGATGTAGTGAAGGCTAGAGAATATGTTACCAAGGTATGTAGATGTAGAGAAGGCTAGAGAATATGTGGCTAAGGTATGTAGATGTAGAGAAGGCCAGAGAATATGTGGCTAAGGTTTGTAGATGTAGAGAGGTATGTTAACATAGAGAAGGCTAGAGAATATGTTGCTAAGGTATGTAGAGGTAGAGAAGGCTAGAGAATATGTGGCTAAGGTATGTAGGTGTAGAGAAGGCTAGAAAATACGTGGCTAAGGTATGTAGAGGTAGAGAAGACCAGAGAATATGTGGCTAAGGTATGTAGAGGTAGAAAAGGCTAGAGAATATGTGGCTAAGGTATGTAGATGTAGAGAAGGCTAGAGAATATATGGCTAAGGTATGTAGAGGTAGAAAAGGCTAGCGAATATATGGCTAAGGTATGTAGAGGTAGAAAAGGCTAGAGAATATATGGCTTAGGTATGTAGAGGTAGAGAAGGCTAGAGAATATGTGGCTAAGGTATGTAGGTGTAGAGAAGGCTAGAAAATATGTGGCCAAGGTATGTAGAGGTAGAAAAGGCTAGAGAATATGTGGCTAAGGTATGTAGAGGTAGAAAAGGCTAGAGAATATATGGCTAAGGTATGTAGAGGTAGAGAAGGCTAGAGAATATGTGGCTAAGGTATGTAGGTGTAGAGAAGGCTAGAAAATATGTGGCCAAGGTATGTAGAGGTAGAGAAGACCAGAGAATATGTGGCTAAGGTATGTAGAGGTAGAAAAGGCTAGAGAATATGTGGCTAAGGTATGTAGAGGTAGAGAAGACCAGAGAATATGTGGCTAAGGTATATAAATGTGAAGAACACTAGAGAATATATGGCTAAGGTATGTAGACATAGAGAAGGCTAAGGAATATTTATTGAAGTGCATTTAAAAATGTGTCAATAGGTTAAGATAAAGATGTTGCAAGAGTTACTCTGTACAGATCAAATTTCTTTTCTGTGCTTTGGCCTTTCATGCATTGCTTGAAAATATATTAGAAAATAATATGGATAAATGATGGTAAAATGAGAGAAATAAGTTAAGAGTGATGGTTGCAATTTATTGTCAGCTGTGTCTGTGTAGAACTTAAAATAAAATATTTTTTAAATAATAAAATGAGGAGGAGTTCGAGGAATAGGGTTTCAGATAAGAATTTCATTCCTCAGGCACATTAAATTTTCACCAAGTGGATTCTTAGACCTGGTTAGGGTGTGGGACTAGATGTGAAAATGTCTTCCAGCAAACCTGCTGTGCACTGGTGGAGCTACAAAGACATTTGTCTTTCTTCACCTATATTATAGCTGGTGGTTGCTTTATGACTGATGTATTGCTGGAATAAATTAAAAAAAACAACAGTATCAATTTTGATGAAGCACAAATGTAGGCAAGGGAATGAGCTGCAAAGGTATATGCAAAAGGTTGTATGTGCTATCGAACTAGATTAAGGGGCTTGTATCAGAGGCAAAGACAAAAGTATCATGTTAACTTGTTACTTCCTAGCACCTCACCCTGTGGGATCATGGTCCCAGCAAACCTTGCCTTGTGTCTGTATTTCTAACCAGACATAAATCTGGGGTCTTCCTCCACAAATAATGGACGTCACCACTTTAACCATATTTTTTGTCAGTGTCATGTCACACAAAACAAGAAGCGGGCAGTTCAGGAAGGTTTAACACAAGTTATCTACTTTTACCGATAAAGATAAACCCAATAAACAAACAAAAATAACCTATTTTTGCCCTCTGTTTTCCAGAGTAATGGCGTGGAGGAGACAAGAATATTGGCGAAGCAGCACAGTCTGGCTGCTGTTCAACAGATCCAGGTGCTGACGCCCTCGCAGTGTGTACGAGGCCTGGAGTCTATAGCACAGCTTGTTCTGACTCGCAACAAATAGAATCCTGTTACCTCAATAGGCTAGGAATTAATTAATGATAAAAATGGTATTTGTTTTTGTAGGCAGCTTATTTTTGTCAACAGGCTATCAATATTTTTATTTATTTTTTTTATTTGGCAGCCGATTTATTTCAATAGGCTAGGAATGAACAAGTGGTAAAGAATTTTTTTTTAAGATTCATTACTAAATGAAGATTCTTAGGATAGAATTAAGCAATAAAAAAGATGTTTCAAATCTAATTTATGTCATGAGAGTAGAATCTCACGTGATTACACAAAATAGGCCGCATTGTTCAAATATCTTTATCTGCAGGTAAGAAGGAGATAAGCTGTATAAATGAACTTTGTTTTGAATAATTTTAATTTATAAAAATGTAAATTGGCGTTGTTTTAAACTGCAAAATGACCAAGAAATGATTTGAGAAATGTTTCTAAAACCATATTTGAAGTTGTTCCATTTTTGTATAATTTGGCCTGGTTTTTACAATATATATAAATAGCCTATGGATATTAATGCTGTTTTATATATTTCTGTAATAATTGTTAAAGAAAAAGAGTGAAAAAGAATTGACTGCTCTTCAGTAAGTGCTCAAATGGCATTAAATAAATACCTCAGTTTATGAAGGTGTAAGTGTGATCATGTTTTCATGCATGCCATATGATACAAATGGTAAAACAGTGACCTATACACAGAAAAATAGAAAATCTCAGTTACTAGAAAAATAATTATAGCTGGATTCCAACAGGAGACACATGACTAACTTAAAACAAAGGCTGACAGCTCCGGTCAAAATTTTAATCGTAATTAAATTTATATCTACAAAAAAAAACACAACCCTACCATGAATCAACAACCCTGTTGTTGCAAACTGCCTTTGAGACTTCCGGCACTTGGAGTTTTGCAATACGGAGATTTATGTTCGCTGTTAGACAATGTGTTGTAAGACTGAGTATAGGTTGTATAAAAGTTAACCAACATTGTGTTTGCCTTGTCAAAGCATATGTTATTGAGGATTAAGTGAAATATTATTGTTACTGAGTATAGGTCTTAGTTGTATAAAAGTTAACCAACATTGTGTTTGCCTTGTCAAAGCATATGTTATTGAGGATTAAGTGAAATATTATTGTTGATTTGAAACGATTCCTGTTTGAGCCTCTTGTTAATACTTGGAATTTTGTTTGGAGCTTGTTTTATCGACTATATTTCTATTATATTTTTGATGGGTGAAATTTTTTTTTAGTTAAGTTTAACCTATTTATAGAAAGTTGAATGGGAAAGTTCTTCAACTTTTATTAATCCCATTAGACTGTCCACATCGTGGATAGAACCAGTACTCAGGTACTGAGTACCTGGAGCAATGTGCAGTAAATAGTCTTGCTCAAGGACTAACATCACATGATCAGTTCCGGGGTTCAAACTCGGGACCCTCCGATCTGATCCAGAATCCTGCACCTTAACCACTAGACCACGGATGCCCAATACCACTTACTCTTTAGAAGAGGTTAATTCTAAATTACATTAAATAAGTGGGGTGCCTGTGGCATAGTGGTAGAGTCGTAGATTTGTAACTCCTCTGACTGCTTAGCCCCTCACCGCGTGGGTTCGAATTCTGTTCGGGGCGAAGGACTTATGTGAGAAGGTCTTCCAGCTGACTTATGGTTAGCCGGTTGTTCTACCGAGACATGTGACTTGGGTCTTCCTCCATATTAAAGCTGGACGTTGCTATAATCATCATAAATGGTTGCTGCAATGTATTACAAAAACAAAATAAATAATTGTTCAGGAATGATAAATCCAATGAAAAACATAAATACTTGTTTAACTGTAAGCTAAATTCTGCAATAGATCAAGTGTCTTCACATTTTCATTGTCACAAGTAAAATATGTGTGTGTGTGTTTATTTATAATTTCATACATGCGTTTCTTTGAATGTTACTTATAGTGTAAGATGCCAAATCTGTGTTCAGTGGAGTCATTCCCATTTAAGCTAAAAAAACAAATTTGTGTAGTGGGCCATTTTTAAAAAAAATCGGACGCAGTAATGTTTTTTTTTTTAGCCCCATTTTTTGAAGCAAGGGGAGCTATTGTCAGCATTCTCTTTTTGGCATCTTGGTAGGTTTACCTTTTTATTAAAGTCCATGTTTTGAAAATAGCAATCTTCGAAATTAACATTCAATAATAATATGCCATTCGGGCATGTAACATGTTGAATATTGACAGACTCCAAACACATTTTACATGTGAAAGTTTGGTTTTCAGAAACAACAACAGTTAGGTCTTTTTTAATGTTTATTCTTTGTTAATGTAAAGTCAGTTTTGTTACACTGTTTTCTCCTATTTACAATTAAACATTAATTAATATTAATCAGTTTCTTCTCGGATTGCTGTGTCGTCCTCATAATTTCTTACATACTGATGTCACTCAATGACCCTGAAGCGTTGTGTGTTACATTTATTTATCTTTGCTTTTACAGCAATATGTGTAACATAATATAACCCTTTCTATATATATATATTTTTTTTTTTTATGTTTTTTTTTTGGTTGTTGAAATTTTATTTGTATAGGGCCAGAAAAAAAGGGAATGCAACAGGGCCTACTTAACAAATTTTTACTTTTTTAGCATTTAGATTGTTATAAACATGTATAATTTTTTTAACACTGCCAGATCTTTTATGTTACAAGAATTGTTCCAACTAATTTGAGCTGCAGGGATGGATCCATGGGGGTATACAAATGATGGGGGTGGGGGTGGGGGGTTGCATCCTGCCCACCCAATCCCGAACAACCAGGTAAAAGAGTACATGTAAGCTTAAAAAATACTTAGCTTTTACAGGAAATTTTGTCGAGTTTATTACTGTGTATATATATATATATCTAGTATTTACTAGGATAAAGTTAAGTTGAATAGATCTTGATTAATATTCCCCCCCCCCACCTCCTAAATGTTTTTCTGGATCTGCCCCTGCTAAGCTGTTTTAATCATTTATGTTTACAATATTAACTTCATGTTAAACTTCATTGTGTTCGGCTCAGTATGACCTGTGACCTGTCAAGTGTCTGACCTGTGACCTGTCAAGTGTCGGTTTGCCATAAAACCCAAAATAGAAATACAGAATTGTAAGAAAACGTGATTTATAAAATACATTTTGTCTTTCCTCCATCATTTTAACAATGTAAATTTATTCCATATGCTAACCTGACAATGATGCACTTTCAATGCTCCTTGCAGGCAATAATAACTTAATATATTGTCTGATAAGTTAAGAGCCAATCATTAATATAATAAAGGAAATAGATGGTTTAAGGATTGCATTTTTGCACTTGCAAAAAAAAAAATGAAATATCTTTTTTCTGTTAAAGAGTTTTTTTTTGTATTACTAGATTTTAAGTATTTTTGAAGAGTGTTAGTGGTCAGTTTTGTACTTGTTTGCTTGCCAAGTTGTAATATTTTTCACTTGTACTGAAAATGGTCATTTATTTGCATTTATAAGAGGTTAGTCAGTTAAACTAATGTAAATATTACAATAATAGGAATTGATAATTGTTTGATCCAACTTTGCTCAGCAGATGATTTTTTAGGTACTGGTATTCCAGTCAAAAAATGTATATGCCAAGTGTTGACTTAAACATTTAAGGTGATGTCCAACAGTTTGGACCAAATATTTATTCTCAAATGATCAAATAAGTCATTATTACCTGAAAAGATCTTTGTTCATTGATGTCCTAGATGTGTGTTAACAATAAAAGATAAATCACATTTGGTCAGTGCAAACAGGTATTTCCTATCTGAACCATGCTGCAGAGATAGCTATTTTTAAACTAAGAAAGCCACATGACCACTTACTTTTAAGTTTACATCATATTGTCATCTGGGTAGTTCGCGCTGAATTTGGTATCTATTTTGGGCAAAGATCTCCTTGTGCTTATTTATAGATTTGGAAAGAATGAAAATTTGAAGTGATAATTTGCAATGTGTCCTGCCTTGCAACAAGGGTAGTGTTAAAAAAATCGTCATTACTTTGACTTTAGTATGAGTATAGGCAGAAATTATGCTTACATTCCCTGAAATTGTGGGAAAATATTGTTACATGCATTTGATAAAAGCAAACTGTCGGATACCACCTTTAAAAGGCATATTCTGCAACATATCTTCATAAAAGGCAATATTAACAATATTTGTTTATATTTCAATAAAGCAAATGCAAGGGCCTGTTCTTCCTCTGACTGCTTAACCTCCCAAGATTTGGTTTCGAGTTCGAGCCCAGTTCATGGCGAAGGACTATATGTGGGAAGGTCTTCCAGCTGACCTGTGAAGCACAGTGGCTCTATCCAGCCTTCTAACTGTTCTTCTTTCATTAAAATAGCTGGACGTGGCTATACTGATAATGACCGGTCCCTGGGATAAAATGGACCTGATTTCCAATTCAATTTTTTAATGCAATAATTTGAATTTGATAATTATTTTTGGTACTTAGAAATGCTGAATACTCCACTTTGCCTTAAAATTGGAAACAGTGAATTGTTGATAAATTCGCTGCTTCGATGCCCTGGCAACATGAGCTTTTGCTAAGAAATTATATATCTTGTTTATGTTTTTTCACAAAGTATATATGTAATGAATCTAGCTCCCAACATTGTCATTGGTTCAAAACCAATATACTGTTCAACATATGTACGTATGTAGATGTTTCATGCAATTGGTATGCATAATTTACTAAGTAAATAATTATCTTTAATACTATTTTCTTGGATTTTCTGGTTGTGGTTACTTTTTCCATTTTAATTTACCCTGTATATAAGACATTGATGTCGACTGCAATCGGAACTCCTGGGGTAATTCCGTCCTCGGGACAATCATCCCTCGGATGTATCTGGTGAAATGATACTTAAAGAAATCGCGATCGTTTTGTTCGCCGAAAGTCGAAAGAATATGCCTAAAATGTAGTTCGCACAAAACTTCAACAATGGCGTCGTTTGACAGCTTTTCTGTTTGCTGCGCTTTGTAAATTAAACTTGGATGGTTTAAATCTGAAGCAGCCACTAATTGAAGTTTAATTGGCGTCCGACTACCTACATATATCCTAGCAAACTCCCCGCAGTGATTACTTCCCTTGACAGTACATTATATCACTGCCACCAGCAAGTTTTTCGCCCAAATACAGGCGGATAGTTTGTTTGTTTGTTTTTTGTTGTTGTTTTTTTCTGGACTTATCTCTTCACAATATAGTATCTTTCCTTTAAAAAATATTAATTTATCATATTAAAAATAAAAAGTAACTTTAAATATGAAATAATATGAAAATTATAAAAGGCAAATTTCACTGTACTGTACAGAATACAACGTACTATACATACAGAAAACTAAACATGGATGATCACCTCCTCGCTGATTGTGCAAGCGAATTTCAGTCGACATTGCAACTTAAAGCAAACAAATTGAATGTTTAAACTATGTTCTTAGTGGTAGAGATATAATCGCCAATCTTCCGGTCGGGTACGGGAATTTTGACTCACTTTCTTTCGTGGCGTGTTTATGGAGGCCGCCATGTTTACTTCACGTGATACTCTATCGTCACGTGATCCTTGCTGGGGGCAGAGATTTAAGTAGCAACGCTTGACGTAATCGCTGTGAGGAGATTGACATCCTAGAGCAATCGGAACACCTCGGATAATCCACGAATCATCTCTCGGATGTATGTAGGCAGTCTGATCACCTCGGCCATTTATCTAAATTGGACTTCTTTTGAGACAGACGTCAAAACAAAGATGGCAGTTCGGGTGTCAGCTCACTACAGTACGATGCCAGTAAAAGTTCAATTTGTGGCGGCTTCAAATTTAAATCGTCCGATTTTTATTTACCCAGCACAGCTGTCAAACGATGGCATTGTTTATGTTTTGTGCGAACTACTTAGGCACACTCTTCTTCAGACTTCCGGCGAACAAAACGATCGTGATTTGAGCACGTATCCTTGCACCAGATACATCCGAGGGATGATTGTCCCGAGGACGGAATTACCCGAGGAGTTCCGATTGATCCTAGAGATGATTCGTGAATTATCCGAGGTGTTGCGATTGGGTCGGCAGCTCATAATCCACAATCCTCACATTAGGTAGGGGAATTAGTCCTGGTGAATAGATGACCCCATTTGTTTACGTCACTGGTGCAGAGGTCAAGGGTACGGCGACCTTGAATATTATGTTAGTTTCCGATCTAATTAACAACATGAACCCTCATTCTTGGTAAGGGACATTGGTCAAAATGTGAGGCTATAACTTAATTGTATAACGTTTCATTTCTGCAGAAATGAAAAGCTAATTAAAAAGAAAAGAAGAAAAGGTTAACTTAACAGGCAGAACACGAAATTGCATTAATCTGTTTTAAAACTTAGAGAATTATTTTGAAATATGGTATCACGTGAATAATTATCGACATGCCATATGAGAAAAAAGGAATTACGATGGTACAAGGGCTTCTGTAAAAAAAAATTTAAAAGGTTTTGGTAGAGAGGGGTGCATATTAACCAACTTGCAGGCAGGGCCTTTAAAAATATATTTGAATTTATAAATTTGAAAGAAACCTTATCTGGATCAGTTTTAGGCTGCCGTGGTATCAGGAAAGGGGTAGGGATTAATCCGATTAGTGTCGGGCTGGCCGTAATTCCGTATACATCAAGGATGACCAATTGCTTTTACGACCTCTTTCCCATGACATAATTGTGTACAATGCACCAATTAAGTGTTCCAGCCGTGCTCTCCCGGTATGGTGTTATCTGTTACTAGTAGTATAAAGAAAGCCATTTCCAATGCCTTTTAAATCTGCTTCTCTTGTCTTTAAGGTGGCGAGTTGCAAAAACTAATAAACTTTCTCCCAATAAATACTTGTATTCATCTACCTTAAAATATTTATGAGCTTTTACATTACTATGTACAAAGTATTTTCCCCCGTAGTGCACTCTTGGAACAATTGCCTTCAGACAGTATTACTGGTACTTTCTTGTTATCTACACGTACGTCTGGCCTACTGACCCCTTGTGCATTTCGTTGTCGAAGAACGTATGTAAACTGGTAGCATTTAAAACCTTAGACATGATCTCATGCATAATGCTTTTGCTGGGGTTGTCGCTGTCTCTCGTTGTCGTGGTAACGGGAACAGGAAGTGACGTCACAGTTCAGCAGCTGCACGAGGAACTGTCCCGTCTTACACGACGTGTGGAGGCAGCAGAGGCGGAGAGTGTACTCCTGCGACAGGAGCTGGCAGCAGTGAAACAAGATGTGCGCAGGTAAGGCAAGGGCAATTGGAGCTTATTATTTTATATATGAAGCAGTTTCGATTAAACGCAACAGTTGTATAAATCTTAATACAAACTGCCGGATACCACCTTCAAGTGAGTTCAGGAAAAATAATAATAAGCGAGCCTGTGGCGATCATTTTTTCCTTGACGAGTTTTAAAAATGGTTGTATTAAATGACAACGTGTGCCAGATTATTTTTATCACATGATTTAATTAAGTCGCCATAAGAATTCACGAAATTTTAACAACACTATTTGGTGAAATAGTGGTATGAGACGATCTGCATTACGATGACGTCGGTTTCGATGTCATCAATCAAAAAGCTGTATATTACACTAGTGACGTTACTTTTATCACCTCTATATTATGACGCTTCGCAACTACATGTGCAATATGTTTTGGTGATTTATAATTACCCAAGGAGTTTCGATTGACTGATGGTGTCTACCTTCGGAGAATGGTTTTACCAGATCACGTGATCTTGCCATGCCTAATAAGGCGATACCCGGTAATAGGAGCTACAGTTACTTTCAGCTTGATTTAACTGCATATTAAATAGGATGCCGACTTAAATTTCAGACTCATTTTTAGACGTTAATTGAGATGTAGGTTCTTAATTCAGTTTCTGAACACGGTGATAGTACAATAAATATATATGACCAGATAAATAATCTGCTATATATATATATATATTTCATACTTGTATTTGTTTACTTTTATATAACTTTCGACAAACGCAGAACTGTCAATAAACTAATCAATATTGTGTAGCAGAGTGAAATATGCTAATTAAAACAATACGATTACTTAATTTTAAGAAAATCTTGCGTTAACAAAATTGCGCAAAAATAATGTTAAAATTATATTCTTGTGTTCCATATTGACCAGACGATAAGTGCCATCCGATGAAGACAATACTAATGTTCTTATGAAAATCTGTCATTAACAAAAACTACCTATGATATCCAACTTATTTTCGTATCTTCTTATTTTGTTTTATTCCATCTCCACCAGACGACAAATGCCATTCCCCGAGGAAGTTGGCTTTACCGCGGAAGTTTCAAAACACCTTACCAGCCTCGGCCCCCAGGAGATCGTCGTATTCGATCAGATCGTCAGCAACATCGGTAATGGGTACGACCCCACCACAGGGCGGTTCACGGCACCTGTGCCTGGCACATACATGTTTTTCTCGAACGTCATGTCTGAGGTTCAGGCTGGCACGGTGACCTTCATCGAGACTGAAATCGTCACCGGAAATGGTACTCAGATCGCCGAAATGTATTCCGGCTCAAACTCGGCCTTCGACTCTACCAGTAACATGGGTATAGTGCGGCTCAACAAGGGTGACCAGGTCTGGGTTCGAGTCCACGGTACATGGAGTAACAACTTCTCCATTCATTGTTGTTTTACGTCATTCACTGGGTATCTGCTATGGCTTGACGAAGGAAGGTTGGAGATTGTCGGCTGATTGTGTTTACAGGATCTATAACGACCTATGTGTATTGACTTTTACGAATTTGAACGCAACAAAGTGCATTATTCTACATTTATTTCAATAACCATATTTCATTACTAACTTCAGTGTTAACACCTAAAGAATTACATTTATGTTACAATTTGACCCAAAAATGCATATTGCCAAGTAAATACTGTTACATATTTTTCTTGAAGACAATACATAAATATCACTTGTCTTTGTCTTGTTTTGTCATATTTCTTGCTCCGTAACGAACAAATAATACAGACAAATTAAAGGGCAAGTACATTTTGTTTTCCGGTCGAACGAGCTTACCTAAAGTATTAGTTCCAATTAATATGTTCGTTCGATCGAAATTATTCCCTTTCATTCAACCAGAAAATGTTGTTTTGCAACATGCAGCACACGAAACTCGTTTTTTTTGGACATATTTTTTGACTCTATTAGTGAATAGAATCTTACCAAATCTTAAAAATTCTAATACATTCTTTATTTTATGTGCGGTTTCAGTGACGCATAGATATGAACTTAAAATCTATTAACCTAGTGAAGTATGCCATATACAGTTATTTACAATAGGATTGTCTTTGCATAGTGGTAATTATAATTTATTATGAAAATAAACATTGCATTGCATAATCAAGGTTATAAAACATAGAAATACTGACAACTTAGTGTTATAATAAGGATGTATATTGATTTTGTACATGTAAAAGTGTAAAAAAAATTTAAATGATTCTGGAGCCAAAAATATGTATACTGTATTCTAGGATGATATTATTTTATCTGTTATTACATCAATAGTCAAAGATTTGTTACGATATTTTACAGCCTGTTTATTGTAGGTTGTTACTTAGACTTAATTAAGCATTATAAGAAATTTAACAGTTTACAATATCGTTCTTCTGAAGTCTAGAATCACTTGAGTTAGCTCTCATTTAGCCGAGTAACTTTTAAATACATATCTGCAAAAAGGTTTCTTTTTAAAATGTAGAAAATAATATTTAGACATTTATAAAAAAACAAAAACAACAAAAACTTTAAAAATTGTTTAACTGAACTCTCTTGTCTGTGTAAGCGCCCCTGAAAGAAAACTTGATTTTCGGAATTGTAAACAATTCTAGAAGTATAGCAATGATATTTTTAAGCTTTTAAAGATTTTGTCTTAATTCGTGAATTATTGAATTCTTATCTAAACTTTATTTTTAATGGCGTCATTTAAGAAAAAATGCAAACGTTCTAAAGTAAAAACTTGAGGATAATCACAAATTTCTTGAATTAGTTTGATTACGTTATGCTTCTTCTTTTTCTTTAAGTGAATATTACTGATTTTTTTTATGCCTGTATTCAAAATTGTAGAATTCCGATTCTAAACACATTAATGTCCGATTTGGTATCGGTTAACACACATTTTCAATGGATCTTTGGTATTTTTCAAATTCCTGTAAAAATCGCAAGGAAAATACTTTTACCTAAGTCTATAATGAATGTATTATAATATTACAATAAAAGAATATATCTGTTAAATTGTGCACATAATTGAAAACATAATGTATTTAATATGAACACGGGAAATAATTGTGTAACATTTATTTTCCCTATATATCATTTTGCTTAAAATAACAATCAAGCATTAAAACTACACAAAGTAGAAAAACAGTTTAGTGGTTATTTAAAAATGTGTTATCTACAGTTAATACTTTAACTTACGGCTGACGTATTGTTTAAATAATGCTATTATTGTTGTATTTTTGTGACTGTGAAATTTATGATACGGATAGTTTTATGTGAATATATTATGTTTCCTGGAACTAAAATAATTCACAAAACAGAGGCAGATAAAGCATACCTTTTTAATAAACAATAAATAAGCTATAAATACAAACAGAAATATAAATAAACAGATTAAAAAATGAAGATCTGAAATAAATATAGATTCAACAAAGTATTAACACCACTATAAACGTCAATACAATCCTTTACCGCTTTATTTGTCCCTTTGATTTTGCATTTGTCAACATTGCCCGCAGCACTGAACTTGCACTTCTCTTTGGCCTACTTTTGTGATGTTTTTGTTCGGTATGCCTCCTATGGTGTCTGTAACTGTCTTTAGACACTTCGTCAGACATATTCTTGATGTCTGAATTGAAAATATCCAGAATCACAGACAGGAACGACGTAATATATTTACTGACGGGCTTACCTCGGTTATTTTCACCATCAATAGTATCAGTGTAGAGAGAAGCATCAGAATTGTCCAGAGCATCAGCATCGTTTTCGAGTGAATCTACATGATTATCAATCAACGCCGCTCTCGGATCACTGAGCTTATCAACGTCATCCATGACAGGTTCGC
Organism: Sinonovacula constricta; assembly: GCA_007844125.1. Lineage (NCBI taxonomy): Eukaryota > Metazoa > Mollusca > Bivalvia > Cardiida > Solecurtidae > Sinonovacula > Sinonovacula constricta. Next base: position 41,075,201 of record CM017560.1, read on the forward strand.
TGTTTCGCTTTTTCCGCCTGGATTTTCTTCCCTCTGTCAAAGTGTCGGCAGAACTCAGATGGTTAAAGGATGGTTCATTGACCACGGACTCCGAGGCAAGGGAGAATATGCCTATCAGGTGTGCAGGGTATGTCTTCTGCTCGAGGTCTGGTCTTTTAAGCGGTGCAGCCCGCACAATCGCAAAGGTAACCAACACAGCAACCAGCACACTCTTTTCCATGGGACGGCAGGTTGAGTTCTGAATTAAGAAAATCAAAATTAAAGTATTAAATGAAAGTTTGAGCTTTAGGGTTTTCTCGTTTTATTATATATTGTTATGATGAAATAATTATTAAATAAAGTTCAAAAGCAGAAATAATTATGAATGTTATAGGAAATATGAATTTGATGTAAAATATTGTTTTATTTATGTACTTATGATTTAACATTAATTAAAAATTTAAAATGACTTTGGACTGAAGCAAAAACTCTGTACTGAAAATTTTTTGGTGTTGCTTTTAAAAAAAACCCTTTAAGAGAAAGGGTTAAATGAAAAATATAGGAAGGAACTACATTTTTTAAAAAATTAGAAAAATAAGAGAGATAACGTGACGTGGTGAAAAAAATCAATTTACCTTTTTTGACATATATTGTTCTCGGCTCTCTTAGTTCAAGCGAATAGAAGATGTTCTACTTGTCCAGTATTTATTGCTCAAAATCACTTAATTTCTGAATGATGCCGGACCACTATAATCTAGATTATATCACTTTTTCTTTGTTTACGCTTTGGGTAACACTGCGTAGGCAAGTCTGGTGACAATGATGCTCATATGGTTAGACGACACCTTATATAGATGTCAACGAAGAGCTGCATCCGAGGGATTGGTTGAGGGGCGACAGCAGGAGGGCCAACAGTAGTGGGGGACCCTCAAGAGGTCAAGCCAGGTCAAGAACTGCAGGCCTGTGGGTTATCTTTGGAATGTGATCCTATCTCCTGGCGTTATTCAATATATCGTCTGATTATCACAGGATCAGTGCTATATGCACTGATAGATAGATGTTGGAGTCATGTGATCGGACCTCCAGCAGGGATCTTGCGAAAGCTGCGTGGTAATGCGGGTTCTTACGGTCAAGGATGGACCATAAGATATAGTCATGGGACTTGTACTTGTATCTGGTATTTTAGAACATCATCGCCACGCATACCTCCTGGCATACCAATGATGTTTTCAAAGTGCCCAGGCAGTTTCTCTTACTTTTATGATAAAGTTATCTACATTCATAAAATTTCTTCAAATAGATTATTTGTTTTTAAAGTAATAGCAACATGAAATCATACTGAAAGCACTCGATACGCCAAAACTGCGTCGTAATGTTTTTGTCTTTTTATAAAGCCCTTTTGGTTTTGGCAGGGACACAAAAGCTGAATCTCCAGTTGATGGTCTTAATATTTTGTGGCAATCTTGAATTGAAATATTTTCAAATAGATCATCGTATAATATTGTACATTTGCTTTCGCGTGATATTTGTCCTAAATTTGGGATAAATTTAAGGGTGACATGCATAGCTGCAAATTAAAATGCCTTTCTGTATTGTGTATCCGTCAAACAAAATCTGAACAAATGGGTAGAACCTGAAAAATGTAAAACTGGTCATCCATAGATAGTTTCCACATCAGTGAAGATCCCCTATCTTGGAAGCCATCTTTGATGGCAACTTCAAGGGATTTTCAGATGAATTGTATAGGAGCGTAAATTTTATTGTCTTCAGTTGTGATCCAAAAATTAAAAGCTATACACCTTTGGAAAGCTCTTGAAATTAATATCTTTTAGAGAGCAATATTTTTTAAATTGATAAATGTACAAAGAATTAATTAAAAAAAATATATGAAATTATCAAACAGTGTTTTTTTTTATTTTTACCTTTTAAACTATCAAAATATAGTTTTGACATTTAAAATACCTCAAAAAAGCTGTTAAATTTAATAAAAAAACAACTGTAAAATATACTGAAAAATAAAAACACAGTTTAATCAAGAAAATATTTCCACATAACGGCCTGCATAAGCTTCTGCCTTCAAATATGGCGGCATTACTGTCTTGTCAGTGCATATGACATCACATGGAAACTATCTTTTCTTCTTTTCTGTTTGAATATTTTACAGCGCATTGGCGTGGTATGATGAGAAAACATTCACAAAAACAAACAGCAAAACAACACAAGACAGTTTCGCAACATATAGCTTGAATATCTTGCAATTCCTTAATAAAACAATATCTTAACTTTTACATATAAGCATTTGCCAGTTCGCCATACTAAGATTTTGACTAATATAGATTTCAGACAGATCTGTCTAATATTAAAGTACATGTCATTCTATTAAGTACTCCGCATAACCATATTGTGTCAGCACATTTCTCGGACAATTTTAGGTGGTTTCTTGCTCGACATTATGTCTTGTGTGCTGGCCTTGTTGACAGTGTTTTTGTGTTTAAGATAATGATAACACGGATACGATAGATAATAACAACTTCGTGTGAGGCGGACGGACAGACAGACAGTCGGCAGACAGTCGACAGACTGGAGTCAGGTTATCATTTTCTCTCTGCCCTTGAGACAATCTGTCCGCGAATGAGCCAGGAATAGAACATTCGGCCAATGTGTGCGAAAACGAAAAGTTCCACTCGGAACACCACGGCTACATTAAGACAGCACATTTTTTTCGAGCCAATCGTAACTTCTCGAGTACTTCCGGACTCACTGCGAATAGGCATTCGCAACTGCTCAACTATTTTCGGAATCACGTGAGATTGTTGGATAATCACGCCATACTTCGCGTAATTTCTGTTACTATTCGCCACAATTATATCATCACCTACCATGCGTCGGCTATTTTGAAGTATTAATCATTTTAATTTGATTTCGATTGTTTGCTCTAGCATTTGTGTAGTATATGCAAATGAGCAAAGTCAAGAAACGCAGTTTCTCAAAAGGCAAATCACATTTTATTAAAAATCACATTTCATTGCAAAGGCGTCCATAGACTAAGACCAATTTAAATGTTTGACTGCCCTCCAATGTGCGGTAACATGCAACTAGCAAGTCATTCTCGTCGTTTTCGGCCGTTTCCATAAACGCTGGAAAAAGTATATCTGAAAGCAGCCTTAATTAGCCGATGTGTTGCAAGTGATAGCATGTGTCAAATTGGAACATCTCGGCGAAGATTGCGTCACCGCTCTCGGATGTAAATAATAAGCCCGCTCCAGTTCCTGATTAAAAACTAATGCCTCGGCGAATCGGAACTACTCGGGTAATTCCTTCCTAGGGACAATCATCCCCCCGGATGTATCTGGTGCAATGATACCTATTGAAACCACGATCGTTTTGTTCGCCGGAAGTCGGAAGAAGAATATGCCTAAAATGTAGTTCGCACAAAGCAAGAACAATAGCATCGTTTGACAGCTGCATGTCTGCTGCGCTGGGTGAATAAAACTTGAATGATTTAAAATTGAAGCCGCCACAAAATGAAGTTTTACAGGCTTTATACTATAGTGAGCTGTCATCCGAGCTGCCATCTTTGTTTTGACGTCTGTCACAAAAGTAGTCGTAGTCCCATTTAGGAAAATTGTCGAGGCGTTCCGACTACCTACATACATCCAAAAGATGATTCGTGAATTATCAGAGGTATTCCGATTGATATATGGGCCTAGTTTATAATGAAAAGTCAGTAGAACAATCGTTCAAACAATATTTTCTCTTCCTTCCGCACATTTCCTCTAGTCGCTGAATGACATTCCTGCGCGGCGTTGTTCATTTATAAAAATCTGCATTTCATGCCTATTTGCATTAAACAATAAAAGCACTTGAACATCTAGATTAAAAAAGATTACAATATCAATGTAAACATTTGAAGCATGCTTGGACAATTAATGCGTCTATTCTCCTTCGACATACATCTTTGTTTCTGTGCACGCACTACTTTTACCCAGGCTGCGGGTCATAATGGGGTCAATCCTTCGTGCATCTGAAAATCAGCGTTTTCATCACTCCGACTGTTACAAGATACGCCGCAAAAAACATGTCCTATGGCGTAGCATCTACATAACCAAAACATCAGACGTATGTTTGTTTTTCGTTTTTTGTTGTTGTTGTTTTTTGGTCAATTTTATCAAAAAGAAAAATGCAAGAGTAACCGTTTAATATCTTACGAAATATAAATTGTAATCTAAATGGCGAGAATGAAACTTTGCAATGAAACTGATAATTCTATACACCGCTAAATGAAATGATTCGTTCAAGATGTTAATGTCCCGCGGACGGAATTATCCGAGGAATTCCGCTTGGAAAGTATCTTGATGGAACGTTTGGTATTTCACTTTGATTTCTGTTTGTTTATAAAAAATAAAAAATATATAAATATACCATGGTTTGGAATTTAGAGGCGTAATAATAAATGTTATGACAATTATGAACACTCGCTGTTCGAAATCTTCAATAAAATTTGATCATTCCAAAAGTCAATGATAACGTTCAGAAGTAAGTTGTTTCAAATGATAAACTTTAGATCAAATGTGTTTTGCCAATCAGCTAACGTACACATGTTCTTTCACCTCTTTAAAATACGGTTAGTATATAAAACGATACATTAAAACAGTGTATACTTGAGGATATATAAAAAATCAAAGTGCAAAAATGACTGCACGTTTTTTTTAGGCCTAACATTCGAAACCTTTTCACCGACACCCGTTTGTGCTGACTGATATCATTTTAGGAGTCGATGGAATCTTCCGTCAACAAACAAATAAAAATGACCGTTGGGAGTTCAAAGATGTTACGGCACGTCAACTACCGGATGCGCTGTAATTTACAAGAGGTAGAAAATGTCTTGGTACATTTAAAGGTGGTATTCGACAGTTTGCCTATATCAAATACATATAACAATATCGAATCACTGCTTTGGGGAATTGGGGCATATTTTTTATAAACCCATATTTTAGTTTAAATAAATACATTTTTTGAACACTTACTGAATGGAAAGAACTAATCGCGAAAAAAAAATAACACTGAATGGTCTCTGCTAAAAATAGATGTCAACGTCAGAGGGAATTACCCGAATTACTATATAATGTTATCTCAAAAGTAAGTGGTCAAGTGTTTTTTTTTTTAAGTTTAAAAGTAGCTATCTCTGCAGCGTGGCTCGGATAAGAAATACCTGATTGCAATGACGAGTGGTGATTTATGCTTGACTGTACACACAGATTTAGGTGGCCAAATTACATGAAATGTTTCTAGCAATACTAGGATGTACACTGCAGTTTATCTAAGAAGACCAGTGAATCACGAATCACTGCCCCGAGGACGGAATTACCCGAGGTGTTCCGATTGTAGCTAAATATGACACTTATGATTTTCTTTATGTGTTGTATATTGAGAATATTTGAGTCCTGTTAGAGTTATAATTCTGACACTATCAATATTTTACCTCTCTAAACAAAGATGTATTCTGCCATGATAAAACAAACGAACTATCACGGCATACGTCGGGACTATCTTACTGCACTGGAATAGCTGTTCCTTTTACTTTCCCTACCCATTTTCGTATTTTTGACCAAGTTGACATGTTATGACAATTTGTACTTTTCATTCACATGTCTTTCGCCTGAAACTTTATCCTATCTTAGAAAGCAACGGTTTTGTTTTAAAAGTGTATTATGTATTAAATTATGATAATAAATAAATAAATAAAATATGCAATTTGTGTCCCTTTTAAGTCAAAATTTCTTGTGGATCAAGTCAGAATGGAAATGGAAATCGATTTCGTTTAGGTGATCTAACGCCCAATATACGACCTTCGTGATTAAATTAATACACATCTAAAACAATGATATATTGGGAGTTAGATCAGCAAACTTGAAATCTTTTTCCTGATTATGTTTTTAAACGTATACATTAAAGTCCCAGACCAGTTTTGTATTATGGGATTTTTTTTTAACAATAAGCATACATAAACACACCGACCTACTGCGAAAGAGCCGGGCTCTAGAGGCGAGAAAAATATAGACACAGAAGTATCCACGCATGATTGTAAACAGTATTTATATTAACTAATTATAACAATATTTAATATACAATACAATTTGTATGTATATAATACCACTCGTACCCCTAAATATAAAAAGGAAAACATAGCTTTGGGGAAGGATTTCAAAATCTCACGGACTTTATTTACCTGTGGATTGTGAAACGTTTAAGTCAAACGATAAGAGAAGTCATAAATATCACCGTTGCAATTTCGATAGTAAGTAATATATGGTCTCGAACTTAACTATTCAGTAGTGGCCACATCTAACACACTGCTTACGTCAGATGGGTTTAAAATATTACCTACTGATCGCATAGTTGTGGTAAAACAGAGAAACAATAGACGCTTAAAATTGGTATTCGACGGTATGCCTATATCTAATACATGTAACAACATCTTTCCTCAGTTTTGGGGATATTGTGTAAAACTGCTGTCAAAAAGTTTATAGATGTTTAAGTCACTAGTGCAAAGGTCAAGGGTACGGCGACCTTGAATATTATGTTAGTTTCCAGTCGATATTATATATTTAAAGGTGGTATCCGACAGTCTGGACCAACATCTTCTTTCTCAAATAACCAAGTAAGTCAATGTTACCTGAAATGACTCCGCAAAACGCTGTTCATGAATACTCTAGACCTGTTCGAACAGTGAAGCATAAATCCCCACTCGCCACTGCAAACAGGTATTTCCTATCTAAGCCACGCTGCAGATATAGCTATTTTTAAACTAAGGAAACCAAGCGACAATTTACTTTTCTTAATACGTTATATCGCCATCCGGGTAATCCTCTCTTGACGTCGATATATATTTTGTTTTGTTCTTATTGATAGATTCTGTAAAAAATGAACATATAGATCGAGTTTTCTCACGATTTGTACTTTCTAATAATATAGGTTGTGTTTGAAATCGTCGTTCTTTAGCATTAAGTATGAGTTGGTGCAGAAATTATGCCCGAATTCTCTCAAAGTACCCATTAAAATGGTATTTTATATGTACTTAGTCTAGGCAGACTGTAGGATGCCACCTTTAGTTTAATAATGTTTTTAACATTGCCTTATTTGTTAGAGTACTAATCGTGAAATGTATAGCTTTAAACGCCCATTGTTTCTAAATCTATTTGTAAGCACGGTAAGGATTTCATCGACAAATAGATATCGACGCCAGAGCTGATTACCTGGATGATCATCTAACGCGATCTCAGAAGAAAGGTGTCGCCAATCGGAACACCTCGGATAATTCACGAATCATCTCTCGGATGTATATAGGTAGTCGGATCACCTCGGCCATTTCTCTAAATGGGACTTCTTTTGAGACAGACGCCAAAACAAAGATGGCAGCTCGGGTGACAGCTCACTACAGTACGATGTCAGTAAAACTTCAATTTGTGGCGTCTTCAAATTTAAATCATCCGATTTTTATTTACTCAGCACAGCAGACACGCAACTGTCAAACGATAGCAGGGTTTATTTTTTGTGCGAACAACATAGGCATCTTCATCTTCTCCGATAGAGTTGAGGCGCGTTCTAATAAGTTTAAAAATATCTAACTGTGCAGATAGGAAATACATTTTTGTTATGACAAGTGGAGTGTTATGCTTTACGTTTCGAAGGATGTACCAAAAAAATAGCATTTCGATTTTCGGATCAGGACATTTTTTGGTAACAACTTTATTCGGTTGCATGACAGAAAAAAGTCCAAACTATCGCATACCATAAAAACTCCTAACGATTTTCAAATTATTTGTTCATAGTTGACAGCTATACACAGCAGGGGCGGGTCCAGAAAAATTGACGGGGGTAAGGGTGTATGAATCAAGATCAACTTTATCGCAGTAAATACTATATATATATATAACTTTGACTTAAGAAGTCAACAGACAAAATTTACGTTAAAATGTTAGTATTTTTTAAGCTTACATGTATTTGTTTTCACAACTCTACTCTTTTACCTGGTCGGGGGTTGGGGGTGAGAGGTTATGCCCCCGTCCCCGATCCCCACCCACTGGATCTGTGTATCAGGGATGAATGGGTCTCTCTGGATCAATCCTTGATACACAGTCTTTCGTCATACTTTTGTTCACATTGACTGCCAGCTTCCTATGTAGAACCAGTACTCCTGTAGTTTTTCCATATATTGGACATTACTAACTATTTGCGACCGATGAACGCGAGTCCATTTTTACAAGGAATATCATAATCGATCAGATATGGCCGCATACAACATTATGATAAAAAGGTCTGTATGATAACGGCGATATATTTTCTGTCCTTACATAAACAAAGTCCCTGTTATCATTTACAGTAATGTGCAACAACAGCAAGAAAAAATCGTAATTACTATAGTGGGCTTTGGTACCAAGGTCGTTAAAATCATAATGTATATCCTGTCCATGGTTAAGTGGTTTGAAACCGAACCCGGACTCGATATATTAGCCTTTAGGCAGGACTATTTACTGCGCATTGCTACATAGTTGCCCAGAAGGTGACGGAAATAAGTACTAACTTGCCATCTTTTGTGTTTATGAAGAAACAAACAAAAACAAAAACAACACAAGCACGTTGGTGCAGGTACAATTCTATTTCTGTTAAAGTTATACAAAGCCACCTTGTTTTATCAGTGACCAAGGGAATGGTTTAGCCCTTGAAAAGATAAGACAGACTTGTGTGTACATGTTGTATTTGCTGACATTGTCAACATGAAGAGAATTGTTGTTATTATACTTACAACAGTGGTTCTTTGCTATGTAAGTTGTTTCATTTTTATATAGCAAAATACACAGAATTGCATTGAACGTAGTTGCGTCATTATACTTATGATTTTAAACGTACATTTTAAAAATATATATTCATGTATACGGTATAACGATCGCAGAGATAGAAATAAAAGCGCTTCAAACCAGCCTCGCTCCTAGGTCAACTCTTTAGCGACGTGGTTTAAGCGGCTTCCAAACTTGCGCGGTTAAGCAACGGTTACCATGGTTGATGTACGGATGGGTGACCGTTGGAGAGCCCCGGCCTGCGTTACATACGGTTTTCGTGTTATACTCAAATGAATAAAAGATGAGTTGTATTTTACATTGTTCTCCGATTATTCACAAGTTGATTTCCACTGAACGACTCTGAAAGAAATATTATAATCTACTGTAGATGTAATACATTGTATAATATCAGTGTACTGTCTCTACATATTCATCTGTGTCAGGGGGATAACTTATGGCCTTATACATGTCAAATCTTCAATATTCTAGCTACTGCACATACCGGTATGTTACCGGACCTGGTAGCGCAATCAGTAGATCGCTGGCTCAAGGTACAGGAGGCCCCGGGATCGGTCCAAAACCGCGACATACCACAACCGTTAAACGGTAGTGGCACAGCTCCCTTGCTAAGCCTTAAATATGAGGGTAGTCCACGACTGGCTGGCCGGGCGTCAGGAAAATGTGAATAGATGTGGTATCATGCCATGTGTTCACGGCATACTGTACACAATGACGGCAGCACTGTATCTGTTTCACGTAAACACCGTCTCCAAATAACTGACATACTACTGGTGGGATGGGTACATACATGCCAACCAGTAATTTTATGGATATGCGGCATCAAATGCGTCTTAGCTATGAACCAGACTATCTGCTACTTTGTTTCCTTCCTTGTTGTTTGCTACATCTCTTTGTTATTGCAAGCTGCAGTGTTTATTTCGGCATGCTCGATTCTTGTCTTGAAATTAGACCTCGCCAAAGAGGTGCGAATTCCTGTTATTGCTTGCTACGTTATATATAGGTATTTATATTTGTAAACAGCATTGTTCTCTGTATACTCTTTTTTATAGAAAAAAAAAACATATCGCGCAAAACAGTTGTGAAGCACTGTTTATGATATTGCATCTGCATTTTTTTGTCCCCAATCATATCAAACAATGTTAGTTACTCTAAAGAGCGGAACCTACAAAAAGAGTCATATTCTTTAGAAAATCAATGTATTCAAAACAAAACCTCAACTCTCAGAAGATTAGACCTCTGTTGTTAATCAGTTCAGCAGCGGCTGATCCAGAAAATTTTAGTGGAAGGAGGAGTAATGAATCAAGATCCAGTCAACTTTATCGCAGTATATACTAGATACATATACACAGTAAGGTACCCTAACTAAGCAGTTAACAGACAAAATTTACTTTAAAAGCTTGGTATTTTTAAGCTTACATGTATGTGTTGTCACAACTTTACTCTTTTACCTGGGTTTGTGTGTTTGTGTGTGTGTGTGTGTGTGTGTGTGTGTGTGGGTGGGTGGGTGGGTGGGTGGGTGATTGCACCCCCATCCCCCCATCCTGGATCCATCGCTGCAGTTCAGCGCTGGTTCTATGTACCCTGTATTTCAGGCTACCACCACCGAACCTCCCTCTGGCACGACCACTCCGCGGCCAACACACGAACCCGCAGAGAGGCAAATCATCCACTTCGTCTACAACAGCCGGACTGTAAGTTAAACTGTGTATTGATTTATTTTAATAATTGCTTTTCATTAAAGAATGTCCGGAAAATTGTTTATATCTTATACGTGTAACAACATCTTATCCCTGTAATGGGGAATAAGGACATTATTGTTTCACAAACGTATACTTTATTAAGTAAAAGCTGCTTTTAACATTGTCGAAACTGTTAGACGGTACAGATGGTGAAATATACCACTTTAAATATCTGTTATTTCCAAATCTATACATAAGTACAATGAGGATTTCAGTTAAGAATAGATACCGACGTCAGAGCGAATTACCAGGATGACAATGTATTAGGTGATATCAAAAACAAGTGGTCACGCAGTTTTGTTAGCTTCAAAAAATAGCTTACTGTGCAGCGTAGCTCTGATAGGACATTTTTAAGACAAGTAGGGTTTTATGCTTTACATTTCACATGAATGTATGGAACAAATAAACATGATTTCGAGAGATCTGTTCAGGTAACAATAACTTATTTTTCACGAGAAAGAAAAAAATGTACAAATTGTCGGATACCCCCTTTAACTTAACACCTTAAGTTCATGCTCCGGCCGCGAGTAAACTTGATGTGGTGAGGTCTTTCAGCGGACCGTTCAATTTAACATTCTTTTTTTATAGGTTAAAGGTTGTATCCGACAGTTTGGACCAAAGATTTTTTCTCAAATAACCAAATCAGTCATTGTCATTGAAAAGGTCCTGCAAAATTCTGTTCATTTATGCCCTAGATCTTGGTTAACAATGAAGCATAAATCCACACTCGTCATTGCAAACAGGTATTTCCTATCTGAACCAGAGATAGCTATTTTTAAACTTAGAAAACCACATGACAACTTACTTTTGATAACGAGTTTTATCGTCATCCGTGTTGTCCGCTTTGATATCTATTTTTAGCAGAGATCACTATCATGCTTATTTATATATTTGGACAGAATGAATATTTAGAGTGCTTTTTGACGCAATGTATAGCAGCTTACAATATATGTAGTGTTCAAAATCATCTTTACTTAGAGTAAAGTATGAGTTTATGCAGAAATTATGCCTCAATTCTCCAAAACAGTGAAAAATAATTGTTATTGTTATTAATGTTATTGCGATGTATGTAAACTTTTGGATACCATCTTTAACAAACCCCATTGAAGACATTTTGTTTTGGTTGTGGAAACGTCGTTATAATCGCATCATACGATGCGACGGCGCCATAACCTTGCCTATTAAAGTGCACACAATATTTTTTTTTTCAAAAATATTTGTATATATATGAGAGAAATGTTGTTTTACGAGTGCCATTCCAAACATGCACAGTGGCAGTCCTACCAATAAGATAGAGAGACATCGACACAACAAATTAATCAATATTGATGTCTCAATATTTGAGTAAAATAACTCTCGGAGGTACGCATATATATATACAGCACCTTATTATAGTGGAACAATATAGTGTTACTTCCATGCTAAATGAATTAACGTCAACCCTACAAAGGTTTGAACCAAGCACCCCGTGATCAGGAATCGCGAGTCCTAGCACTGTTCACGTCCCTTGTTTTTGACGACGCGCTGAAGCGCGTAGTCTACTGTGATCACGTTTGCTGATAGCCACTGGAGAGTCATGTGACCAGGATGTTTACCGATAGGATCTAAGCGGTAGTCAGAAATACGGTTCATTATCAAGCAATAATCTAAAAAATCCAATGTCACATCAAAAACTGTCGTGACTGACACAAGAAAAACTGTCGTCAGATAATGATAGTCAAATATGTTTTATTTCGATTATATTCTGCTTATGTACAATTAAACCTTCTTCCTATACATTTATGTTTCTTTTTATTTTTGCCATATTTCTCATACTAGTACAATACATACATTTGGGTCGTCATTGATGCTGTGTACCAATGTTCTTCTTGTATATGTTTGCAGCACCATTTGATTATGGTGCGTCGACACCACAGTCTTGTAGACTGTTACGTGGGAACGCTGACTGATTCAGAGATTGCTGACGTCCATACTGATTCGTCCCTGCGACAACTCGAGGTATGTGAGGCGAAGTAGTTATTCGAAGTATTTACATTATACAAAAAGTATATATCTTATATATCTATAAGTAGAGACTTTTATTATTGGTAAAAAAGAAACAAATGTCGTTCGTAAGTGTTTTCTTTTTATTTTATATATATATATTTTTTGTTTTGTTTTGTTTAATATATTTGCATTATTTGCATTAAAATGTATTTTATATTCCCGCTTTTTCGTATGTAAAGAGACTTTACTCTCACTATTAAAAACTACATTCTTACCTCCCTTGTGGGTAGGTATTTTAAGATTTTTACACTTTTAACACTTATAAAAAAACACACCCTAAAGACAGAATCATGCGCATAAAATGGAATCTTATTGATTGAGATAAGAATTAAGGTTAAGCGATTTAAAAAAAAGCAAATAAATAAATAAATATTAATAATGTTAATAATATTTCTTTTATAAAGTATATGAACATACTTTCATTTTGTTCATTTCGAAAAGGGGGAATACACGTATTATTATTTAAGTCTGTGAATAGTTTTAAATAGGTAACTTCATATTGAGCCTAATATTTGTTTAGAGAAGCATCAAAGTCTGCCCTTGGCTTAACAGTATGGTCATTATAACATAAATGTGAATATGCATGTTACCAGGATTACAATTTTGTTTTTTTCATTATTATTATTATTATTATTATTATTATTATTATTATTATTATTATTATTAATTATTATTATTATAATTATTATTATTATTAATATTAAGTAGTAGAAAGAAGAATTAGAAGTGCTAGTGGTGATGGTGGTGGTAGAAGTAGTAGTAGTAATAGTAGTAGTAGAAGAAGTAGAAGTAGTAGTAGTATAGTAGAAATAGTAGTAGCAGTAGAAGTATTAGCAATAGGTGCACTAGTATAAGTTATAGTACTTTTAAGAGTAAAATTTACACTATCATCATAATTAATAATCATTATAATTACTGGTTTTCTTATTCTTTTTCTCTCTTCAGCTGAGTCTGTTGGCGCGAATCAGTCTTGGTCAGCCAGTAAACGAACAGGATCTTGCCCGCTCGGACGCACGACAGTGTCTTGTCGCGAATTCGACTATCAACTACTACACCATAACGTAAGGACAAGATAAATGAAATTTAAGCGTACAGTAAACATCTGCATAAACATAGAAAGATTGGACTTTAATACAGGCAAAAGATATTGTAATGTTTTAAATTATTTGACACACTGTATGTAGAAAAAATTCACGTATTGATAAGCTTGCTAAAGTTTGCTCAGTATACAATGTTTTAAATGAATAATAAATACTGATACCTGATCTGATTTCTTATTTTGTAATATAACGAAAGTCAAGACATTTTCTGACTAGCGACTCCGAGACAAAAATATGACTGTCACATATACATAAAACATATCACTAAGATCTACCCTATGCGGAATTGTTATTATAAACCAATAATTAAATAAATATATTGATAAGCTATTTTCATATTTTGTTCTGTATTCTATGGTCTGTCTCGCATGTATCGAGTTTGAAGAGCCAGCATTTTGTTTTAAGCTGGGCCAAACAAGAAAACAAACACCCTGCGCCAAAAGGAAAAAAAGTTTCAGTGTGTATTATCCGATGATAAGTTTGAACGTTTTTTTTTAAATCAACCAGAAGGTCGCTGGACCCATGCGGTAAACATAACAATACAAACAGTACAAAACAAGGCGGATGTGGAAATAAAAATATACTTGGGGCAAAAAGAAACGCAACTACATATCTATATACTCAATTTTTCTTATGAAGTAAGTAGCGCTGCAAGTGAAGCACGTGCATTTCGAAATTCTGTTTCTGGTGGCTCTGTGCATGCTTTTCTCGGACATTGTTAAGCGTACCATATTCCCTACCAATTATGACTCATATTTTAGCTGATGTTTTGCACAGTTAAAACATAATTAACTTTAGTTTGTATCGACTAAAAAGTTGTGTTTTTCTCCTATTATACATAAACCTATCATCGTCGGACACCCATGACCGATCCATTCCGTTACTCTCCATTTATCGTCCGTTGGGATATTCAGTTCATTTTTCGCCGTTTCTGGTAATGATATTTTATTGGTCGCTTCATAATCCGATGAAGTTTTCAGACCAATGATACAGAGCTCTATTGAACCGGAATTTTCACACATTAGAATATGTCACATGTGTGATGAATTCGTACGAATATGCCACAAATAGGTGTTGTGAATTTTTAAACAACTTTAGTCATAAATCTGTAAAAAAATTCGTACGAATGTTTCACACATAATAAAAACTTGTATGTACATGATCTGGGTCTGTGTGAAGTTGGAAGAACAGCATATCAGTTCCATCTGAATGAAAAAAGAATGTGTGTGTGTGTATGATTTGTCAAGGTCAGACTAGAACGTGTTGAATATGTTTTTATGTGAGACATTATATTTAAGAGTGTAAGATTTATTCTGAGTAAGTTTCATAACAAAAGCATTAAATTTATTGACCAATCATCAATCATAAATATAACGGAAGCCGCATATTCCGTAAAATTGGTCAGCTGGGTGCGCGTATGTATAACGACATAGCGGTTGTGCGTAAAATTGATCATATTTTCAAACTTGTTTATGGAACTCAACAAATTTTTCAGAAGACAGTTATTGTATATGTTAAACTATAGTAAATGATACCAAAACTAATTTCTTTTTATGTTACTTGATCAGTTTTCTCGATTAATAATGGTGATCACTGCGTTAGCATTGTCTGAAAAATGTTGATGAACAACTTACTATGCACACATTTCGTCATTAACAGAAAATCATAATAATTATGTTAAAAAATAAGCCAAACTGTATCATAAATTTATTTCTATGCAACGAAACAAAACAACCTCTAATAAATGTTTTATTATTATTTTATCTAATTTGAATTAAAAGGCATTAAAGTATCAACATTATATATTAGATTTATTTTTATGATAAGTTACAATTAACTATTTAATAACTATTTAATAAAATACCATATGTTAGAAAGCTTTCGCTATTTCTAACGTTTACCAACATAAAACAGAATTATTTCAAAACGCTCTATACACATTTACCATTATCACACCCTTACGGAAATACGATCTGTATGGTAAACCGGGATTTATACGTGACTTAGAAATGTTCGGTTTCAGCCATGTACTTATATACTGTTTCTGAAGAACACACACAAAAATACAAACTAAAACAAAACAAAAAAAAGGCCGTTAAAAATTGAAATTGAAATAACCCATGTTACGGATAAACCTTCTGTAGGACAGCATTTCTCTTATAAAAATTGTCTTTTACAAAACCAACAAGACGACTAAACAGAGTTAATGTTTTTTATCAATATACTCTGCTACATAAACTCTAGTGGTGTGGGAAGTGTCCAAGCTTTCTTTGCAACAAGAAAGATAATTAAAATATAGACTAATCATGCCCATTCACCAATTGCATGCAAAAGCACACAAACATATAACACATAAGAAGCTAATAGCATTGTCAAGCAAAATGGTGGGTACTCAATGACATTACCGAAACCAGAACCCTATCTGAGTCCTATCAGCAAGAAAACATTGACAGGGATAAAAGAAACAGATCGAGCTTCTAGGTTCTTTTACAAGATTTTCCTATAAACCTTTTTAAACTCTTATACAAGTATAACTTGAAAAGTATTAAAGTCTGCTTGATATGCAATTGGCCCATCAACAGTTGATCGTGATGCTTACCTCTTTGTTTGCACGACAGTGGCAGGGGTTTAAGAGTTTATGAAGGTTTATAGGGAAATCTTGTAAAAGAACCTAGAAGCTCGATCTGTTTCTTTTATCCCTGTCATTTTTATTATATAAAGGGATATGAATAACGTGGGGCCTTTCAGATTATTGGTTCTTTGTAACTTAATTTCTCTCAATGAGCACATTTGAAGTTGCAGGTTAATACTACAATTTTGACTTTTGCCCTTACAAGTGAAATAATGTTTAAAAACAATCAAGAGTCAGTGTTGCATTTTCTTTCATTAAGATTCATCAATCGCTGAAGTAAAAACCATGCTTTCTTAAAGACTTTTTAATCATGCTCCGAACACCCTTTCACAAAAGGGAGATAATTAAAAATGGAAAGAGCACCGAAATAGATAAATGGCTGCAGACGGACAGTCTGACCGATTGTCCGAGAGAGACACGGACAGACGGCAAAGGCTACAATATCTTCCCCTCTCTTCAAGAAGCAAAAAACGCCGTCCCATTGATTCGTCTAAGTGTCATAAACAGATGTTAAGAATATGTGAAAATTTCGTATGAACAAAATTTAAGAAAATGTTTTTTCATCTTTTTGGACATATTAGGCATTCGTATTTTGTTCAGTGGGTGTATGGGTTCTGAACTGTATTTTCACATATGAGTGGCATATTCGTACGAATTTGTCACACAAGGTGTGAGGAATTTGTACGAATTCTTCGCACATGTGTCATCCGGTTCAACAAAGCTCTTTCTTTCATTGTTTCGACAGACTTAAAATGGGCCTCAAAATGGGCCAGCCATTGTTATAGTTCTATCTCCACGCTAAAGAGTATGGATTTCGTAAGCAGTATTATGATTGGCCAATTCATGTTCTATTCAGTTCGATAAGACGACAGAAAATTTACAAATAAACCCACGGTCGACGAATGTAGAAAAACGGAAGAGTCGAGCGTGGGTATCGGACGATGAAATCTATATAGGCACTGCATATTACACAAAGGTATATCTACAATTTTCACCAATAGCCTATATGACGGAAACAAAAAGAGCCAATATACACACTAGTTTTGGGAAATCGGTTGCAAATCACAAATGGTTTTTGATTAGTATCTTACATAATTACTCGATACTATAGTGTACTGGCTGCCACTTTCTACAAAACATTTGTTGTTTCAAGGACAAAATATAAAGTTTTTCACTTGCTTTCTATTTTTATATCCTCGTTAATCACACAGACCGCCATTTTAACTTTCAGAGTGATTTCCCTTTACGGCCGGTTAAGTGGAAAAGCCAGAACCCGTACCTTTATTTGGAGTGCGTTCGCACTCTTCTGTTAATCGATTATGAGAAAATTACATCGATTATCGACATCGAGAAACTTTTCCGATCATCGGCGCATCACTAACTGACATTGTCATGGTATAACGTAATCTTTAAAGTAAATGTTTACATTTCTTTTTCTTAGTTTAAAAAGCGAATTGTGCAGCGTTGTTGCCATCAGGTACTTATTCGGAATGACGAATAAGGTGTACCTTAGTAAGCAAAAGAAAAAAAAAGACACATCATAAACAAGAAACTTGATCTGGGCTTTCAGCAATAACTTTTATTATTGATACTCAGTAAACAATTATTCTAAAACATGATAGTATTAAAATGTAAAAAAAAATCATCGTGTGTAAACCGGTTTAGGTTGGCTCAGATCGGTTTACGTTGTCACAGACTCGATCCTTCGAAATGCCATCTGTAACATAAAGAATGGCATATTCTATAATACTTAATGATATTGTTTGTTTTGTCCCATAAAATACACCGAAGCGATCAAATGTGGTTATTATAGCGACGTCTAGCTATTAAGGAGGATTTTGACCCTAGACATTAATCTGAATAGAACAACCGTCGCACCGCATGTCAGCTGGGAAGCCTTTCTACTTTAAGTCCTTCATCCAGACCGGGACTCGAACCCACGCGGTGAGAGGATTAACAGCTAGAGCTGTTGAAACTCAGCGACTCTACAACTACGCCACGGGCGCCCCTTTAATTAAACATTTAACAAAACAAGATTATCCCGAGTATGGGAAAAGAAATATTTTATTTTTTTAAAAGATTTAAATCAAATTAGATTGTATTCCTACGTGGGAAAAAAAGAGCCGTTTAAAACAAACAAATGTATTTTAAGACTTAAATATGATTACACTGTCTTTTATCTAGGTTTGGGAAGTTCCACAGAAGAAGGCGGTGCAAAAGGATGCCACACAACTCCAGTAATTGGTGCAACCATTGTCATTTCACTTAAATTCTTTATCGTGCAAGAAAGTTATCTTTATAGGTCATTAAAAGTCACGAATTTCTATGTGCGATAAAGTTCTGTATGGAATGATTTTGTTCTGTTAGTCCGACCAGTAGCCTATGAATTTACAACAGAGACCTATTATTTTGATACATTTTAGACTATTAAGTCAAACTTTCTACTACGTTGGATACTAATTAACACAAAGAAAAATGAAAAATGTCTATAAAGGATTTTATTATCGACGGCTATGCAGACGGCATGTCTTATTGATAATATTGTTATAGTTATTTCACGAATATAAACACCATATTAGGTAAATCCATTAGTTTCACTTAACATTTGGCCATTTAAACATCTTAAACGTGATCGGGACTTTTTGCTAGAACTTATACAGCTGCGTATGTTACTCAAAAAGCAAGCGTTTCTTAACAATGTAGTAACCAAAAAAAAAAAAAAAAAATACTTTATTTCCAGCGCCAGTCGGTAAGAGAACATATTCGACATTAAAAGAGGTGACACGTGCTAATGCGCATATGAAGGAACACAGATATTTTTATAATTTCACCAGTAAATTAGGACTTCATTTTCTATTTTAAAGATAATTTGTTACACAAGAAAGTTAACAATATTTTACCAAAAAAGTCTTTTTAGCGAAATCTTGCGGTTACACCTTGCCAAAAAACCCATGCAAACATTTTGTCTTCCTTAAAGTCATAAACAGTAAATGATTTTCTTATTCACTCACTATATTCTTACACAAGCGAATCATTGGTTTATTGGCTTCGACAGTTTAAACTTTTACTTGTTTAACACATTCATTTAGCGCAGCGTAACCTTTATAAAGTTGTATCGGACAGTTTGTATCAAATACGTGTGAAAATATCAACTTCGGTTTGTAGAAATTATGACATATTCCTCCTTTACTCATTCTTCAGTCTAAGCGAAAACGATTTTGAACTCTAGCTCAATTGTAAGACAGTACAAATCGTCTATGCGTAAAACACACACATACACACACATTCTTATAACTCGATAACTCGAGTGATGATTCATGACTGTATTATATATGTAGTTTGTTGCGTTTATCGTCCCACCAACAGTATTTCAGTTATCTGGAGACGGTGTCTACTTGAAGCAGATATAGTGCTGCCTTCATTGTGTATAGCATGCCGTGAACACCTGGCATGATACCACATCCAGTCTCATTATCCTGATACCTGTTCAACCAGTCGTGAAACTACCCTTACATTTTCTTAAGAGTTACTATGGTAGCTATACAACAACCATTTTTAACGACTTACTTTCCGTATAAGGAGTGGACGCTCCACCATTTGCGGACTGTATTATAAACGCCATATCAAAATTAAGTAGTCACATGGTTGTCTAAGTTTTAAAATAGTATCTCTGTAGCGTGACTCGGATAGGAAATACATGCTTTATATGATATTTCGGTTGTTGAGACTCAATTTTTACCACGACGTAGGACAGCAATAA
Source organism: Sinonovacula constricta (assembly GCA_007844125.1). Classification (NCBI taxonomy): domain Eukaryota; kingdom Metazoa; phylum Mollusca; class Bivalvia; order Cardiida; family Solecurtidae; genus Sinonovacula; species Sinonovacula constricta. The sequence continues at coordinate 41,095,318 of CM017560.1, forward strand.
ACATCATTTCGCGGGTACATGTATTTTCAAGTAATAATAATATATAATTGTTTGAGAAATAAATGGTCTAAACCGTTGAAGCCGACCGAAAAGGAGCAAGCCAAGACATACCTAACAGTTGAGAGAATCCTGCTGGTAGATTGGGACCGTGCTGGTACCGATTTGTTTGCCCATGCTGTCCGCACAGAAACATACGGATCCCATACACTGGATCGGGGCGTAATTTCCGTTTGGCAGGCAGTTGAACATACGGCCAATCAAGCCGGTCTGTTGGTACTCGTACTGGTCACGAGCACACTCTGCAGGAGGAAGTTAAATTAATTATTCATTATTTAATTATTCTTTCTTAATATGCTGACTAGCACTTCCTGTCACATTTTGTGTGAGTTTTTTTCATGTTTACGCACAGCCAATATTTTAATGACAACATGGCTGGCCTGTACGAGAAATATAAAAAAATACTAAAATTGGGGTCCGATGTTAATTGGTAGAAGAAGAAGAAGACGAAGAAGAAGAAGAAGAAGAAGAAGAAGAAGAAGAAGAAGAAGAAGAAGAAGAAGAAGAGGAAGGAAAAGAAGGAGAATAAGAAGAAGAAGAGGAAGAGGAGGAAGAAGAAAAAGAAGAAAGAAGAAGAAGAAGAAGTAGAAGAAGAAGAAGAAGAAGAAAGAAGAAGGGGGAAGGAGAAGAACTATTACGAATTATTAAAAGTTATTTCGTCTTGGGAAGTACCTACTGGTTCGGCATCTACTACAGTCTAATCCTAAATATCTGGGCCAATTTCAACACATGTAAGTATTTCATTATTTTAAGTTAGAGTGTTTCAAAAAGAAATAACTTATTCTATTGATATTTAAGACACAAATGTCTCCACGTTACAACATCTGGGGATGTTTACGACTTTAGTGAGAAGACTGACGACTTACGGCAGTCCATGTGATCTCCGGTCTCCCATCGGTTGACCATGTAGTTCAGAGATGTACCGTCCTTGGTGACACAGTAGGCCCTGAAACAAAGTGCCAATACAATAATTATGGGCAATATTATCGGTTTAGTGCGCACAACACGTTTATGATACAAGCAACAACTTGCCGAATGAAAAAACGGCTCATAAAACTGTTTACAAATTGAAAATGAAAGTACAATCATTTTTCAACGATCTGGATGTTACGTCACCTCGTTGGACTAGTAAATTGTGAATTTTTACTAGCCCGAAAGAACATCTACTACCGCTAGTTTCGACCACTGGACTTAAGATAGCTTTCAGTTTTGGTTTACTGAAATGAGGTATAATTTGAATGGCGAAATTAATGAAAACAGTCTAAAATGAGACTTTTGCTAAATGAGACCCTTGATGAAAGGTTTCTGCTCGTCAGTGACCTAATGCTTCGGTTTCGTGCATTTTCTTTTCAAAAGAGCACTGGTTTGTTCATTTGAGAGTGTCGTTTACCAATCTCCCAAGAATATTCGAAAGGAATCTGGATTACACAAAGTGACTTTTGGTAAATATACGCACTGGGAGCCAGCGAACTGCATGCCCTCATAGTAACCGTTGGCGTCACAGTGTGGCTTCTCCAGTCCTAACAACATATGGTTGGCAAGCTGAGCTGTCACAGAGTCCAGCTGCTGTTGACAGGGACCGACAGTTGGAGCATCTAAAACAGAGAGCATGCGTGACGATACATTGGAATTTAGATGCTTTCGTATACCACATGGTGAAAGCAGAGGTAAACAAAACCAATTCATCATGCAAATTGGTATGCGAAGGATATGAAGCCTCAGCTTAGAAAATCGATGATAACACGGGTAAGGAATGATATATTTTATTTCCGTAGTTTCTATGTTATAAAATCTTATTACCACACCAGTCAAGTTGAAAAGGTTTAAAATGATTAAACTTATACACGTCATGATTTTAGCATATTTTGCGTTAAATTCCTCGCATGTCCGCATTTTACCTGTTATTCATTAGAAAAGACCCGAATATGTTCAAAAGTTTGACTACAAAGGTTATTTTCCTTGTTATTGTGCGTAACTAAATAAAGGCCCATATACGCGCCTGCTGGTGTGTGCCACCACGAGGATGGGGAGGGGCGTCGCTGGTGTGTGCCACCACGGGCATGGGGGAGGGACGCCTGCTAGTGTGTGCCACTACGGGATGGGAAGCGGCGTCTGCTTTTGTGTGCCACCACTGGGATGGGAAGGGGCGCCTGCTGGTGTGTGCCACCACGAGGATGGGAAGGGGAGCCTGCTGGTGTGTGCCACCACGAGGATGGGGAGGGGCGTCGCTGGTGTGTGCCACCACGTGGATGGGAAGGGGCGTCGCTGGTGTGTGCCACCACGGGATGGGAAGGGGCGCCTGCTGGTGTGTGCCACCACGGGGATGGGAACTGCGCCTGCTGGTGTGTGCCACCACGAGGATGGGGAGGGGCGTCGCTGGTGTGTGCCACCACGTGGATGGGAAGGGGCGTCGCTGGTGTGTGCCGCCACGGGATGGGAAGGGGCGCCTGCTGGTGTGTGCCACCACGGGGATGGGAACTGCGCCTGCTGGTGTGTACCACCACGGGGATGGGAAGGGGCGCCTGCTGGTTTGTGCCACCACGGGGATGGGAGGGGGCGCCTGCTGGTGTGTGCTGCCACGGGGATAGGAAGGGGCGCCTGCTGGTGTGTGCCGCCAGGGGGATGGGCAGGGTGCCTGCTAGTGTGTGCCACTATTGGGATGGGGTGGGGGGGAGGCGCCTGCTGGTGTGTGTCACCACGGGGTGGGGAGGGGCGCCTGCTGGTGTGTGCCACCACAAGGATGGGGAGGAGCGCCTGCTGGTGTGTGCCACCACGGGGATGGGGAGGGTGCCTGCTAGTGTGTGCCACTATTGGGATGGGGGATGGGGGGGGAGGCGCCTGCTGGTGTGTGTCACCACGGGGTGGGGAGGGGCGCCTGCTGGTGTGTGTCACCACGGGGTGGGGAGGGGCGCCTGCTGGTGTGTGTCACCACGGGGTGGGGAGGGGCGCCTGCTGGTGTGTGCCACCACGGGGGTGGGGAGGTGCCTGCTGGTGTGTGCCACCACGGGGATGGGGAGGGGCGCCTGTTGGTGTGTGCCACCACGGAGATGGGGAGGGAAACCTGCTAGTTTTTGCCACCACGGGGATTTGGAGGGGCGCCTGCTGGTGTGTGCCACCACGGGGATGGGGAGGGGCGCCTGCTGGTGTGTGCCACCACGGGGATGGGGAGGGGCGCCTGCTGGTGTGTGCCACCACGGGGATGGGGAGGGGCGCCTGCTAATGTGTGCCACCACGGAGATGGAAAGGGGCACCTATTGATGTGTGCCACCACTGGGATGGGGAGGGGCGCCGGCTGATGTGTGCCACCACGGGGATGGAGAGGGGCCCCTGCTGATGTGTGCCACCACGCGTATGGGGAGGGAAGGGTGAACATCAAGGGCACATTTGGTTGGATTTTGTCATATTTCAAAATAGCAGGAAAGTAAGAAAAGCTGCGGTTAGTTATTGAGTAAGGTATAACAGCCTTAATCATTTATTTTTTTTAAATATAAAAATCGTCGGAAATTATTAATTTCGCTGAGAAACAAACCGCCGGAAAGTCGAGTAAGATTATTATTTAATAAGGTAAGACGACTATTAAATTTATGTGCATACATTTTTATTTTAAAAGTATAATGAAAAATCGTTATGATAATAATACAATAAGATTATGAAAATTGTTTTGAAAATAATTTTAATATTTGACTTCAATAGTTTATTAGCAATGCTCACAGTAATGTTAAAATTACCCTTACCTTGTCTTTTGGCTGGAAAAGAAATTTATTATAAGAAGTTATTAATTTTTGCAAATTGCAAAATGAAAGTTAATTAATGTTTCATATAATTTCGCAATAGTATAAATAAGACAGAAAAACACAACTTTTGACAAAATACTTTAAGCAAATTAGTACTAAGTTTTTTTTAGGTATAGCTCTTATAGATCAAAGCCATAATGCATCGTTAAAGTTCATACATATTATTGAAAATGAAAACATCGACAAATTACGTAGGGACGTATAAATGATTGAGGCGCTGTTATATGTTTAAGCAAATAAAATACTTAGACACACAAAATTAATTTTGCTTATTGTGTTATAAAATTTTTCGAATTTCTTCCAAGCATCATTACATTAAAACCAACTTCGAAAAGAGATTTTATAGAGACTTGCAATTTCTTCAGCGTAACATTTCAAGTTGCTGCTTTTGTAAAGAAGTTAACAGCAAGAGTTAAAATCTAAAACAAAAGAGATCTCCCCTTGTACATCCACCATTTAAAAAAAAATGACAATTCCATTAAAGATGTATTCAAACACTGTTATTGTTTTTAATTATTTCAATAATTTCTTTAATTCTGCACACAACAATTGGTTGCCGGCATTTATGACAATTATTGACATCTTATTGTGGTCCCATGATACTCACATGGAGCAGAGGTTGTTGGATAGTTTCCGTTGGGACTGCAGTAAAACAGTTTTCCGATCAGTCCAGACTGCATGTAGTCATACAGGTCTCGAGCACATTCTGTAACAGTATGCAGACATTTATCCACATTTATCTCAATATCTCCAGACATAATTTTGTTATATCTGCCATGATGGTGACCCGACACGTTCATCTTAAATATTAAAGGTGGTATCCAACAGTGTGCCTATATCAAATTTATGCAACAATACCTTACCACTACTTTGGAGAATTAGGGCATAATTTCTGCATAAACTCATACTTAAGTTCAAACGGTTTTGGACACTGCCTATATTGTTAGACAGTACAAATCGCAATAACAACAATCCAAAGGTTCAATCATTCGAAAGCTATAAATAATCCCGATAGTGATTTCTGTTAAAAAATATAGATATCGACGTCTGAGCGAATTGACCTAATGAGGATATAAAGTAATCTCAGAAATGAGTTGTCACGCGAGTTTCTTAGTCAAAATTAGCTATCTCTGCAACGTGGCTCAGATAGGTAATACATGTTTACAATAAGGAATTGGGGATTTATGTTTCACTGTTCACAATGATCTATGATATCAATGAGCAGCATTTTTCAAGTTCTTTTCTGGTAACAGTGACTAATTTGGTTATTTGAGAAAAATATTTTCGTCCAGACTGTCGAATACCACCTTTCAACGCAGTATCTTATAGTTTGACTATATCAAATTCCCGCAATTATATCTTGCCCCGTTTTGCAGAATTCTGGCACACGTTGTCTTCAATAACTCAAACTGATAGTACAAGGCTGGACTATTTTTTTCTTTCCAAATCTGAAAATAAGCATGCATGGGAATGGGAGTAATTCTAAGATAAGATTTCGACTTACAAGCTGTACTCTTTGATAATGATATAACGTGATCTGAAAATTAAGTATTACATATTATTCTTAGTTTAAAAATAGTTGGCTGTGCAGCGTGGCACAGATAGGAAATACATTTTTGCAATAATGAATGGGGTGATATGCTTCACTTCTTTACATATCACGATCTTTTCATGCTTGCCAGGAGTCAAAAATAACTTGGTACGCTATTATGTCATGTGTTCAAGGCATTCTATCCAGCGTGAAAAAAGCGCCATATATACTTTAGGTAAAAGCAGTATTCGGTCAACTTATTCATCGTTAGTAAAACACAAGCTTACGGCAGTTCATGTCAGGTCCGGTCTCCCAGCGATGGACTGAGTATCCCATGGAGCTCAGATCTACACCGTCCTTGGTCACGCAATAGGCCCTGGAATGAGTAAACCACGGGTTATTTAGGAAATTGTGTCCGTCTTCTCGTTCTATTTACAGTATGCTCCCGGATTCGAGCCTTTTATCTAGGCACTGAGTGATATTCCTGCGCGGCATTGTTCATGTAAATATGTAGTACGCTATAAAATCACGTAAACTTCTAGTTTGGACACATTGCAATATTAATGTTAACATCCGAAGCAAGCATGGACACAATTGACACGTCTAGTCTCTTTCGACACACACATTTGTTTCAGTACATTACTTTTTCCCCAGACATGACGTAAGACCTCTGGTAGTCAAGGCCATACAGGTTCTAGCTATTGTCCGCCACTACGCTCAAGAACAAGCGGTGAATAGTAGAATAGATAAGACTTCAATACTAAACTTACATGGATCCGGCATACTGCATGCCAAGATAATCACCGTTGTCATCACATCGAGGCTTCTCCAGGCCCATCAACATGCCACTGTGGGCACTCAACTGTTGGTTTACTTCCGCCAGCTTCGTTGAGCATGAAACTGTAACCGGAAGTGCAAATTCCTATTTCAAAAAAAGGTCATAGCACAGCAATAAAAGAACGCGCCCAATAACGTATACGTGGAACATGTGAAAGTAACACACTCTTTCTCTTTTATTAATTTACCTGAACAGTAATAACTATTAATATTTTGCAAACTGGGTTATTTTGTGATAATAAAACCATTAAATTTGTTCATATTGTGCCTTTAATATAGCTCTAACTGGCATACAATGAAGTCAAAACAATTAAGATAGTTTAAATCCCTTGAAAATGGATTGCATTTTTAAATAGCCACCTGATGTAAAACGAAATGCGGTTATCTAAGAAAATATCACGATTTAAAAATTCAAACACATCGTACTGATGTACGAAAAAAATGTCTAGTGCACTTACCGATGTCTCGCTTTGCTGAAATGGAATATTAGAAAAATTAATAAATGTTCTCTGAAGATGTAGTATCATCATCATCGTCGTCGTCATCATCATCAACAACAACAACAACAACAACACTCATCATCATCACCATCATCACCATTACCATCATCATCATTATCATCATTATTATCCTCATCATCATCATCATCATCATCATCATCATCATCATCATCATCATCACCACCACCACCACCACCACCACCGCCATCATCATCATCATCATCATCATCATTATCATCATCATCATCATCATCATCATCATCATCATCATCATCATCATCATCATCATCAAAACAACAACAGAAGTAGACGAGTACTGCACGTGAACATTTGCTGCAGTGGAATAACTCACCCGGTGCTTGCTTGCAGGTGTGTGTGTTGGGGTCACAGTAGAGACCATCACCGCACTCGGATGTGGCAGGGACACCCATCAGGAACATGCCCAAACAGTGGCCGCCCTCCTCTGTAAAACAGTGTACGAATTCAATACAATGCTGCAGTCTAACATAATGAAAATAATCGCCGTTCGACGCTCAGTGCGACATTCAAAATAGCAAATTCCGAGTGTCTTGTATCCGGCGTATCATTCAGCATTTTTCTCTTGTTTGCAACCGTTAAGTTGCCAAGACTTTTTGTCTCTTGTACATATTGTACATATGTTGATAGTTCGATAAAATTAAGAATGATTTTCTGTGTATATAGTATTCCATCAGTTTAAACTCCCGATGCAGGTGCTTGTTATTAGTAGTCTCACTTTGATTGGATTTTATGTTCACTGTTTGTGAGAAAAAACTGCAGGAAGTGACAGGCTGGAGTCTATATATATATATATATTAATTTTGCATTTTGAAGATTACAGATTTACAGTGTTTATTCTAATATTTTCAAAAATCGATATTAAGGATTTATTCGTTTAAAATCGCATCTTTTAACATTGTGATTATCAGAAAAAAAGTATTAGCGAAAACATTCTTAACTTAAAGATGTGTTTTTATAAAATGAATACATAACATATACAGTGATCATATGAACAGCACAAAACGAATAAACGCTTAAGTTTTTTATTATAATTAAACAACTAGATTCGATCCTTCTAAAGGACAGTGTATGTTCTTTGCTATGAAACTGTTCTACACACGGTTCTCAAAGCAGGTTAGAACTGGCTCCAATGGTCGTACATTGGGTTGCTAGGTAAGATAAAAAAGTTGGAATTTAGGTGAAAAGTTCTTCTCTTTATCAGTTATAAAAGTGTCAGGTATACACTTTAGTGGCCTCTTGTACGGGGACGATGTCTGGTAATTCTATGTTTGTTGTGTTTTTTTTTTGTGTGTGTTTTTTATATATTTTTAAAAAAATGCATCCCAGCACGACAAATATGGTCATTATAGCGACGTCCAGATGTTTGCTGAAAAAAGACCACCGAGAATGACTGGGTAGAACTACATGCACACCGCAGGTCAGCTAGAACTCCTTTCTGCATTAAACCGTACGCCCCGACCGGAACTCGAACCCAAGCGATGAGCAACTCTACTAGTCGGCCTGTGGCACCCATACGTGTATATACGGACAAGCGGGATTTGGTAAGAAGAGATTAGAAGATTCCCCCCCCCCCACACACACACACACCCCACCCCCGGAAAACTATCCGGACCCAATAGATAAATATCAAAAATACAATTATGTTTGCATTTTCACTTGTTAGAAAGAAGGATATAACAAGAAAACAAGCCAGTCTACGAATTTTAGGCCCAAAGCATAAGCAGAGAAAGTGATACTGCCTTTGAATTCGGATTTTTGTTTGTTGTGTTTATAGTGATAACGATAAATGTCAAGAACAGTAATCAACTTAGATTTCTGAAACAAGTCCAACTTATGCTTTGAATAAAAAAAATGTGTTGCAGTGTACGTTTTTTTCAGGACATCGTTCCAGTTGAATATTAAAAATAGAAAACAAAAATAACATCATTTTTAAAGTGGTCGCCAAATAAAATATTATTTGATATCGCACATTATTCCGCTATAAGATCAAGTACATGTTTTACATAGACATTAAGTGAATTTTGCCCTGACTGAATAAAATCTTCATATAAAAATTTTAATATTACAGTTCATGCTTTGAACTTCTAAAACCACATGAGGTAAAATTTTGCCCTCATTCTTAGAACTGATAAATTCATGATTCCGCCATTTCAGTTCATATTCTAATATCCCTATTAGGTGATATTAAAATGTCCCGATTCTAATAACAGTTGAAACGAAAATGCTGACATTGCAGTTCATGTTTTAAACTTTAAATGTCCCCATACGGTGTCATTTTAAATTAGTTGTCTCAATTTTGATCATATTGAAAATTATAGCTTTTGATGTACAGATGCCGCCATTGCAGTTTCGTCCCACAATGGGTTTTACTCACGGATCGTCTCAATGCAGGCATCACAACAGCCACAGAAGCCGCCATTTTGCTTGATGACTCCGTTACAGTTCTCTGCGGTGACGGCAGCACATCTCACCATAGAACACGTGTCAGGCAGACAAACGATGGCCTGACAAGCGGCCACACCGCACAACAACAGTATACTTTTCAACATCACTTCTAGAATAGGTCTTTCTTGGAGTAACTCCAATCGCGAAATAACGATAGACGCCAGAGGCTCCTAGATAAGGCCTGAATGTTTGGAGATAAGAAACCGAAACCTCTCAAACTGGTACATGATAATAACCGCCCGTAAAATGTTGAGAAATTCATGAAATTACAAAATACGCAATTTCTGTTTTGTTGCAAAATACACAAAATTGAATCGTTCGGAGAGTATGAATACGTCGAATGAAAAGTAGTTCTACTTGTATGGTTATTGAGCGGTTTAAAACGATATTTTCTATGAAAAACAGTTTTAGAATTTTTCTGGGTTGATATTAAATGAAAACACAATGCTTTTGATGTCATTAAATGCTTTTTCGAAAATGACGTCACTTTAGTATTAACATTTCGTGTGACGTAATAATGACGTCATTTTGAACATACGATGAAGTGAAAAACATTGTTCTTTTTAAAACAGTATTTACAAGAGAGCATTGATGTAAAGAATCAAAGGTCGCCGTCGAGGTCCTGTTCAACAATGGAACATTTTTGCCTAACAACAAGCCAACCAAGAAACAGCAAATCTTCGTTATCAAATAAATTATATTGAAATGCCATCGAATGTTCATGTCTTAAAATTATAAGCAGTAACGAATTACCTTTGGGCGCATAGAAAATGTCCGAATACAAACAACAGAATAGAGCTTAACGTTTGACTTCGTCTTAACAAATGCAATTCAAAATTAAACAATTCAAACATACACACTTGGAACATTAACAATTTCAAATGAGAGGCAATGATGTAGCAACACTATAAACTACACCTGATATTCCCCAAACTATAACCGAAAATCAAGGCATGCATGAAAGCGCAGCAGTTCACTTGTTTATAAAACAGGGCGCCATCCAAAGGACTTTTCCAGGAACTATTACAAAAAAGACACTGCGCTCATGCGCGGCGACGATAAACGTCAAGAACAAGAAAAATAATACTATGCTAGATGGAAAAACGGGATCAAATCATAGACCTATATGTCTATACACAATATGTGCACAAATGCAGATCAATATCACGGGGTTAGTCTTTTAAAGAAGATAAAAGAAGGGCCAAGTTGGTACTGTCTTTCTATGCCAATACACATTTAGAACTATCTTTAAGGAAATAAAACAACTCGGCGTTTCTAACCATTCTGTAAATAGACGGTGATTCCCCCGATTTTAGTCATCTCTGTGCTATGACACCTCACAGATAGCCGATTGTGAGGATTTGTGCTTCGGCTTCATAATAAAGTGCATTATATAAATAAAAGATATAATTCTACTTTATTTTCAATTTATTTTTAGATAATTGAAGATTATGAATATCATGTAAGTACACTAATGTACACTCAGATATCACCATCTTTGTGTAGAACGTTTTATTGTTAGCAGCCATTGAAAGTACACCGTGGCCATAAAACTTTGAACGTTTTTACCACATAGGCTGATCGTTCAGTTTGGTGTGGATACATTAGAGTCTACCCGCTCAGTCATGGGCGTAGCTTGGCATGGGATTGAGATTGGGATTGGGATTGGGATAAGCCGGCATGTTTGCAGATACTGTGCAGCGACATTTCTATCATTATAGCACAGGGGCACTTATGAGGTGCCCAGGGCCTGAACCTGGCCGGTCCATTATACTGACACCGACGAGTCAGGCGTAATGCTGCCCCCTTAGCCCCGAGCGTTAGGAGGGAAGCTACTACTACCAACTTTAAAGTCTTTAGTTTGAACCGGCCGGGGTTTGAACCCACGACCTCCCGATCCGCAAGCCGACGCTCTACCACCTGAGCTATTGCGGCCGGTATTGCTAGGCATGATATAACATGTTCACCTGGCAGCTAGTGGGGTACAGGGGGCATGATGCCCCGGAAAAATTTGTATTTCTAGATAGAAATACTGAATTTGCAATTATGTACATATCACTCTATTACTTACTACCAAGTTAGGATTGACCTGGGGACGAAATGATCTAATTTGAATAAAAGGTATTAAAAAAATAATTTTAGCCCATACCCAAAATAAGGGTGTACAGAAGGGTACTTAAATGGATTTAATATAATTTTTCATGGGTCAAGTAGGGGTACTAGTTGTTCGCAATTATCATACACCTAACCTATACTAGGATAAGAAATGTTTCAGATTTAAACCTTTTATGTTTTCATTCATTGGGTACAATGTGTACGCAGCTGCGTATTCTGCGTATAGACTGCTACGCGCCTGTCAGCCACGGGCGCCACAAATTTGTTAATGACCTTACTTGTCTGTGATCAGGACAAGAAACTACACGGTTCCCTGTATGAGACAATAACCAGCTGTTTATCTGGCGGTGTGTCCAAATTTCAGGTCTATGTCACCTTAATGTAACTTTATGTGATATCTAGATTTAGTTGGAATTTTACTCCGCCTAAGATCAGACGTTACCAGACGGGTTTGTATTATCTAGCCTGTTTGTGATCACCCCCTCCCCTCTCCGAAAATTTGCGAATTGTGTGAGAAACAATTTAAACTAACATAAACGATGTCGCCGATGTTGCATTTTAAGGACCGCTATTTAAAAATTACTTGGCAGCGGCACAATTATGGTCATTATATAGCGAGGAAGATCTCGGACCTATGCACATATCTTGCTTAGAAACACCGGGGCACCGCAGACCAAGAAGACATCGACTATCAACGGTTTTCATAATAATTGGAAATTATAGATAAGTATAATGTACAATCTAACATCGGTACTGTTTAGCGAGAGATTAAAATACAATAACATTTTGATCCAATTCCAGTTCTCTACTAAATTCATTAATTATAACATAGGATTCAGAGAAACCTATTCCGAACAACAACAGCTATTTCGTCATCTATTTTCACTGGCAAACTATACAACGGAATAGTGGACGTCCATGATCTTATGGTTAAGATATTGGACTCCTGGTCGGAAGGTCACGGGTTCGAACACCGAAACTGACAACGTGATGTTACTCCTTGACTATTTACTGTAGATTGCTCCAAGTACTCAGTACCTGAGTACTGGTTCTACCCAGGAAGTGGGCAGTTGAGAGGGAGTGATATAAGTTGAACGAACATGTTTCCCAATAAACTATAAATGAATAGGTTTAAACCTATAACACGAAGCCCACACTTCCTGAATGTCTGTCTGTGCAACAACCAACTTGTAAATATATATATAATCCTATCAAAGTAATACATCTAACAGAAAGCACCTGTATCAAGAGTAAATGTATATACAAAACGTACTATAAAATGATAACAGAAATTTCATGGAACTATCTGCGACAATTACCAAATATTAATGACTCGGCAACTACGTGGTTTCTTATGACGAAAGAACTTTCAGTGTGAGGTTCTTCCTCCACCATATAAGCTGCACTTAACGTTGCTAAAATGACTACAATTGGTCGCTGCAATGTATTTATAAACACAAACATGAACAACTCACGGATCACGGTGATACAAACGTCACAGCATCCACAGAATCCTCCTTTGGGCTTCACGTAACCGTTACAGTCCTCTGCTCGGACGTCCGCACAGTCCACTCTGGAACAGAAGTCTTGGGGGCATTCAAGAAGTGCCTGGGACACGCCCAGAAAACATAGGAGTAGAATAGCGCGATACATGGTTTTAATAAATTTTGTTCAGAATTAGCAAAGAAGCCCTATCTAGATATACAAGTAAAGTATTAAACAGTATAAAATGAAATGCAATTGAATGGACAGGCGTGACATTAAATAGTCGGAGGTCTTTCAAGGGGTTTGGCAATAATAGAGATACGTGAGATTATGACGATGATAAGGTGTCCTTCCTTAAGGACATCAGAGTTGAACGTCACTGCACAAATAAACTAAGAATGCGAAGCTGTGGGGAAAACATAGACAGGATTGGCTAAAATGTTGTGAAATAACAAGAGATTTTCTGAAAAGTTTCGTATTGAATCTGAGGAGTGTTGTTATTATTCCAAATTCACCCAAATATAGAAAAGCCAGAATGAGAAAGTAACATATGTCCTAGTTGCTCTTGTAGTGCTGGTGGTGGTGGTGGTGGGGGATGGGGGTCAGCGTAAAGGGTTAGGGTCGTGTGTGTGTCTGTATGTGTGTTGTATTTGAAATGACTTAAGTTTTTATGATCACACCATTACAATGGTGATTTACCATTGTACTCAGAATTTGTTTCGGTTATTTATATCAACATTACATTAACGACTGCAAAGCACAAATGAACACTTCAAAACTAATTGATTATATTTCATTCAGTAGATTTCACTAGACCTTTTTCTACATATTTTATATAAAGAATGTGTTCTCTGTGTGTTAATCTGAATATACGGGTTGTTCTGTGGCTATTATAAACGACTGATGTCAGATAGTGTTTCGGTTCTTAAAGTCATTGCCTTACAGATTTGCAAAATGAACACAGTACACACAAATGTTTTAGCACGATGACACCATTCTTAATGCATGGATTTCTGCTCATTATTTATAGAAACGACTCCCGCCAGCGTGTTTTTTTTAAACAAAATCCTCTCTTAAGACTGGAATCTTGTGTAATTCCTAGACTACCGGACCTGGTGGCGCAGTCGGTAGAGCGTCGGCTCCAGGTACGGGCGGACCTGTGTTCGATCCTTGGCCGCGACATACCGAAGTCGTTAAAAATGGTAGTGGTATAGCTCCCCTGCTAACGCTCAAGCAAACATAAGGGTTTTTCCACGACTGGTTGGCCCGATGTCAGGATAATGTGACTGGGTGTGTTAGTCTCCAGATAATTGAAATACTGCTGGTGGGACGATAAACCCAATAAAACAAAACAAATTCCTAGACTGGGAAAGCCATTTGAACCTCTAGATGTTTGTTACAATGTTTTTATAAGACAAAGTTATAAATGTTATTAATTGGTTGATTTCATATGGGCTTTGTTATTTGGCAGATGGCTGATGTATTTGCAGTGCCCGTACATTGAGGATCTGTACTTATATCAAAGACCAAATAGCAGTGTCAATATGAAATTCACCCACTTTAAAAGAATGCGATTTATTAATTGTAAAGAATATCAAACATTTTTTTCAATGTCTACATAACTTATTCTGATTTAATTAAAAAAGTTAATCAATAACAACTTGTATTGTCAAAGAGACACTCTATCTGTTCCTATATAAAATTGATGTCAAATGACAGGATTAAGAAGAACCAACTCGTCGGAAAAGTGTTTTAAAATGTATAAACCTCTTTTTATATGCCAAGACAGCACCTAAGCAGGCATAATTAATTGTTCTTCACACTGGTCTTCTCTTTGAAAGAAAACTGCATAAATAGTGTTTGTATAGGCTAACTATATGTACAGTATCTTTTTAATGAAAGCATGACTGTTAACTAACAATGATGTTTTGTTGTAAGTTTAAAGATGGCAATATTGCAAATCCTCGACCACTAACCAAGTGGTTCGTGTTCCGAAATCGAGTCCCGGTCGGGTGACATCTTTCAGAGGCAAACAAATGCTTCTTTTCTGCAGCTGGTGTTTTGTCCATTTTCTTATCATTCACAAGGATGTTTTTGTCGAAGATCAGCTGCACGTTTATGAAAATTATCGCTTTTGCCAGCTGTGAAGATATAAGGTAACAGTTTTTTGAATTGTCACATATCACCAAGGCAAGAGATACATGTAAATCGTCACAGACACGACCTCAAATACAAGAACATAAACAAAATTAAAACGTTCCTAAGAGAATAAGCACAAATAATAAAGCTTGAATGAACTAGACAAAGGCTTTTACAAGTAAATTAAAAGTGACAAAAAAAAAAAACACACCGAGACGAGACATAACATGTGTAGATAAAGTCAACAGTTTTCGCGTTGGAATGGTCAGTCGAACTGACTAGGGTGCTTGAACCTGGTTTGTAGAGCACTCTAACCTCACACAGCCTAATTTTCTTTCTCAAAGAAAAACAGTGTACAGTGTAAATAAACACACCCTTTCAACCAGGATGGATCCATGAGGGGGATGTGGGACAACTCCATTAACCAGGTAAAAACATATACATGTAGCTTAAAATGCTAAGCCTTTTAAAGTAAATTTTGTCTGTGGACTGCTTATGTCGAAGTTAGGGTCTGTGTATATATATCTAGCATTTACTGCGATAAAGCTGAATGGATCATGATTCATACCCCCATCCACACCAAGATTTTTTGGATCCGCCCCTGCTACCAATGTGAGAAACAGTAAGCACATACATACATCGAGAGTTAAAAGCTGACCAAATAATACTATATACCAGCAGTATAACAATAATGGACTATGATATATGCATAGGATATAAAAGCCTTAACATTTCCTAACAAGAGAATAATACGATATTCGAAGATTTGCTTATATTAAACAAATAATGTATGACCTGAATTAAAGGATTACCTGTAACAATAACAAACCAGTGTATTTTGATGATTTGGAAATGACTATATGTAGGGTCCTATCTTAAGTCAAATTATTTTTTGTCTATCTATCTATCTGTCTGTCTGTCTGTCTGTCTGTCTGTCTGCCTGCCTGCCTGTCTGTCTGTCTGTCTGTCTCTCTGTCTGTCTGTCTCTCTGTCTGTCTGTTTCTCTCTCTCTTTTTCTCTTCTCTCTCTCTATATATATATGTGTGTGTGTGTGTGTGTTTGTGTGTGTGTGTGTGTGTGTGTGTGTAGGTGTGTGTGTGTGTGTGTGTGTGTGTGTGTGTGTGTGTGTGTGTGTGTGTGCGTGTGCGTTTAGAGTACCTATCAAGTTAGCCAAACGATGTTTGACATTGATTCCATGAAATATCAAAGTGTAGGATACCACGCTTTAGCTAACTTTTCAATAATGTAATGCCATTACTAAACTAAAACATTAATGGTCAAACGTTTTTTCTTGGTTTAAAAATAACTTACTGTGCAGCGTGGCTCAGATAGGAACATTATGTTTGTAATGACGATTGTGACGTTATGGTTCACTTTTCCGACACGTGTAGGACATCAACAAACAGTATTTTACGAGATCTGTTCATATTACAATGATATACTTAGATGTATAATGAAAATACTTTTGGTCCAAATTGTCGGATACCACCTTTAATAACTTGAGTTTTTTTTATTAATTATAGAACAGTGGATATTCCTGACGAACGTTAATTGAGAGCAAAGTATATTGCTATTAACAACACATGGAATTTGAAATATCAAAGATTGCTGCAATGCCATTGCTAATCAGCAACCAAGTGTATCTAATTAAAATTTTATGGATTCGCACTTACGGAGAATTGGAATATGCCATAGCTATATATTGTCTGATTAGTATGAGTACCTTTTTACTTAAGTTTGCTAGTATTTAGCAGTTTTTGTGGTATTTACAGACTGAATCGTTTCGAACACAAGATTGGTCCATTAAAAAGTTGTCTTTAAAGGTGGTCTCAAAAGTAAGTTGTCATGCGGTTTTCTTAGTTTAAAATCGCTTTCTCTGCAGCGTTTCTCAGATAGGATTACCTGTTTGCAATGACGAGTGGGGATTCATGTTTTGTTGTTCACACAGAGAACATAGGGCATCAAAAACTGTCGGATACCACATGATACAGTTTGAACCAAAATGCTGTTCACTGATGCCCTAGATCTGCGTAAACAGTGAAGCATAAATTCCCATTCGTCATTGCAAACAGGTATTTTTGTGGGAAGGTCTTCCAGCTTACCTGCGGTGCACCGTCGATTCTACCCAGCTATATGTTTTCGGTCTTCCTCCACCAAAACAGCTGGACGTCGCTACATTGATCGTATTTTGTCACTGCGATGAACAACAACAACAAAACAAAACCTATAAGAAACTATAAGAGTAATTACGTTTACATTTAACTATTTGTTTTAAATCAGCATTTCACAGCATTCGTTGAACATGTATTTTTTTTAAAGTCAGCATCAGAATTTCGATACATCGGACATATATGTTGCAAAGAGTGCATTCGTACATTATTTGTTTTAAAGTCAGCAAAAGTACTGGAATATTTGTATATTTGTATATTTTGGTTAAAAGGCAGCAATCATTCATATTTGCTTTGAAGTAAGCATTCATTCTTATTCGTTGTAAAGTCAGCATTTGTGCATACATGTATTTCCTTTCATAATCATACGCCATTAGGTTACTAGTTTCTATGTATTTTTTTTCATTCTCGCCGCGCTCATAATCGTTCCCGGAAGTCCTATGGACGGCGCCATGTTGTTCTATAAACAAGTGAAGTGCGGCGCTTTCATGCATTGAATTTCGGTTATTATTTAACTTTGGTGAATATCACAAATAAATTAGCTTGTAGTTTAATATGTTGCTTCATAATTGTTAGGCAAAAATGTTCCATTGTTGAACAAGACCCCGAAGGCGACCTTTGATGCTTTGCACCAATGCTCCTTTGTCTTTTGACTGCGATTGTGATTAAGGATGTATAACTTGTACAGTAGATTCTAATGGTATTGATACAGTTATCTCCCTTGTAGCTAACACTGACCGTTAGTTTCCTTTTTTGTTGTTGTTTAAATACTCGTGTATTTTTTTACATTTGATCTCCATGGAATTGATACAGCTGTCTGTTTTGTAGGTAACAATGAAATTTAATTTTCTTTTCATTAAGTTAATTATCTGTTTACCCTTTGCAGTAGGTTCTTAATGTATCAATACAGTTGTCTTTCTTTTTGCTGTTTTTATAAGGCTAGTGCTGTAAAATGCATTTGTTTGTTTTGTCTTTGATGTACATTGCAGCGACCAGTTATGATCATTATAGCAACGTCCAGCTTTTTGGTGGAGGACGACCCCAGACACATGTCCAGGTAGAACAACCGGTACACCGCAAGTCAGCTGGAAGACCTTCTCACATTAAGTCCTTCGCTCCGACGAGCCTTATGGATATGATACATTTGTATTCCTAAACAATGATGGTTAATTTTTTTTTTTTTTTGTAAGTAAAAGTCGTTAAAACTTCAACATGTCTAATTAAATTGATACAGTTGTCCCCCTTGAACGTGAAAATGAGGATTAATTTCCTTGTTTTGTAAGTAAAAATCGTTTTAACTTTCACATTAGTCTTAAAAAATTGATACAGTTGTCTCCCTTGTACGTATAAATGGTGTTTTTTGTATGTAAATAAAAGTCGTTAAAGCGTACACATTAGTCTAAAGGAATTGATACAGTTGTCTCCCTTGTACGTAACAATAAAGGTAAATTTCCTTTTTTGTTAGTTTTGCAAAGTCCTGTCTGACAAATGGTGCTGATTTTTTGTTCTGTCCCCAATATGCACTAAGGTGACAAACATAAAATATGGATTCGGCTCAACGTCAATGAACACTGTTTTGCAGAACCTTTTCAGGTAACAATAAATTATTTTAGGAAATAAACTCTCGGTTAGAACCTTTAAACTTAAGGTAGATGAAAAGCGTTGGGACGCTTTTGTTTCTCCAACAAAACAATAATCTTTCGACGTGCAGCATGGTTACTTATAACATTGTGATCACATGTAATGTTAAATGTTTGATTTTATTTTTCATTGTGGTTCAACAAAGTTTTTCTGTAATTACAGAAGAATTATCAATAAAACTTGGGCCAATACTGAGCAACTACCTTAAAACACACTTGTTTTTAGAAAATGTGAGATTAAGAAAATAAAATCGTTGCTTTTATTTAAAAAGATAATTTATAAAGACAAAAAATAGTTTATAAATTCAGTCGAAACGACGTCATCGTACTACAGATCGTCTCATACCACTATTTCACCAAGTATTATGTTAACATTTCGTAAAATTAAATATTGACGACTAAAATAATGCGATAAAAAGAATCCGACACTCGTCCAGGAAAAATGATAGTTAGCTCAGAATAGGCTCGCTTACTATTACTTTTTTTCTGAAATCGTTTAATAAACGTTTGTATTAAATAACGACTCGTTAATCCGTCAAAAACGTCAAGAAGTAAGAGCATAATATAGATAGTCTAATGTAATAATTATCTAGGCATTGGTAGGTAATCGGTGTCTCTAAATCTTGGCCATCAGCCAATAGGATTTAGATCATTGAACCTACAGATCTAAATTTGGACAAACCAGATTCGAATCTTCAGTCGTTGACATTGGTTTTAATTGACACGATGACATGTTGTCTGTATAATTCTACATTAAACATATTTATGAAGTTTTTAAAGACAGCTAAATTACGACCGTGTTTTTCCTAAATTGTTATTTTATCAAGGATAATGGTGAAACGAATTGAACTATAAGTGGAACGATTATCTTATGTTTCATTCAAGTACGCAGCGGTTTCAACAAGATATATTCGATTGACTAAAGAATATTTTTATTTTGACTACATTTCAGTCATTTGGGTAGTTAAACCAGGTTTTCAATAAAAAATCGTGTTAAAATGATATTAAAAGCATGAACTATAATACTACAGACAGTCAGTAACTGCCAGAATAAGTTTTAAAACCGCATTACAAAAAGCTAATTCTTATGATCGCAGGATTTACCCAAATTTTCGTTGAAAAGGGGACATTACTCTTACTATTCAAATTGTATTGGGTTACCTCCCTGATTAAATGCGGGTGGATATTTGGCATTAACTAGTTATTTAAGAAATGTTATGATTATTTTCCCGTTTTAAAGCTTTTTAGAGTGCTTTAGGCAAAAACAGGTTAAAACACTCACATAATGTTTAAAACACCAACAAAACACAGCAAAACAACAACAACAACAAAACACTACAACATCAGACACATAAACAACAACACAAAACATCATCTGAATCAGGGCATTATGATGAATAGAAGCAAATTAATAAGGATGATTACGTAGCGAACACTGTTGTATTTACAACTTTGAGAAGCAAAAGTGGTTAAGCCGCTGTAGCCAAGTTTACAAGGAGAGAAGGTCGCTGTCCCGCTAGTCTGTTTATGTCGCACGCATCACATTTCACTTGGTAAGCGTGACTTGCCGCGTTGTTGCGCGCTATAGTGGCTCATTCATTATTCCGTTCTTTCTTTCGTTTTGCTGTTTGCAGTGCATTTTTAATACGTCTAGTTTACACATGATGAACATATGACTTTTACATTTCTCTGTCTTTAACCGTCATGTTAACTCTATAATGGTTTAAATATTTTCACAAACGATAATCTAAAATATAATAGTCTCGTTCAAATCTCGTTCATCAAAGCCTTGTGTTTCTTTATCCTCCGCGGTGGCAATGTTGTTCTGAATTGCTAGCAGATTTTGACGTGGAGCTTGGTGTAGTACGTATATATGAAACTTCCTACCCACATGAGAGATAATGTACACATTTTATTCGGAAACAGTTAAATGCCGTAAAAGAAGAGTTGTAAAAGCAAACAAGTTTCTTTATTGAGTTTTGTAAAATATGTTATAATAAATCATATTAAAATAAGCCAGATATGTCGCTTAGTTACTGGACTAAAATATGGTTGTGCATTTTCTGAGATCCTTTGGCCTACTTCAGCGCAAATGGGTCATTTCATTATAAAAAAAAGCTTGGCCAATTTTCATCTAGCATGAATTTATATGTTCGCATTAGATTGTTGCCCCTATTTCTTAAAGAAAAAACAAACAACAACGATAAAAACAACGGCAACAACAACAACAACAAAAAACACCAAAGAAAAAACATCGTTAGAAATATTGGTTGTACAATTCTTACCCATTAAGCTTTAAAGGAGGTATCCGATAATTTACGTATATCAAATGCATGTAACATTTTTTCCACCACTTCTCGGAATTTGTGCATAATTTCCGCATAAACTCGTACTTTAGTCTAAGTAAAGATGATATTAGTATATCGTCCGGACAATCCGGATGACGACATATTGCGATCTTAAAAGTAAGTTGTCACGGGGTTGTCTTTGTTTAAATATAGCTATCCCTGTTTCGTGGCTCAGATAGGAAATACCAGTTTGCAAGGACGAATGGGTATTTCTGCGTCTTTATTCATACATGCATCAATGGCATCAATGGACAGCATTTTGCAGGATTTATTTCAGGTAACAATGACTTGTTTGGTTATTTGAGGAAAAAAGATTGGTCCAAACTGTCCGGTAACCACCTTTACAACATACATAAAAGCGGGTTGTGACGTCAGTTGATTATTTGTGGAACCACCAAACAAGACTTACATGTTGTCAGATGTGTTGTTAACATCATTTTGTAAAATGTTGTAAGTTTTAATCTTCAGTCTTAGGGTTCTCTGTGTCTTGCACTCATCCAAGTAAATTCTGTCTCCATTTGCGAATTACAATGACCTATATAGAGGGAGCTCTTACTGAAAATGAACCATGCATTATGCACAGTAAAAGGAAGGAGATAATCCGGACACCATTAAGAAAAGACGGTTCTCCGGCATTCCACCGGACACACCCACCAGAAGCAAATGTGTCCAAATATACAAAATCCGTCTCTTACGTTTTTGGCAAGTTAATGCAATATCATTGTGAAGTCATTTAACGTATACTGACTTCTTTCGTATTTGAGAAATTCACGCCCCTCCACCCCCACTCCTCAGCCGGCAAAGGTGAGCCACCTAGTTCCGTCCTTTAAAACTTTTATGTCAAAAGGATTTTGACCAACAATTTGCCTATATAAATATAATAAACAAAATCGTACCCAACTTTGGGGACTTATTTTTACATAAACTCAATTTTGAGCACTGCTTCAGTTGTTGACAGTACAGTACTGTACAAACAGTACACATCGTGAAATACTCATTCTAACGTTCTTCCTTTCCAAACCTACAAATAAGCACAACGGGTATTTCTGCTACAAAAATAGACTCCAACGTCAAAGCTGATTACCCGGTTGATGATATAAAACAATCTCAATAAGAAGTGGTCACGTGGTTTGCTTGGTTAAAAATAGCTAACTGCGCAGCGGGGCTCAGGAAGGAAATACATGCTTGTACCAATGAATCGGGCGTTGTGCTTCACTTTTACATAAATACAGGACATAAATAAACAGCATTTCGTGGTATCTTTTCAGATAACAATAATTGATTCAACATTTTGAGAAAATCTTGTTTAGTGCAATTTTTCAGATCCCACCTTTTAATAAATTATTCAAGAAGCGGCAGACATATCGAAAATAAGAAGCACTTAAATAACCCAGTTTTAAGCCATTTGCACTTTTGGCTGACTATGCTACTTACTAATAGTTCTTATCTGCATTTTTTAAAACTTACTTTTCATGTTAATTTTAACAGTTAAATTTATTGTTGTTTGCATAACAAACAAACGAAAGTTTGAAAATCCCTTTAGCAATGAAAAAAGTCAGAATACGTTAAATGTGAATATTTGTTCAGCCATACACTGTTCACTGATTAAACACAGAGCACTAATTAAAAATAACAATCGCTGACACAGTCAGTTCTAATTCGACAAGGATTTCAAAACGTTTGTTTAAAGATTGTTTGAAGTTACAATATGTACACACAGGTACTCCGTCTAGTTAGAGACATTAGAAATATAGTGACGTCAATGTATATTTGTACATGCGAGAGAAAATAGGTCCAAAAGCGTAACGCGGTTCTTATGAAACATACGCTCTTTAGATTCAATGACTTGACCTTAAAATTTAAGGTCAACAGTACACTCGAACTGTGTTAAAGAACACGGGGAAAACTCTTACTCCTCAATGGACATTGCCCGAAAACAAATAGTCAAGTTCTTTACTCAAATATTGTCTGAAGTCTTTACTCTATCGGTATCAGATTTCTTTGTATTTAAACTTATAAGAACTTCCTCAAAACGTTTTTTAATGTTTAAAACTTCCCACAGGAGCCGATTATCGGTACGACCTAGAGCGCGATCCGAACGCTGACCAATTTACCGACTAAACGCATCCTGTTGGCGTTTACTTTTCCTTTCGTTTCACCACAAAATTAGTAAACGCACAAGTAATCTCAAAATCAATACAAAATCTCTCCTAATAATGATGAGGTTTTCTTGCAATACGGGACTTTTTTTCCCTAGTACGTTCTTTCAGATTGCCCATTTGTAAGGTTGTAATGTTTTGTTGATTTTTTGTTGATTTTATTTGTTTTAGTTTTACATCACACCGATACAGTCATGACCATATTAGCGACGTCAAGGATATTATCCGAGAATAAAGACCCACAGACATAAGTCTGGGTAGAACCACCGGCGCACCGCAGTGCAGCTGGAAGACGTGTCTACATAAGTGTTCTCCGCGATGAGGGCGCCCGTGTTCGTGTGGTTAGACTCACTTATCTCACTTATTAAAGAATTGCTTAATGTCACCAATTTAACCATAATTGTGTCTGTATCGTGTATTTAAAATAAATCAAAACGATTTCATTTTTTGCTTTTATTCAAAAACGTCATGAAAGTTGAAAACACAGTTTTGATATTTCTGTGTGACCTGTCATATTCAGCGAGCCTTAACTAAGTTGTTAATTAAGCTTACACCATTTTATTTTTCGAAAACACGTTCTTGCCTTTAGAAACCTGAGCACATGAGACTGTTTGGCTTTCGTTTTTGTACTAACTAGCATTTGGTCGAATAAATCATAATTTATTAGTAGGCATTTAACAACAGCATAAAACATGCATTCAAACTACACACTATTTACCTGTCGACATTACATTATTGATTGCAATATGATTTATGACTTGATTTCTAATAGTTGCAGATTTAAAGATATCTCTTTAATAAACTAATTGAAAGTATAAACTATGCTGTTTAGGTATTAATTGTAATTGGACTTATTAGGGTCGAGTGACATGTCAATTAAATCTATGAATCATGTGATCAGTTAACACGGTGTCAAGACACAAAAGCATCAAATTGATTTTGGAACAAAATTTTTGATCTTTTCGATGAATAAGTAAGCTGCAAATGTCATAGGACAGGAATGGATCCAGTGGTGGGGTGGGGGTGAGTGGTTTTGGCTGGGGGTGGGGTGGGGTGTGGGATGCATATATATATATATATATATATATATATATATATATATATATATATATATATATATATATATATATATATATATATATATATATATATATATATATATATATATATATATGCTGGGTGTGGGTGTGGGGTGGGGTGTGGGATGCATATATTTATATATATATGCATCCCACACCCCACCCCACTCCAAGCCAAAACCACCACATATATATATAGAATTTACTACGATAAAGTTGAATTGATCTTGATTCATACCACCGCCCCCCCCCCCCTCTCGCCCCCCGCCCCATTTTCTTGATCCGCCCGTCATATGGTATTAAACGAAGCTCGAAATATCATAACGTGTTGTTCATTTAGTATGTTACTGTACTCCTTGTTTACCACATTTGTTACCATGAGTTACTTTTTATGTATAAGCAACTTTCCTCATATTTCGTGTAGACTTATTTTAGTAGTTCAAGGCAGACAACATAGTCTAGCTTATGCTTAGTAATAATAATAAGAGTCAACATTCCGTGTTGAACTTTAATCCCTGGGGGCGCTGTATGTATAAGCAACTTTCCTCATATTTCGTGTAGACTTATTTTAGTAGTTCAAGGCAGACAACATAGTCTAGCTTATGCTTAGTAATAATAATAAGAGTCAACATTCCGTGTTGAACTTTAATCCCTGGGGGCGCTGTAGTCGTAAAAGTAACACGCCGCCCATTACTTTGTTTAAAGCAGACGCACGTTTAAATTTCTTATATTCGACTGGTGTCAATACTTCTGCCTAGTCATGAAGAGAATCATGCAAATAGTCCTAATTAAAGATCTGGTATCAGATGATGACTTGTTGTCGAGAACGAACCCCCCCCCCCCCAAATTACATAAATGGTAAACAAAACCAGTCGTGCAAACACACTTTGATATTGCTTGTAACTGAAAAATAGGCGTTTATCACGTTGGCCAATTTAATGCTTTTGTTATGCCTAATAAAAGAGAGGGCTTCTTTAATTGATAAATTGTTTGATTTATGAAACACAATGAATTAATGACAACTAGTTTTGATTTTTAATGATAATACAAAAACATAATTTTAAATTTCATAATTATTGTCATTCATGATTAATCTCAAGCCTGTCTGAAATGATTTTGGATGTTTTGATAAAACTGACTGGTTATTTCTCTTTTTTCTTCATGACGTGTGTAACAAATACAAAACCCCCCACAAAAACAACAGTACAACAACAACAAAAAACAAAACAAAAACAATCACAAACTCAGCTTTAGCGATTAGTGTGAGGTTTTTATTACACTTAAAGGGTTATACATTTGAAAAAAAATTAAGACATAAAGGTCAAACGTTAGGTTTGGAATTAATTAAACTGTCCTAACGGTGCGTTATGTTATCTGAAAGTTGTTATTTGCCTTCAGTTTTTTTTTCTGTATCATTTGTGGTTAGAAGCAGGCTGGGCGAGTTATAGGAAAGGGCTATAATTAACTCCCTATATTAAAACATACTTCAAGAAAGAAAGGAGAGCAGAACTAGTATACTTCCCGCGAAACTAATCTCCTTAAGAACGGAACCTGTAACACAACAAGTCAATCAAATTAGTGTAGATGCATTGATAATGAGACTATTACAAACACGTGGTAAGTAGTTCTGTTATTTGTTTTGGTTTTTAGGTACCTGGCAGCGACCAGTTATGATCATTACAGATGTTTTGGTGGAGGAAGATCCCAGACAAATGTCTGGGTAGAACCACTGGTGCACAGCAGGTCAGCTGGAATACCTTTCCACATTAAGTCCTTCGCCCCGAAAGGGACTCGAACCCACGCGGTGAGAGGCTAAACAGTCAGAGGAAATTCAAATCGGCGAGTTTACCACTACGCCACGGGCGCCCAGTTTCCAAATGTATATGTATAACACATATACATCCCGGTCGGGGCAAGAACTTTCATGTGGAGAGGTTTTCCAGCTAACCTGCGGTTCGCCGTTGGTTCTGCCCAGACATTAGTCTGGAGGCTTCCTCCACCAATAATTAACTGGGCGTCGCCAATATAACCATAATTGTTTCAGTGCAAAGTAACAAAAAACGAAAACAATAACAAAAGTCAACAACAAAAGACAACAGTACGTCTAAACTTTTGGACTACTTTTCTTGCATAGTGTCACGGCGTGACTGGCACAGTTATGGACAGTAAATCGCGTCATTGCGGTGAAGGTTCCATTAAAATCGAGGCTAAATATGCCCATTAGAATCGCAACTTTTTAATTATGGCCAATTTAATATGACTGCTTTTCAGCGATGCATATATTGAGTAGAAGGTGCCATGAAAGTAAATGGTTAAGTAGTTCCACTAAATGACCCCATTCCAAGGACTAGTCACACATATGGCGCAAGCGATTGTTTAACGAATTATGTTCTGTGCCTATCTCGAATTGGTACCAATTCGATACACTTTTATATTAGCCTATCGTTTAGTGGTAATTATAAACTTCCTATTAAATAACTAGAAAAGAAGCACGATAATTGTGATGAAGTACATTGCAATTGAAACATAGACGACATGCAACAATTTTTATTATTGTCACTATCCGTTTCCATAGACAGCCTAGAAAACGTGAATATTTACTAACACTGTATGATTTAAAATGTGACAGTATGTTACAAAAAGAGACAAAAGACCACAAAACATGACTGCAAACCGTGTTTATGGCATCGTTTTAACGAATGAATCGCGCGCGGTGTACATCACACTGTAGCTCATTGAGAAATGAACGTAATTTTTTACGTATTGTTCATTGCAACAGTAAACATCGGAAATGTAAATATTAAAGTTTGAACGCGCTTTTTAATATCTATCATATGTATTCTAAAATTAAACATAGAAAAGAAAGAATTATAAAAAGGAATTTCAAAAATGTGACTTATACTGCCATAAACTAAAAAAAACATAGTGTAAATTATTTATGAAAACAACGGCGTTGTTTTATTTACTTCGCAATTATGTACACTTCATTAACAGGTTATTTTTGTAATCGTGTTGATTTATCGATGTAAGGTAAGTAAAGCGTGGAATATGTGGAAGTATCCTTTTAAAGTTTGCATAAATAATTTAAAATAAAATGATCCTGTTGCAAATGACTGTCCACTCTCAGTTATATATGTCACATAGGACTGCTGGTGGCATATTTACCGACACCGATAGACGTTTGGTTAAATTTATGTTTTTTTTTAATTGAACATCAAAGCGAAACAATATTGTGAAATCAATCTAATATTGGTAGAGCGATATAAACCAGACAATATCTCGTTACAGCCATGAACGCACGACAGGTCGGCTAAAGAACGGTACTTGTGTATTGAACCGTGACAATAAAAACAAAACAAAAAAGTGAAGTATCACAGCTTCAATTATTTTAATACTCCCGTCATTTATATTAAATATTCCTTTACATTAGGTTTAGAAGAGCATATTCTGACACTACTAAGCCTTTCGACTAGTATCGTTTTTAAATTAGGCAAAGTTGATCAATTTGTTGTGGCAGGCAATTTAAAACTTGAAAGAAGGATAACTGAAGCCACAACTGCAACAACTGGATAAGAAAAAATGGTAGCATTATGTGAAAAGGCTAAAGAACTGGAGGGAAAACTGTGCAGCTGCAGCAGAGAAGAAGAAGAAGAAGAAGAAGAAGAAGAAGAAGAAGAAGAAGAAGAAGAAGAAGAAGAAGAAGAAGAAGAAGAAGAAGAAGAAGAAGAAGAAATACATTACAAGTGCAAGCTTAAAATGGTTGCAATAGTAGAAGAAAAAGGCATAGCAGCCTCTAATAAGGTATATCGGCAGCTAGAGAAAGGCATAGCAGCAAGAAGCTAGGACATATCAGCCGCAAAAGGCATAGCATCCGCAAAACAAATTGGTATATCAGCAAGAACAGAAATGGCTTATCAGCCGCAAACGAAAAAATTTTAAACATGTATAACCAGAAAAAGAATATGGCCTATTAACAACAAAACACACTTGCAAGAGAAAGAGCTACGAGCAGCTAGAGAAAGGCATAACAAAAAAGAAGAGAAAAAGGCATAGCAGGAGCAAGAGCAAGAGGAACGGCATAGCAGCAGCAAGAGGAACGACATAGCAGCAGCAAGAGGAACGACATAGCAGCAGTAAGAGGAACGACATAGCAGCAGTAAGAGGAACGACATAGCTGCAGTAAGAGGAAGGACATAGCAGCAGCAAGAGGATCAACATAGCAGCAGAAGAGGAACGACATAGTAACAGCAAGAGGAACAACATAGCAGCAGCAAGAGGAACGGCATAGCAGCAGCAAGAGGAACAACATAGCAGCAGCAAGAGGAACGGCATAGCAGCAGTAAGAGGAAAGACATAGCAGCAGTAAGAGGAAGGACATAGCAGCAGCAAGAGCAAGAGGAACGGCATAGCAGCAGTAAGAGGAACGACATAGCAGCAGTAAGAGGAAGGACATAGCAGCAGTAAGAGGAACGACATAGCAGCAGTAAGAGGAACGACATAGCAGCAGTAAGAGGAAGGACATAGCAGCAGTAAGAGGAAGGACATAGCAGCAGCAAGAGCAAGAGGAACGGCATAGCAGCAGCAAGAGGAACGACATAGCAGCAGTAAGAGGAAGGACATAGCAGCAGTAAGAGGAAGGACATAGCAGCAGCAAGAGCAAGAGGAACGGCATAGCAGCAGCAAGAGGAACGACATAGCAGCAGTAAGAGGAAGGACATAGCAGCAGCAAGAGCAAGAGGAACGGCATAGCAGCAGCAAGAGGAACGACATAGCAGCAGTAAGAGGAAGGACATAGCAGCAGTAAGAGGATCAACATAGCAGCAAAAGAGGAACGACATAGTAGCAGCAAGAGGAACGACATAGCAGCAGCAAGAGGAACGACATAGCAGCAGTAAAAGGAAGGACATAGCAGCAGTAAGAGGAAGGACATAGCAGCAGCAAGAGCAAGAGGAACGGCATAGCAGCAGCAAGAGGAACGACATAACAGCAGTAAGAGGAAGGACATAGCAGCAGCAAGAGGATCAACATAGCAGCAGAAGAGGAACGACATAGTAACAGCAAGAGGAACAACATAGCAGCAGCAAGAGGAACGGCATAGCAGTAGCCTTAGGAAATGCATTGCAGCAGCAAGAACAATACATCATAGCAGCATGGGGAAATACATATCAGTAGCAAGATAAAATTTGCAAGAAGAAATACAGAAGCAGCAGGAAGGAATATATAACAGCAGCAAGAGAAAAAAGGCATAACAGCAACACAAATACAGGCAACTGGAGACAGTGCATAACAGCAAAAGGAGAAAAGGATTAACGGCAACAGAAGACAATGCCGTAACAGCAACAGGAGAAAATGTATGGCAGAAACAGAGGACAATGGCGTAGCAGCAACAGGAGAAAATGTATGACAGCAACAGAGGACAATGGTGTAGCAGCAACAGGAGAAAATGTATGACAGCAACAGAGGACAATGGCGTAGCAGCAACAAGAGAAAATGATTAACGGTAACAGGAGACAATGGTGTAGGAGCAACAAGAGAAAATGATTAACGGTAACAGGAGACAATGGCGTATGAGCAACGGGAGAAGAGTATTAACGGCAACAGGAGACAAAGACGTAGCAGCAACGAGAGAAAAAAGCATAAAAGCAACGGGAGAAAATGATTAACGGCAACAGGAGACAATGGCGTAGAAGCAACAGGAGAAAAGTATAAACGGCAACAGGAGACAATGGCGTAGCAGCAACGGGAGAAAAAAGCATATCAGCAACAGGAGAAACTGATTAACGACAACAGAGGACAATGGCGTAACATCAACAAGAGAAAATGATTAACGGTAACAGGAGACAATGGCGTAGGTGCAACGGGAGAAAAGTAATAACGAAAAACAGGAGACAATGGCGTAGCAGCAACGGGAGAAAAAGCATTACAGCAACAGGAGAAAAGGATTAATGGCAACAGGAGACAATGGCGTAGGAGCAACAGGAGAAAAGTATTAATGGCAACAGGAGACAAAGACGTAGCAGCAACAGGAAAAAAGGATTAACGGCAAAAGAAGACAATGGCGTAGCAGCAACCAGACAAAAACATTAACGGCAACAGGAGACAATGGCGTAGCAGCAACAGGAGAAAAGCATTAGAAGCATTAACGGCAACAGAAGACAATGGCGTAGCAGCAACAGGAGAAAAACATTAACGGCAACAGAAGACAATGGCGTAGCAGCAATAGGAGAAAAGGATTAACGGCATCAGAAGACAATTGCGTAGCAGTAACAAGAGAAAAGGATTAACGGCAACTTAAGACAATGGCGTAGCAGCAAAAAGGAGAAAAGGATTAACGGCATCAGAAGACAATGGCGTAGCAGTAACAAGAGAAAAGGATTAACGGCAACTGAAGACAATGGCGTGGCAGCAACAGGAGAAAAGGATTAACGGCATCAGAAGACAGTGGCGTAGCAGTAGCAAGAGAAAAGGATTAACGGCAACTGAAGACAATGGCGTAGCAGCAAAGAGGAGAAAAGGATTAACGACATCAGAAGACAATGGCATAGCAGCAAAAAGGAGAAAAGGATTAACGGCATCAGAAGACAATGGCGTAGCAGCAACAGGAGAAAATGATTAACGGCAACAGAAGACAATGGCGTAGCAGAAACAATAGAAAAGGATTAACGGCAACAGCAGACAATGGCGTAGCAGCAAAGAGGAGAAAAGGATTAACGATATCAGAAGACAATGGCATAGCAGCAAAAAGGAGAAAAGGATTAACGGCATCAGAAGACAATGGCGTAGCAGCAAAAAGGAGAAAATGATTAACGGCATCAGAAGAAAATGGCGTAGCAGCAACAATAGAAAAGGATTAACGGCATCAGAAGACAATGGCATAGCAGCAAAAAGGAGAAAAGGTTTAACGGCAACAGAAGACAATGGCGTAGCAGCAACAGGAGAAAAGGATTAATGGCAACAGAAGACAATGGCGTATCAGCAACAGGAGAAAAGGATTAACGGCAACAGAAGACAATGGCGTATCAGCAACAGGAGAAAAGGATTAACGGCAACAGAAGACAATGGCGTAGTAGCAAAAAGGAGAAAAGGATTAACAGCATAGGAAGACAATGGCATAGCAGCAACAGGAGAAAAGGATTAGCGGCAACAGAAGACAATGGCGTAGCAGCAACAGGAGAAAAGGATTAACGGCATCTGAAGACAAAGGCGTAGCAGCAACATGAGAAAAACATTAACGGCAACAGAAGACAATGGCGTAGCAGCAACAGGAGAAAATGATTGACTGCAACAGGAGACAGTGGCGTACGAGCAACAGGAAAAAAAAGGATTAACGGCAACAGAAGACAATGGCGTAGCAGCAACAGGAGAAAAGGATTAACGGCAACAGAAGACAATGGCGTAGCAGCAACAGGAGAAAAGGATTAACGGCAACAAGAGACAATGGCGTAGCAGCAACAGGAGAAAAGGATTAACGGCAACAAGAGACAATGGCGTAGCAGCAACAGGAGAAAAGGATTAACGGCAACAGGGAGACAATGGCGTAGCAGCAACAGGAGAAAAGGATTAATGGCAACAAGGGACACTGGTGTAGCAGCAACAGGAGAAAAGGATTAACGACATCGGAAGACAATCGCGTAGCAGCAACAGGAGAAAAGGATTAACGGCAACAGAAGACAATGGCGTAGCAGCAACAGGAGAAAAGGATTAACGGCTACAGAAGACAATGGCGTTGCAGAAACAGGAGAAAAGGATTAACGGCAACAGAAGACAATGGCGTAGCATCAACTGGAGAAAAGGATTAACGGTAACAGGAGTCAATAGGGTAGCAGCAACAGGAGAAAAGGATTAACGGTAACAAGGGACACTGGTGTAGCAGCAACAGGAGAAAAGGATTAACGGCAGCAAGGGACACTGGTGTAGCAGCAACAGGAGAAAAGGATTAACGACATCAGAAGACAACGGCGTAGCAGCAACAGGAGAAAAGGATTAACGGCAACAGAAGACAATGGCGTAGCAGCAACAGGAGAAAAGTATTAACGGCAACAGAAGACAATGGCGTAGCAGCAATAGGAGAAAAGGATTAACTGTTACAAGAGACAATGGCGTAGCAGCAACAGGAGAAAAGGATTAACGGCAACAGGAGACAATGGCGTAGCAGCAACAGGAGAAAAGGATTAACGGCAACAAGGGACACTGGTGTAGCAGCAACAGGAGAAAAGGATTAACGACATCAGAAGACAACGGCGTAGCAGCAACAGGAGAAAAGGATTAACGGCAACAGAAGACAATGGCGTAGCAGCAACAGGAGAAAAGGATTAACGGCAACAGAAGACAATGGCGTAGCAGCAACAGGAGAAAAGGATTAACTGTTACAAGAGACAATGGCGTAGCAGCAACAGGAGAAAAGAATTAACGGCAACAGGAGACAATGGCGTAGCAGCAACAGGAGAAAAGGATTAACGGCAACAAGGGACACTGGTGTAGCAGCAACAGGAGAAAAGGACTAACGACATCAGAAGACAATGGCGTAGCAGCAACAGGAGAAAAGGATTAACGGCAACAGAAGGCAATGGCGTAGCAGCAACAGGAGAAAAGGATTAACGGCAACAGAAGACAATGGCGTAGCAGAAACAGGAGAAAAGGATTAACGGCAACAGACGACAATGGCGAAGCAGCAACAGGAGAAAAGGATTAACGGCAACAGGAGACAATGGCGTAGCAGCAAAAGGAGAAAAGGATTAACGGCAACAAGGGACACTGGTGTAGCAGCAACAGGAGAAAAGGATTAACGGCAACAAGGGACACTGGTGTAGCAGCAACAGGAGAAAAGGATTAACGGCAACAGAAGACAATGGCGTAGCAGCAAAAAGGAGAAAAGGATTAACGGCAACAAGGGACACTGGTGTAGCAGCAACAGGAGAAAAGGATTAACGGCAACAAGGGACACTGGTGTAGCAGCAACAGGAGAAAAGGATTAACGGCAACAGAAGACAATGGTGTAGCAGCAACAGGAGAAAAGGATTAACGGCATCAGAAGACAATGGCATAGCAGCAAAAAGGAGAAAAGGATTAACGGCAACAGGAGACAATGGCGTAGTAGCAAAAAGGAGAAAAGGATTAATGGCAACAGAAGACAATGGCGTAGCAGCAACAGGAGAAAAGGATTAACGGCAACGGAAGACAATGGCGTAGTAGCAAAAAGGAGAAAAGGATTAACGGCATAGGAAGACAATGGCGAAGCAGCAACAGGAGAAAATGATTAACGGCAACAAGGGACACTGGTGTAGCAGCAACAGTAGAAAAGAAAGGCATAACAGCAATGGGAGAAAGGGGGGGAGGGGTGAGGGGGCGGGCGCCCGAGGCCGAACGGTAAGAGTCGCTAACTTGTAACTCCTCAGCCCCTCAGGGCGTGGGTTCGAGTCCTAGTCGGGGCGAGATTTTTCAGGTGGGGAGGTTTTTCAGCTAACCTGTGGTGCGCCGTTGGTTCTACCGAGACATAAGCATGGTGTCTTTCTTCACCAAAATACAGCTAGACGTCGCCAATATGACCATAACTGTGTCGGTATCGATGTAACAAAAACAACAACATATTTGTATAGTTGACCCAATTTCGAGACATTGTCCATTTACAGAAAGTCGTTGAGTGCACTGTCGTAATCAATTATCTCGTGGACACTTTAGGTCACAACCCTTTAACACATATGTCAATATTTTACCCAAACTTTCTTTGTTACTGGACCAATTTCCTGTCACCGTACTTACGCCTGTCTGTAAAAGTAATAACACAACGCAAATTATCGGTTGAAATCCAGTTCACACATTCTGTCCAGTGAAATGTCTTGTCAAGAGTGAAAGTAAAAAAGACAACAACACGTTTTTACTTGTTAAGTTAAATCATGGGCAATTACTATTAAAAGCTTTAATATTTTCTCATTTAAAAAGGTGGTATCCGGCAGTTTGGGCCAAAACATTTTTTCCCCTCAAATAACCGTATAAGTCGTTGTTACTTGAAAAGGTCCTGCAAAATGCTGTTCACTGATGCGATGGATATGTGTAAACAGTGAAGCAGAAATCTCCACTCATCTTTGCAAACAGGTACTTCCTATCTGAGCCACGCTGCAGAGATAGCTATTTTTTAAACGACGAAAGTCACGTGACGACTTACTGTGAAATCACGTGATATCCGACAGTTGAAGACCACGTGACTACTTACTTTTAAAACCACTATATTATCATCCGGGTAATACGCTCTGACATCGATATCTATTTTATCATAAATAACATAGCGTTTTTATATATCTGGAATAAAGGAAGTCAAAAGCCATTTATTTCACGATTCCTACAGGCTAGGAATTGAGAAAGTGTTCAGAATCGTCATTTGACTAAGATAAAAGTTGATTATAGTGACTTGTGTACAACACGGTAAATAAGTACAACAGTGTAAGTGAACTACGAGCGACACCTGGTCCGCTGGGCCTATAAGACACCTTAGGCATATTAAAGACGTACTTTAGTACATAAGTAGGTATAGTGTACATAATAACATGAGGTTTCTATGGATATTCGTTGTTCCTCCTGCGCTTGAGAATACAAATATCATGTTATCATAAAGGGAGAAATAGAAAATGACAAGCATCTGTTTCAGCAAAAAGCATACATGAGTAAGTAACTCCTGCATACTAAGTAATGTCTACCGCCATATGCCTGTTCATAAAGAATACAAGACAAAATAAAGTGAACTATTTATTGGCAGAATTTGTCCACGGCTTCTCTGATTGACTAGATAGATATACTTCATATACACATACACAAAAAATACACAGCAATACTAAATATACTATGAGTTAAGAATTACTTTTCACAAATTTGCTCACCTTGGATTTCTTTGAGAAGATGCTCAATAGGTGCCTAGATGAGCCCCACTCACTAACTACTTACCAAGCTTAAATAACTGATGATGGCTTTTTTGATGCTTTTAACCCATAAAAAAGTCCACACAATGATCGAGTCACATTTAAAGTCCTACAAAAATTTGACGAAACGCAGTACATCGGGAGCCGCGACCAAAACTAAGCCTGTCCTTCTTGCACTAAACACGGTCCTAATAGGCAAGATAACTGAAATTAAAAAAAAACAAACACAAAGTATTATATTTATATATATAAATACACAGTAAGGGACCCTTACTTCGACCTAAGCTTTCAACAGACAAAATGTACTTTCAAAGCTTAGTATTTGTAAGCTTACCTGTATGTGTTTTCACAACTATACTCTTTTATCTTTTAGCTGGTTGGTTCTTTTCTCTACTGATTGTTTTATATGGATAAATATATGTTAAGATTGGCCATTTGAAGTATTAGTAATATTATTTTTCAAGGTTACATATAATGCTATGGTATTATAGACAACACACATTTAATCGATTCGCTAGGAGCTAATGCTTGTTTATGTAAGTTAAATACACTATTAAATGATATCATGTGTCCAATTCGTTCACATAACAAAGCTGTACATGTTTCACCAGTTATCAAAAAGTTATAATTTAATACCGGACTTGTTAGCGCAATTAGTAGAGCGTCGGTATGGGAGACCCCGAGTTCGATCCCGGGCCGCGAATACCAAAATCGTAAAAATGGTAGTTGTATAGCTCCCTTGCTAACGCTCAAGCAAATATAAGGGTAGTCCCACGACTGGTTGGCCCAGTGTCAGGATAATGTGACTGGGTGTGGTATCATGCCAGGTGTTCATGGTATGCTATACACAGTGAAGGGAGCACTATATCTGCTTCAAGTGAACACAGTTTCCAGATAACTGAAATACTTTTGGTGGGACGATAAATCCAATAAACAAACAAACAAATATTTCCCCTTTATTATTTTATCCAACTAAGCATCAAGCAAGATACGCCCAACCAATTAATTATACACAACGTTATTTTCATCGTTGTTAATATGATCATTTTTATTATGTGTTTGTTGAAAAGAAACTTTTTCTCTTTTGAATACTGAAACACATAAATGGCTCTACTCATTCTTGTACTGTATTTCAAAAGAAACATAAATTATTACTGACATAATTCAAATAGAACAGTTTTGCTAAAGAATTTGTTTTGCTGGTTATTTATTTACTTACTAAAAATAGTATTTCTGAGAGGGCCGTGTGGCGTGAGCATTTGATTTTTTTAATATTTATCATTGAATGCACTTGCTTCTTTTGTTTATCATTATATAATCTGATAAACAAAAGAAACTATAAAATTTTATGTTATTTATAAAAAGATTCCATCTTACGTAGTTTGTTTCAAAGAAATCAATGGTTAAAATAGCACAAAACTAATAATAAACACTAATAATTTTGCCAACATTACGCCAACACAATTTTAAGAAATCCACCATATTCACAAGCAATCTAATAGAGAGATATTATGACATCGTTTTTCAACAATGAAATATAAATGCATTGTTTCCAACTGTGACAACGTCGCTTTGCGACACCTTTCCAACATGACCTTTCAACATTGCGTATTATGAAATTTTGCAGTTATAAGAAGTGTAAAATGAAATATTTAGAGCGTTTTTTCAAGGCAGTTTTTAAAATAATCTTTTCTTATACCGAAGTTTCATTTATTTTTTATCCAGAAATTATATCACAATGCCCCAAAGTAAGGGTAAGATATTAAATATGTGTTTGATATATGAGATACCACATTTAAAGCTGGCATCCGACAGTTTGCCTACATCATATTCATGTAACAATACCTTACCACAGCTTTTGGGAATTAGAGTTTAATTTCTGCATAAACTGATACTTTATTTGTTAGACAGTACAAATCGCGATAAACCGCCTCTAAAAGTTCAGTAATTCCAAATCTATAAATAAGCACTATAGACGTCAGAGCGGATTATCCGGATGACGGTATAACGTAATCGCAAAAGTGAGTTGTCACGTGGGTTTTTTTCTTTTACATGTAGTTTAAGAAAGCTATCTCTGCAGCATGGCTCAGAAAGGAAATACCTGTTTGCAATGATGAATGTGGATTAATGGTTTACGGTTTACACTGATCTAGGGCATTAATGAGCAGCATTTTACGGGATCTTTCCATGTAACAATGGCTTATTTGGTTATCTAAGGAAAAATATTTTGGTCCAAACTGTCTGATACAACCTTTAAGCACTAAGCACCTTGTACTACAGTACAAATCCTGAAAAGGTATCAATCTCAACATTTAAACAAATGTGAGCTTTGCTGAAAATAGGTATCGATGTCTCAGCGGACTACCTGGATGACGATATAATGTGTTCTTAAAAGAAAGGTGTCACGTGTTTTTTTTTGTGTGTTTTTTTTGTGTTTTTTTGTTGTTTTTTGTTGTTGTTTGTATTGTTTTTGTTTTAAATAGCTATCTCTGCAACGCGGCTCAGGTAAGAAATACCCGTTTGCCATCGCTAGTTGTGATTTATGCTTCACTGTTCACACATTTCTAGGCAATCAATTAACACAATTTTTCAGGTAACATTGATTTGTTTTGGAAAGAAAGATATATCCAATCCGACGAACACCACCTTTAATATCATCAAACGAGGTGACTTTAATACTCAAGCTTTTCAATTTTATCCTAAGTGGTGGGAGGCGTACGTGGCCGATTGGTTAGAAACGTTAAGTTGTAACTCCTCAGCCTCTCGCCGCGCAGGTTCGAGTTACTGTCGAGACGAGAACTTTCGTGAGGGGAGGTGCGCCGGTGGTTTTACACAGACATTAGTCAGGGATCTCCATCGCTCACCAAAAGATTAGCTGGGCGTCAACAATATGATCATAATTATGCAATTGCGACGAATAAAGAAATTCTGAAATTTAACGGATTGTATATATCAATAGCAGGTTAAGATACTGATCCCTAAAGGTATACATCAGACGTTCACGCAGCTATGACTTATTTAAGTGCAATCGCAAGTGTCGTAAACATCAAAGGTACCGCCAATTACATCAATGTTTTATTAACTTCATGGACATGGCATCCACGAACCCACGGAATCATTTAGTTCAAAGCATTGAGAGAAGATAAATACCAATAAAAACCCTGCTAGGTGACAGCACAAAGTGGTTTTAGGAATTGCGCTGTACTAAAAAGTCTAAAAATAACTACACGAGATATATATAATGCCATCATCATCATCATCATCATCATCATCATCATCATCATCATTATCATCATCATCATCATCATCATCATCATCATCATCATCGTTGTCGTCGTCGTTGTCACTGCCTCAATTATCGTCGTCTTCATATTTTTCTCCTTCTTGTCTTTTGGATTTCCACAGTTAACCCTGTCTTCACACCAATTTTAAAATTGTAGAAATAAAATAACTTAAAGTCTACGAACTTCAAAACAAAACTTTGAAAATATTGTCGATGCTATAGGGATGACGTTACCATTTTTTGTTTTACAAATTATTTATACATTAATATACACTTAATTATATATGTACGTGTAATATACATGGAGTAGTTGATTTATTTGGTACAGTTGAAAATGTTTGATTGAATATATTAGGTATCGTGACACAATTCTTCAAGTATTCGATTATTTCTAGCGGTGTAATACTTACAGAACGTGTTCGTCTGCTCCTCAGTATTGACTGATCAGTGCGATCCTTTAATGTTATAATAAGATGGACACATAGCAATACATTAAATATGTTTTGGTTAATCGTTCTTTGTATTGTTAGGACTTGGTACATTTTACTATCATTTGCTTTTATTTAATATTCTTCCGTGATAATATATATGTTCTTTTTCTTGTCATGATTACCTTTTCACGAAGGAAACATGTTAGCTAAGACAGTGCAGACACGCATTATTAATATTTTCATAATCACCAAAATAATAATAATAATAATAATAATAATAATAATAATAATAATAATAATAATAATAATAATAATAATAATAATAATAATAATAAATATAATAATAATAATACGCAATATTATAAAATAACTATGTATTATTAGCCCTGTAAATTGTTTTCTGCCTGGCATAATAATGCAGTGGCTTTTCAAATAAGCGGGCCAATATCTATATCACTTTCCGGCCAGGGCCGAAAAGTCGTATAGATATAAAGCCCGCAGTTTGGGCAATTTGATTGGCTGCTAGAGCAGGGCCGAAAAGTCATATAGATTTTTAGCTGAAATGGCGGCCATCTTGTATTTTTGTCGATTGAAGATACCTTTGCTGGAAATGTTCAAACCTTAAACCAGTTCGAGTTGACAACATGAAATAATTTTTAACAATATGGTGGTATGTAACCTTCAACCTTACGTGCCGATAGCCCACAGATTTGGGATTTTGCATGACAGTGAAATTTACATGCACACAAAAAAAACGACAGCAGACGATAGCACTTAGACGATAAACACTGTCAAATAAGTACATCGTAAACTAATAAATTTATAATATTTGAAGATATATCGGGAGGAGAACATATGCTGGAGTTGTTGGTTAACATTTAAAATGAAACTAAATTAGAATATAAATAGTTATTTAATAAAATAGTCAATAAATAAGTGATTTGATATAGGCCCTGTTATTTGTCC
The DNA here is from genome assembly GCA_007844125.1 of Sinonovacula constricta. Lineage (NCBI taxonomy): Eukaryota > Metazoa > Mollusca > Bivalvia > Cardiida > Solecurtidae > Sinonovacula > Sinonovacula constricta. The sequence continues at coordinate 41,135,244 of CM017560.1, forward strand.
TCAAGAGTCGTATTGGCCTTCGGCCGTGGGCCAATACGACTGCCCTCGGACAAATAACAGGGCCTATATCAAATCACTTATTTATTAACATATATTATTATTAATAATAATAATAATAATAATAATAATAATAATAATAATAATAATAATAATAATAATAATAAAATAATATATATAATAATAATAACAATTATTATTATTATATATATATAATTTTTATTATATCATCACTATCATCATCATCATCATCATCATCATCATCATCATCATCATCATCATCATCATCATCGTTGTTGTTATTATATTATTGTTATTATTATTATTATTATTATTATTATTATTATTATTATTATTATTATTAATGTTATTATTATTTCTAAAGTTGCTGTTGTTGTTGACCTGTTGATCTGTTAAGATCTGCTATCATACTTATAATATTCGAACCATTATGTATCGCAGTGGATTCAATCAACACATCAATCGTTTAAACAGTGATCAAATGGCAAACTATTGTTTACATACGTATTATTTCAGTTGGCTTATGTTTTAGATCGGTAAAAAACATGATAGGGTAAACATAAGGTCATAAGATGACCTGTTTTATTAAACAATTGTTTTTGTTTGTTGTGTTTAAACCCCACCCGACCCCCACCCACCGCCAACAACCAGTCAGTGATCCGGGGACAGTGTCATCCTGGATACACAGTGCGGCATTGACAGTGTATAGTATGCCGGGAACAAATAACGTTATAAATCGGTCATGTTATCCTAAATGTAATATCCGACAGTTTGGACCAAAACTTTCATTATACATCTTAGTAAACTATTGTTACACGAACAGATCTCGTAAAATGGTTTTATTGATGTCCTACATCTGTCGGAAAAATGAACCATAACGTCACAATCGTAATTAAAATAATGTATTTCCTATCTGAGCCACGCTGCACAGTTGGCTATTTTTAAACCAAGAAAACAAGGTGACCACTAATGTTTTAGTTCATCACGTCATCCGCTGTGACGTCGATGTCTTTTTTTAACAGGAATCCCATTCGTTCTTATTTACAGATATTGTTACGTATAGTAGATGTCGGCAAACTGTCGGATACCATCTTCAAGGTAATATCTGAAAGTTTAACCAATTTTTTTTTTCAAATGACCAAATAAGTCATTGTTACACGAACAGGTCCTGCAAAATGATGTTTATTGATGCCCTAGATCCGTGTGAACATATGAAGCAATAAGCACTACTCATCATTGCAAACAGGTATTTCCTGTTTGAGCCAGGCTGAAGCGTACGCTAATTTTAGACTAAGAAACCCGTATGACAACAAACTTCTGAGATCACTTTATATCGTCAACCGGCTAATCCGCTCTGAAGTCGAAACTATTTTTAGCAGGAATCACGATCGTAGTTATTTATAGATTTGGAATGAATGACCATTTAGAGTGTTTTTGCTGTTTGTTGTTTTGGTACAAGTACATTCCCACAATATGATTACTGTTCAAAATCGTCATTTTTTACACTAGCATATGAGTTTATGCAGAAAAATATGCCGACATTTCCCAAAGCATACCGGAACCGGCGGCAATAGCTCAGGTGGTAGAGCGTCGTCTTGAGGATAGGGAGGTCGTGGGTTCGAACCCCGGCCGGGTCAAACCAAATACTTTAAAGTTGGTAGTAGTGGCTTCTCTTCTAACGCTCGGGGCTAAGGGGACAGTATTACGCCTGACACGTTGGTGTCAGTATAATGAACCGGCCGGGTTTAGTCCCTGGGCACCACAGAAGTGCCCCTGTGCTATAATGATAGACATGTCGCTGCGCAGTATCGGCAAAAATGCCGGCTAATCCCAATCCCAATCCTTTACACCGGGCCAGCCAGTCGTGGAACTACCGTATTTTTTTTTTTCAGCGTAAGCAACAAAGCTGCACCACACTCATATTAACAACTTTTGTATGTCGCGGATCGGGTAAAAAGTAGTAGACTTTAGATATATTAAATTAAAGATTGTGTAATAGGAAATCACATGCTAATTTTAAATTGTTAATTGTTTAGTTGATATGACAACTGAAAACGGATACTTAAATTTATATAATCTGCTAAATTCCAGATTGAAATATTTTTTTTTTATCTGTGATGCGTCGTAGTTAACTAACATGGCATTGCCTTGCAGAAACGAAGTCAGAAAGTTGGTCAAAACATTGCGTATGTATTTTTGGCTTTCGTTTATTGATTGACCTTGTTTTAACCCCTAACTTTCAAAGCACGCAATTGGCAGGTTGAGGCAAGTGGCTCATAGCTTATGTTGGACCTGACTGATCGGGATCTGCAAAATCTGCTGAGAAGTCTTCTGCTTGAGTCAGTGAAACTCGCTAATCAACTTTAAATGTTCATTCATTTCAAATCTATCAACAAGAACGATTGAGATTCCCGCTAAAATGTACAGACAGCGGATGTCGTGGATGAGCTAAAAAGTTGTCATGTAGTTTTCTTAGTATAAACATGACCAACTGTGCAGATAGGAAATACATGTTTGTAATGACGATTGTGGCGTTATGGTTTACTTTAAATGCAGATGTAGGACATAAATAAACAGCATTTTGCGATATCTGCTCAGGTAACAATAGTTTATTAAGATGTTAAATGAAAATAATTTTGGTTCAAACAGTCGAATACCACCTTAATAACATCGATGACTAAGGGTTAAGAACTCTAACAGACCGGAAACTATTTCCCTATACCCTACTTTGTCACCCGTTTTTTATAAATGTTTAATCGACTGACGCAGTCGGATGAACTCTTTTGGAAATCAGTAGTTGATTCTTTTCTCCACATTTATACCTATAAATATTTTTTACCATAAACCCCACTGTGATCCCACTGTGATCTAGAAGCGTCTATTGTATGTATAACATTGTTGTTTTAAACGAAACGTCCATTAAAACGGGTTTGAATGGGAAAAAATACGACTAGTTCAAAGTTGTTTTCAATGGCATGGATTTAATCAAAGTGAAATAAAGAGCTCAATGCGTTAACAGTTTTGTTCTTGTTTGAAAGTGCTCGGTAAAGATATCTGCCAAGTTTTAGTGCTTTTGAGTTTTTTTGGGTCGATTTACTTTTATAGAAGTGAACCTGCTTTGTAACGATTTAAAAAGCCTTCTGTTGAACTTTCATGTACAGCACATAATTTTGTTTACCGCCATAACAAATGTGCATGAAAAGTGTACAAGAAAACAGGTCAATTGGGTTTATAATTTCAAAGGTTATCATTATAGATAGAAAATACAGGTCAGCGCAACTAATATGCTTTAAATATAGTGATCGGTTAATAAACGGTTCCACTGTCTGACGTAGCGGAGATGTATTGTATCGTGACAATAACTGAATTATTATATTGTGTAGCCTAGTTATTGACGATTCATCGACCCTTTGTACAGGCACACAGGATATACTCAATATCCGCCCCTTTTATGTTTAAATGACACCATGTCCTTAACCCGATTCTTTGTTCCATACTTAATTTCATTTTCAATGTATAAATTAGCGGTAAATGTTAATTCTTTGTTTAGCACTAAATTACTTTTCAACGAATAAATTATGGCTGATTGTTGTTAATTCTCAAGGTATTTCTTTTATTATTAAGATTGAAATAAGATCGCTTTGATTATATATTTCCGAATTTAAATTGCTTATAAATAATAATGAAATAGTTAGGTATTACGAAATATTTGTTAGTCGATCAACATATTAAAATTAACACTGAATCTTGTTGAATGTCAAATAAACATTTAGTGTTGCGTCAAAATCATACTTCATTAACATCGACCTAAAAAAATAAACAATAAAAAATGAAACATAAATACAACGCTCAAGATAATGAGATGTGAACGTAAACCATGGTTATTCTGAAACGTGCATCTATACACACGCCCATGCTCAAACAAAATGGGATGGAATTTGGATTTGCCGGCAATTTTGCCGATACTGTGCGGCGACATTTCTATCATTATAGCACAGGGGCACTTATAAGGTGCACAGGGACTGAACCCGGCCGGTCCATTATTCTGACACCGACGAGTCCGGCGTAATGCTGTCTCCTTAGCCCCGAGCGTTAGGAGGGAAGCCACTACTACCAACTTTAAAGTCTTTGATAGGGATTGATAGGGAAGTTGGACATTTTCCAGTTTTGGTCTTCAGCTACAACAATATAAATATTTACTCATCTTTTCTCTAAAATTGTGGATGTATGCATCGAAATTAAACATACACCTAATTTTATGATTTATGTGACGTTTTATCTTATACTTTGTAAAATATACACAAGAAAATTGACCTTTACAATTATACATGGTTAAAATAAATATTTTTGATAATTGATATAGTATTGACGTCATGAGTTCAACTGACAATGGCTCTGAAAAAAAGCCAAAATCTGGGACAATGATACATGCTTCAATTGTTTTGTTTCACACAAGAGAAGATTGACAAAACAAAAGGCCAAGTCGGCTTGAATAACAGATTGTAACATATATATGTGCAGTCAGGCAACATCATGACTGGATAATACGTGGTGTCTTGTTTAGTCCAAACGGAGACTACAGTATTCGTATTGGCCCTCGCCTTGCTACAGTTCATATTATTACAGTGTTGATGGGATTGGGATTAGCCGGCATTTTTGCCGATACTGCGCAGCGACATTTCTATCATTACAGCACAGGGGCACTTATGAGGTGCCCAGGGACTGAACCCGGCCGGTCCATTATACTGACACCGACGAGTCAGGCGTAATGCTGTCCCCGTAGCCCCGAGCGTTAGGAGGGAAGCCACTACTACCAACTTTAAAGTCTTTGGTATGACCCGGCCGGGGTTCGAACCCACGACCTCCCGATCCGCAAGTGTTGATGATATTGTTATCATACCTTGAGACTGTAAAGTTTATAAGTCTAATTTTTTCTTGCCAAAAATTATGAACGGATTTATAGTTGTATATTCAGTTCATGTCTCAGTCTTATTTACACTTTTCTTTATTTTTTGGCTAAAACTCGAAACTTCGTTGACCCAAAATAAATTGTTAATAAAACGTCATTGCGAGTGTTTTTATGCTTTTCTCAGTTATATTGATATGTTTTCAGACAATCAAGAGCGATAAAAAGCTGTTAAAGCTTTTTTTATGCCGTTAGAAGTTTTCATCTTCAAAGTACTTAGTCAAACTCGAATGCAAGTCAAGTGCATTTATGTCAGTCAATGCACTTTGTTTGGTCTGACAGTACTCTATTTACCTCTTATATCTGAACTTTGTTGTTCAGGCCGCTTTATAAGTTTAAAACGTGTGATATTACTTTCAATACAGTAGTTTGATGTCACATTAACAACGCCAAAGTACAAATATTACTATGACTTCAATAGACTGTTACACCGGTGCAACTACCCGTGATCTTTCTTGGCCACGCCCCCTTGTTTGTCCCTTAGATGTTTGCGATCATTGTAATGGATGTTAATGTGAACTATATTTATTAATGACGAAGTAACGGTACATTAAACTAGTATTAAAAAAAGCATTTTACTCCGTATTGAAATTCAATAAGTAAATACAAATTACTGCAGCAGAAGACATTCGTAAATTAAACTTCAATGCAAAGTTTTCTTTTCATTTTTTTATAGTCAGAGAGGTGTACGATGACTGGAATACCTAAATTTACATACAGAGAGTAATTCTGTTCGTCATAAAAGAAAACGTTTTTTCTTAAGAATCTATAGATTATATATCAACACAATAGAATGTTCAGACTCTGTAAAACACACACATACCAATAATGGGAATATTTGAATATGTTTCAATGTAGATAATGACACCTAGCAGTTCACGGATACTAAATTCTGGTCTATTGTTGACGTGCTTATGAATATAAAAATATGGAAAACTTGATGATTCACGCAATCTATATGGTAATATGTAATTACAATGCATGCCAATAAGGTTTAAGATACCTTGATAATCACCATGTTTTGAAAGTTTGACTGCACCAATACTTTATCTAAAAAGGATTCAAACATTTAAATTATTGTGTTTTTCAACATCGATAGGTAGAAAACAAATACTATTTCTCCACTTTACAAAATATTGTGTGAGATCACTTACATCATTTGCAATGTCGTCTATTCTCATATACTTGTATCAACGAAATACATAAATGATTGAGTTTAAGTCATTTTATTTCCTTTTATTGTCGTCTCCTATATTATACGACATATATAAGAAAACTATCTAAGCATGTATACCATTTGTTAATTTCCCCATACTAACAAAGATTTATAAACAATTAAATCTTTTTTTCTCTTTAAAGTCCACAATAAATAATTAGAACAAGTTTTGTTTCAATATAATGTCACAAACAGCGCATGGTTAGCCATTATCTGAGACGTAAAACAGTATGAGAATGGTGTACTATATACAGTTGTATTAAATTGCTGCATGCTAATAATACTTATTAACTAGTGTTTACAGAATAGCAGAACAGAGTAAATGCATTTATCAGATTTATATCTATGGAAACAACTCATGCATTGTTAGAACTGTTCATTATGTATCTTTGTATTATGGGCCGGAGGCCTAACATTCGTTGAATAAACAATATTGTATTGTATTGTATTGTATTGTATCGTATTGACCATATATATTCTGCCCATGAGCCTTGTCTATTCAACTGATATATAAGGTTTCATTTATTTTTAAGTAAGATAAAATGTTACCTCAGAAACAAATGCGTCTAGTAAGGTTAGAACACTTCAGTGATGTGAACCGTCTTAACCATACACTAAGGTTTAAATTTAAATAGTCTTTGATTTGAATAGATCAGAATACAATGTTATTACTTAGTCCTTGGAGCATTGTTGTGCCAAAGGTAAATTCCAATCACTTATTAGTCTGCAGGCTTAAACGGCACATGACGGCTGAGCTTTGACAAGGTATAGCATAAAAGGACTTGACTATACCATCATTCACAAGGTATGGCATAAAAGGACTTGACTATACCATCCTTCACAAGGTATGGCAAAAAGGACTTGACTATACCATCCTTCACAATGTATGGCATAAAAGGACTTGACTATACCATCCCTCACAAGGTATGGCATAAAAGGACTTGACTATACCATCCTTCACAAGGTATGGCATAAAAGGAATTGACAATACAATTCTTGACGAGATATGGCATAAAAGGACTTGACAATACAATCCTTGACAAGGTATGGCATAAAAGGACTTGACAATACAATCCTTGACAAGGTATAGCATAAAAGGACTTGACAATACAATCCTTGACGAGATATGGCATAAAAGGACTTGACAATACAATCCTTGACGAGATATGGCATAAAAGGACTTGACAATACATTCCTTGACGAGGTATAGCATAAAAGGACTCGACAATACATTCCTTGACAAGGTATGGCATAAAAGGACTTAACAATACAATCATTGACAAGGTATGGCATAAAAGGACTTGACAATACATTCCTTGACAAGGTATGGCATAAAATGACTTGACAATACAATCCTTGACAAGGTATAGCATGAAAGGACTCGACAATACATTCCTTGACAAGGTATAGCATAAAAGGACTTGACAATACATTCCTTGACGAGGTATGGCATATAAAGACTTTACAATACATTCCTTGACGAGGTATAGCATAAAAGGACTTGACAATACAATCATTGACAAGGTATGGCATAAAAAGACTTGACAATACATTCCTTGACAAGGTATAGCATAAAAGGACTTGACAATACAATCATTGACAAGGTATGGCATAAAAAGACTTGACAATACATTCCTTGACAAGGTATAGCATAAAAGGACTTGACAATACAATCATTGACAAGGTATGGCATAAAAAGACTTGACAATACATTCCTTGACAAGGTATAGCATAAAAGGACTTGACAATACAATCATTGACAAGGTATGGCATATAAAGACTTTACAATACATTCCTTGACAAGGTATAGCATAAAAGGACTTGACAATACAATCATTGACAAGGTATGGCATAAAAAGACTTGACAATACATTCCTTGACAAGGTATAGCATAAAAGGACTTGACAATACATTCCTTGACAAGGTATGGCATAAAAGGACTTGACAATACATTCCTTGACGAGGTATAGCATAAAAGGACTTGACAATGCAATCCTTGACGAGGTACGGCATAAAAGGACTTGACAATACAATCATTGACAAGGTATGGCATAAAAGGACTTGACAATACAATCATTGACAAGGTATGGCATAAAAGGACTTGACAATACAATCCTTGGCAAGATATGGCATAAAAGGACTTGACAATACAATCATTGACAAGGTATGGTATAAAAGGACTTGACAATACAATCCTTGACAAGGTATGGCATAAAAGAACTTGACAATACAATCATTGACAAGGTATGGCATAAAAGGACTTGACTATACCATCCTACACAAGGGATTGCATGAAAGGACTTGACAATAAAATCATTGACAAGGTATGGCATAAAAGGACTTGACAATACAATCCTAAGCAAGATATGGCATAAAAGGACTTGACTATACCATCCTACACAAGGGATTGCATGAAAGGACTTGACAATAGAATCATTGACAAGGAATGGCATAAAAGGACTTGGCAATACAAGCCTTGTCAAGGGATGTCATAAAAGGACTCGACAATACAATCCTTGACAAGGGATGTCATAAAAGGGCTTGGCAATACAATCCTTGACAAGGGATGTCATAAAAGAACTTGACAATACAATCATTGACCAATACAATGTCTTAAATGTGGTTTCAGAAACTTTGCTTATATACCATACATGGATGATGCAGTGACTTGCGTCTGTTGGTGTTCGTGGATGGTTTTTGACCTCATTCATAGTTCATTCAGCTGGTGGCTGCAATTGTCTTATTATTGTGATGGCTAGGGAGTGTAAACCATTAGATATTAGATATAATTTTATCGTTTATGTCAATATATTTAACCGCGAAGAGGATTTCTGCTAAAACATATAGTACATCTGATGTGGAACATTTTTCTTTCTTTTCTTTTTATTTCTTCACACCGGACGTGGAAGCGCGTCGGCTCAAGGTACGGGAGGTCTTGGGTTCGATTTCGGGCTGCAACATACCAAAGTAGTTAATATGGTAGTGGTATAGCTCCCTCGCTTAAGCTCAAGCAAATGGTAATAAGGGTAATTCCACGTGTCAGGATAATGTGACTGGGTGTAGTATCATGTCAGGTATTCACGGCATGATATACACAGGCAGCACTATATCTGCTTCAAGTGGACACCGTCTTCAGATAACTGAAAAAAATGCTGGTTGGACGCTAAAAAAACAAACAAATAAACATTTTTCATTTCATCTTAAGACCGATGTATCGCTCTATCACTTTGCAATAGCGTTTTTGTTACTAACATAAACACTGGTTACCTTACTATGTTTAACACTTGACGGATGCTTAAAAAAGCTGTTAAACGTGTGTAGAAAAAGGGCTCACCTATTCTTATGATAGTAAGTAACTGTTTTTTTTTACAAAATGCAGCTTTTATCTTGATCTACCAAATAACCCTTCAACTTTTTGCTTAAATGGTGTTGCAACATGTCGGATGCATTGTTTAAAATGCCACTAGCATTATATAACACACGTGCTTGCGCCTAGCTTAGAAAGATCATTGGATAAGTTTTAACTTTATAAAGCCGTTTTTTTTAAATAATGTCTGTTACGCATTACGATGTTGTTTTCTGTTATGTTTAAAAATTGTCTTTATCTGAAGGTCTTGGTTGTGTACTTGGTACGTGCCAGCCTTGGTGTGTGATGTGACAAGTTTATCTAAGGATCATCTCTTATAAATAGATAAAGTATTATGAAACATTGACAGAAACTCAATCGTAGAGATAATATGACAACAGCCATTAATCCAGCGGTGATAAGAAAGTTTATTCGACTTTGTTTAAAGTTTTAAGCGATTTATAGCTTTACTGAAACATCAAAAGTGTCCGATGTATTGTTTGTGCGTATTTTCTAACTGTATTACATTAAGCACGGCAATGTAAGTACAGTGAATGAGGTGGGGATTGGGGAATGAGGGGGGGGGGGGGGGGGGGGGGGGGATTGGGGATGGGGTGTGTGTGTGTGGGTGGGTGGAACAGATAGGTTACCAAATGGGGTGTCTGAAGAAGATTTATACAGTTAACTTGTCCAGTTTTGCTTAAATTATTTATATAACTGACAGAGTCATCCTGTACTTGTTTATAAGACATTCAAAGGTTGTATCTGACAGTTTGCTTCAACTAAATACAATTAAAAATGACCTTTGTTGTTGCTTTTTTTTTTGCTTTTAATTTGGGCATACTTTGTGTCCATTCTGCCTTCAATGTTGTATCCGACAGTTTGCATACATCAAATACATCAAATACAATTAACAAAAGTTTATCTCTGTTGTTTGTTATTTATTTATTTTTTAAAATTTATTTTTATGTTTATATTTTTTTTTTTTAATTTAGGCATACTTGGTGTCCATTCTGCCCTAAAGGTGATATACGACAGTTTGTCTTTATCAAATACAATTAAATAAATTTTACCTCTGTTTTTTATTTATTCATTTATTATTTTTTTAAATTTTATAATCATTTATATATACATATTTTTTAAGTAATGCATACTTTCTGTCCATTCTGCCTTAAAATGCATATTACAGCACTTTTTCACTGTTTTGTGAATTTTAGGCTCCATTTCTGCATAAACTCTTTAGTCTAAATAAAGACTATTTTAGACACTGCCTTAGTTTTAAAACAGTACAGAGCGTGAAAAATTCTCTCTTAATGCTCATTGTTGCAAATCTATTAATATGCACGATATTAATTTCTGCTAAAAGTTGATACTGTGGTCAAAGCGAATAGCGTGATCTCAAAAGTAAGTTGACAATTGATTTTCTTAGTTTTTACAAAAAACACACAAGCTAACTGTGCAGCGCTGCTCAGATAGAAAATGAAAGTTTTTTAATGACGAGTGATGTGATATACACCACTTTTCACATGAATTTGACCGGACCTGGTAGCGCAATCGGTAGAGCGTCGGCTTCAGGTACGGGAAGCCCCGGGGTCGACCCCGGGCCGCGACATACCAAAGTGGTTAAAATTGTAGTGGTATAGCTCTCTTGCTTACGCTCAAGCAAATATAAGGGTAGTTCCACGGTGTCAGGATAATGTGACTTGGTGTGGTATCATGCCTGGTGTTCACAGTATGCTATACACAGTTAAGGCAGAACTATAACTGCTTCAAGTTGACACCGTCTCCAGATAACTGAAATACTGTTGGTGGAACGATAAACTCAATAAACAAACATGCATTTGTAGATGTAAGACGTCATTAAACATTTTGCGGGATCTTTTCATGTAGATCTACATGAAACAATAATTTAAATGGTTGTTTGAGAAGATTTGGTCAAAACTGACGAATATTACCTTTAAATACGAAAACATAGTTGAACATAAAATTCATATTTATTCGGTCAACAGATATATTTTAAGATAACAAAATATCTAAACCACAAACAATTTAAACCTCTTGCGGATAAGATAAAACAATGAACTAGCAATATGATGGCTTTAAAGGTGGAATTCGACTGTTTGGACCAAAAATATTTATTCTCAAATAACCAAATAAGTCATTGTTACCTAAATAGATCTTGCAAAATAATGCTCATTAAAGCCCACATCAGTGTGAACAGTGAAACATAAACCCCAATTCCTCATTGCAAACAGGTATTTCCTATCTGAGCCACGCTGCAGCGATAGCTATTTTTAACTAGGAAGACTACGTCACAACTTGCTTTTGAGATTACGTTATATCGCCATCCGGGTAATCCGCTCTGACGTCGGTGTCTATTTTTAGTAGAGATCACTGTCGTGCTTATTTATAGATTTGGAATTACTGAACTTTAGAATGGTTTTATCTCGATTTGTACTGTCTAACAATGTAGGCATTTTTCAAACCGGCCGCAATAGCTCAGGTGGTAGAGCGTCGGCTTGCGGATCGGGAGGTCGTGGGTTCGAATCCCGGCCGGGTCAAACCAAAGACTTTAAAGTTGGTAGTAGTGGCTTCGCTCCTAACGCTCGGGGCTAAGGGGACAGCATTACGCCTGACTCGTCGGTGTCAGTATAATGGACCGGCCGGGTTCAGTCCCTGGGCACCTCATAAGTGCCCCATTGCTATAATGATAGAAATGTCGCTGCGCAGTATCGGCAAAAATGCCGGCTAATCCCAATCCCAATCCCAATCCCTTCTTTACTTGTTCTAAACTATAAGTTTATGCAGAAAGTATGCCCAAAGTCTCCAAAGCAGTGGTAAGGTATTGTTACATGAATTTGATATATGCAAACTGTGGGATACCACTATTAAGATGATAAAAGCGGCATACTTTCCCAGTAGAAATATTGATGTAGATCAAATAGTGATGATACACTATTGATTAATTGTACAGTGACAATGCCGATTTCGAGTGACGATGTAGGTTTTAAAATGTGACAATTTGTCAACTCGCTGCACGGTGTGATTAAGTACAATAACATTATCAGAGTAACGGGCCACACCATTTATAATGTCGGAATTTAACAGCACGCCTGCCATATTAGCAACAATTTCTCGGATGTGGCATGTGTACCGAAATGTTGACTCAAAGTCTTTCTAAACGAAACCAAGACATATTTTGTCTACTTAAACCAGTACTTGTACGGTACTTGGTTAAATGACGGTGGTATATAATACAATAAAAGGAATTAAAAAATAAATGGGTGTTTGGTTTTATTTAACGGTGTCAATACCTCTGCAATACTGATATCGAAAACATAATCAAGCATAACTTTGTAGTACGCACAACTCTGCATACACATAACTGTGTATTACTATATCGTACACATAACTGTGCACTACTATATCGTACACATAACTATGCATAACTATATCGTACACATAACTGTGCATTACTATATCGTTCACATAACTATGCATTACTATATCGTACTCATAACTGTGCATTATATCTTACACATAACTGTGCATTACTATATCTTACACATAACTGTGCATTACTATATCGTACACATAACTGTGCATTATATCTTACACATAACTGTGCATTACTATATCTTACACATAACTGTGCATTACTATACCTTACACATAACTGTGCATTACTATATCTTACTCATAACTGTGCATTACTACATCGTACACATAACTGTGCATTACTATGTCGTACACATAATTGTACTTTACTATGTTTTGCACCAAAGTTAACATTAATATGTCGAAATATGTCGTACACATAACTGTAACTTACTATGTCCTACACCAAAGGTAACATTAACATGTCGAAAAATGTCGTACACATAACTGTACCTAACTTTGTCGTACACATAATTGTACTTTACTATGTCTTGCTCCAAAGTTAATATTAATATGTCGTAATATATTGTACACATAACTGTACCATACTTAGTCGTACAGCAAAGTTGACATTAATATCGTAATATGTCGTACACATAACTCTACCTAATATGTCGTACACATAATGGTACTTCAGTATGTCTTGCACCAAAGTTAACATTAATATGTCTTAATATGTCGAAGACATAACTGTACTCTATAATGTCGTACACCAAAGATAGCAATTAAAAGTCGAAATATGTCATACACATAACTATACCTTACTATGTAGTACACCAAAGTTGACATTAATGTGTCGTAATATTACGTACACATAACTGTACCTTACTATGTCGTACACCAAAGTTGACATTAATATGTCGTAATATTACGTACACATAACTGTACCTTACTATGTCGTACACCAAAGTTGACATTAATATGTCGTAATATGTCATACACATAACTGTACCTTACTATATCGTACACATAACTGTGCATTATATCTCACACATAACTGTACCTTACTATGTCGTTCACCAAAGTTGACATTAATATGTCGTAATATGTCATACACATAACTGTACCTTACTATGTAGTACACCAAAGTTGACATTAATGTGTCGTAATATTACGTACACATAACTGTACCTTACTATGTCGTACACCAAAGTTGACATTAATGTGTCGTAATATTACGTACACATAACTGTACCTTACTATGTCGTACACCAAAGTTGACAATAATATGTCGTAATATTACGTACACATAACTGTACCTTACTATGTCGTACACCAAAGTTGACATTAATATGTAGTATTATGTTGTACACATAACCGTGTACAATTATTAAATAATGGAAACATTAGTATTGAGGTGGAGTTTTTGTAAAACATCAAGCAGACCATCTAAAATCGAACCTGTATTTATGAAAGGTGATATCCGCCAATATTCTAATATATATACATATATATATATATTGCGTCCTAGTGTTGAACTGGTGTTGTGCACTTGACATTTTACATAAGTGATTTGCGCCTCCAGATTAGTAACTTGAAAGTTAGATAATTGTTAATTAGATACTTGTAAATTGGATACTTGTAAATTAGATGCTGGAAATGTGCATTGTCTTCGTGATTTTGCCCAGCGATTTGTAACTAGTAAATTGTTTATGTGGGAAATGTGAAATTGTTCCAATGAAATGTAATTGTTTTCATTTGATATATAAAAGTTATTGGTACAGATCAATACATCACTTAATTGGACCTTTTGTTTTATAAAGATAAATCAATTATTTTCTTATTAACAACACAGTTTAATTGAGATACAAAGTTTAAAGGTTAATCACAATAAAACAAATATTATTCATCCACAAAGAAAGGTTTAAGCTTAATTGACACATTAATTCTGTTGTGTCTTTTTTTCTTTTAACCTCACTGTCAAGTAAAAAGGAACCTTGAACTAATCGAACTTGAGAAATTACTGGTAAGACCGAAGAAAACTGCAGTTCATGAGAGAATCCATTCTTACAGAGATTATCAGATAAACTAACAAATCCCGCTTTACAAACGAATTTCAATTACGCTGATCCATATAAGTAAGCGATAAATCTACGTATTCAACAAAGCAAAGAAATAATCCATAAATAAAGCTTTTATTTAAAAAAAGAATAGAAAGGCATGTATGAAATTATAGAAAAAAAAATCAACCTGTTAAAGGACCATAGTTTTTTTTTCTTTTGTGGTAAAATATAATAATTATTTGTCAGCATTCTCCAATCCGTCCGAAAGATGCTGATGTTCATCTCCTAATGACTCTCGAAGTATGTAATATTATAATAAAATACTCGCACGATTTAATAATAATAATGATGATGATGATAATAATAATAATAATAATAATAATAATAATAATAATAATAATAATAATAATAATAATAATAATAATAATAATAATAATAATAATAATAATAATTATAATAAAAACAAAAATACTAATAATTATAATAATAATAGTAACAGTAATAATAATAATATTATTAATAATAAAATTAATAATAATAATAATAATAATAATAATAATAATAATTATAATAATAATAATAATAAGTATAATTATAATAATATACTAAACAAAAAACAACAACAAACATTTGCTGTCACTCTGAGATTTGCATTTTGCTTAAAATTTCCACATTTTATTTTGCCAGTTAATAATTGTGGTCTGTTTTACGTTGTCTGTTTAAGTTGGCTAAATTTGCAATACAGTATATTTATAAATAATAAAAGCAGCACATTTTCTGTTGTGACTTTGTCAGCTTTCTGTCTATCGCTTAAAACCTTCTGTTTTCGTAGTCTGTTGACTGTCATGGTATCTAAAAAAACATGCAGCAAAAATTTACGAAATCATAAAAAAATTCTTTCTTTGCATGTTTGAAGACGGTGACAGTTTTGTCAGCTGTTTTTTCGCCGTTTGCAACATGCTGTGTCTTATCTTCTGATAACTGTCAAAGATACTTGTCTGTGTCATCGAGCACCTGTCAATACAGTAGCTACGGTACACGAAAACCCTTCAAACTGCTGTCAATAGAATCATGAAGATTATTTTCAAATTTTGACCTGGAATGCAAACATCTGAGGGCAATGTGAACGCACGATCCTAAAGGACATGTCCGATAGACGGTCACCATTTACTTTTAGCCTTCTTTTCAGCAGTATATTTGGCAAATTACACTAACTGGAGGAGAGCACCTTTAAGGCTTAAAGATATCTCGGTACGTATTCGGCCTTGAAATGTGTCTTACTCATTTTATGATGTTTAAACACCGCTCAGTTGTCTAGTAGTTTTTGTCCAGCAAAACATGCCCTGTATTTTGCCCCCAGCTTATTTCGTAACATGCTTATTAAATTATTAAATGTCACATACCGTTTCACGCAGTTAGTGCGTGCTGTTTGCATGAACGCGTGTTCTGAAAATCAAAGCCAATCGTGTGGAATATGGCAAAAACTAAAACAGTCCTAAGCCAAGACGGACTTTTAACAAAAAATAATATGATACAAAGAAACCAAAGTGGCTTCTTAACGAGTACAATAAGTGAGCGGGTTATTGACACACGCGTTTATTGCTTTTTGTATACAACGTAATGGGTTCAAACGGATTGAAGAAACAGTGGCGAAGTTTGTTTAAATGTTTGCTAACCGCATAATAGTTCTAACGTTATTGAACGTTAAAAACTGTGGCAGTATATCTGGTCTACCATGCAATATATGTCACGTTTCTCAAGTAGATCCGGACTTATTTTGTCGTATGATCATTATACAATAGAGAAACAAAATTAGCACTTCTTATCCTGGGATGTATCGAGTGGGGTGGCAGGGGTGGCAGTGGTTCTGGTGTGTGTGTGTGCATGTGCGTGGAGGTGGGGAACTAGGTAAAAGGGTACCTACCTACCTACCTACCTACCTACCTACCTACCTACCTACCTACCTACCTACCTACCTACCTACCTACCTACCTACCTACCTACCTACCTACCTACCTACCTACATGCCTACATACCTACATACCTACATACCTACATACCTACCTACCCTGATAATTTTTATAAGCACTTGACCTATGCGTGAATATGAAAAGAAACATGTGCTGATAATTTTTATAAGCACTTGACCTATGCATGAATATTAAAAGAAAACATGTGCTGATAATTTTTATAAGCACTTGACCTATGCATGAATATTAAAAGAAAACATGTGCTGATAATTTTTTATGGGCATTTGACATATGCATGCAAATTAATAGAAATTGTCATATTTTCCATAGTTTGAAACGTTTTACACAAAGTACGGAACGGCTCATTATTTGCGGCTTCTTTTCTCAGTTTAAGAATTCCCGCTGTGCGTTTTTTGAAGGGAAGTTACTCTAACTATTCAAATTACATCCCTTGTGGTTAGGTATGAAGTAAATAGTTTATTTAGAAAAAATATGTATTTTGATTACTGAAACGGCTTTAAACTGTCACATATACATAAAAGCGTATCTTATTAAATGAGATATTGGGTAAAAGTGCTTGAGCGTTAAGTGAAAACAAAATAACAAACAAAAAATAAAAATAAAAAATAAAATAAATAATATTACTTATATAAAAATGTAGGACAATACCTACCCACAAGACAGAAAAATGATACTGTGCTTTTATTTTAATAATATGAATACAGCCTCAGTCGATGTATTTACACTGCTTGTACTAAATTTAAATGTAGATGAATTTTAAAGATTATTTTGAGGCTTAATTTCTGCAAAACCCCATGCTTTAGTTTAAATAAAAATATGTTTAATACTTCCTGCATGTTGAAAGAGACAAATCGTGAAAACATCGCTTTTAACGTTAACTCTTCCCTAATATGAAAATATGCAAATAAGGGGATTTCTGCTAAAAAAGATGCTGACGTCACAACGGATTACCCGGAGGAAGATATAATGATGATCTCAAAAGGCTGTGGTGACAAGTTTTTCTTAGTTTTAAAAAGCAATTTTGCAGCGTGGTTCAGGTAGGTGATACAATTAAGGACTAGTGTGGTGTTATACGTTTCATATAGACACAATTTATAGATACAATTTGTAAGGACGAGTGTGGTGTTATACGTTTCATAAAGACCCTATTTATAAATACAATTTGTTAGGACGAGTGTGGTGTTATACGTTTTATAAAGACACAATATATAGATACAATTTGTAAGGACGAGTGTGGTGTTATACGTTTCATAAAGACACTATTTATAGATACAATTTGTAAGGACGAGTGTGGTGTTATACGTTCCATAAAGACACAATTTATAGATACAATTTGTAAGGACAAGTGTGGTGTTATACGTTTCATAAAGACACAATTTATAGATACAATTTGTAAGGACGAGTGTGGTGTTATACGTTTCATAAATACACTATTTATAGATACAATTTGTAAGGACGAGTGTGGTGTTATACGTTCCATAAAGACACAATTTATAGATACAATTTGTAAGGACGAGTGTGGTGTTATACGTTTTATAAAGACACAATTTATAGATGCAATTTGTAAGGACGAGTGTGGTGTTATACGTTTCATAAAGACACACTTTATAGATACAATTTGTAAGGACGAGTGTGGTGTTATACGTTTCATAAAGACACTATAATAGATACAATTTGTAAGGACGAGTGTGGTGTTATACGTTCCATAAAGACACTATTTATAGATACAATTTGTAAGGAGGAGTGTGGGGTTATACGTTTCATAAAGACACAATTTATAGATACAATTTGTAAGGACGAGTGTGGTGTTATACGCTTCATAAAGACACAATTTAAAGATACAATTTGTAAGGACGAGTGTGGGGTTATACGTTTCATAAAGACACAATTTATAGATACAATTTGTAAGGAGGCGTGTGGGGTTATACGTTTCATAAAGACACAATTTATAGATACAATTTGTAAGGACGAGTGTGGTGTTATACGTTTCATAAAGACACAATTTATAGATACAATTTGTAAGGACGAGTGTGGTGTTATACGTTTCATAAAGACACAATTTATAGATACAATTTGTAAGGACGAGTGTGGTGTTATACGTTTCATAAAGACACAATTTATAGATACAATTTGTAAGGACGAGTGTGGTGTTATACGTTTCATAAAGACACAATTTATAGATACAATTTGTAAGGACGAGTGTGGTGTTATACGTTTCATAAAGACACAATTTATAGATACAATTTGTAAGGACGAGTGTGGTGTTATACGTTTCATAAAGACACAATTTATAGATACAATTTGTAAGGACGAGTGTGGTGTTATACGTTTCATAAAGACACAATTTATAGATACAATTTGTAAGGACGAGTGTGGTGTTATACGTTTCATATAGACACAATTTATAAATACAATTTGTAAGGACAAGTGTAGTGTTTTTTCATATAGACATAGGTCATCAATAAATAGCATTTTGCGGAATATCTTTAGGTAAACACAATTTTGTATGTTTTTTGTTTATTGGGCTTATTGTCCCACCAACAGTATTTCAGTTATCTGGAGGCGGTGTCCACTTGAAGCAGATAAAGTGCTGCCTCCACTGTGTATAGCATGCCGTGAACACATGGCATGATACCATACCCAGTCATATTATCCTGACACCGGGCCAACTAGTCGTAGAACTAACCTTATATTTGCTTGAGCGTCAGCAAGGGACCTATACCGCTACCATTTTTAACGACTTTGGTATGTCGCGGCCCGGGATCGAACCCGGGGCATCACGCACATGGAGCCGACGCTCTACCGATTGCGCTACCAGGTCCGGTTAAATGTTATATGTTTGAGACAAAAGTGTCTGGATCCAACTGTCGGCTATCACCTTTAATGACAATAGACGTCAACATTGCATAACTGTTTAATATTAACGGCGAGTTGCATTATGTTGTAGCTGGTGAATCAAGTTTTTTTTTCTGTTCTGTCCTATTATGAAATAGATGTGTTTAATGTATTCATTAAAGTTTGCACTTTCCATCCGTATCAATCTTTTTCGCTCATAATGTGTCTAGAATCACTCAAATAATTCATTATTGCACACAATATAATGCACACAGCTGACAACAAGCTATGTTACGATCTGGTACAGTAGCAATGATAAAAAATAATGAAATGTTTGACTTGTTACAAACATTTAAAAAATGTAAATTGCCAATGAACATTCGACATGGTCTTAGGAACAGGATTGGATCCGGGTCTGGGGATGGGGGCTGCATCCCCCACCACCAACCAGGTAAAAAATTAGAGTTGTAAAAAACCTCACATACGTTTAAACTTAAAAAATACCAAGCTTTCAAAGTAAATTTTGTCTGTTAACTGCTTAGGTCAAAGTTAGGTTCCATTACTGTGTATATATATATGTGATATATATATCTCTGAGATTTACTGTGATAAAGTTGGATCTTGATGGATACCCCGAACCCACCGAAATTTTCTGGATCCGCCCCTGCCTAAGAGAATCAACTAATATACAATTGTCCTATTTCAACACATACATGCTACCAGAGTTTGAACTAGCCCTAGGCAAGGACAAATTCGAAGTAAAAATGATAAAGCAAAATCCGAGACTAGAAACTACACACAAAAAAACAACAACAAATAAACCTTGGTCGCCTTGAAACGGCAATGCAGGCAGTAGGGCCGACTAGAGTGCTTAAACCAGTAACCAGGACCCTAAACTTTCAGCTTCCATTAGACCTTCTTCAGGACAAACAGTGAAGATAATTATTTTCCATCAAATTAAGTTAACATGTTAAAGATAAACTTGATTTCGAAAAACAAGATTGTGTATTTGCAGCGCCAGCAACACCCGGGTGTAATTTTTCCATAAAGAGACGTAAAAAAACAAACATGCACACATTCTTATTCAAATCTAATGCCTCAGCATGATTACGTGATGTGGAAATGGGCAGGCATGATTACGTGATGTGAAATGGGCAGGCATGATTACGTGATTTAAAAATGGGCAAGTATGGTTACGTGATGTGGAAATGGGCAGGCATGATTACGTGATTTAAAAATGGGCAAGTATGGTTACGTGATGTGGAAATGGGCAAGTATGGTTACGTGATGTGGAAATGGGCAGGCATGATTACGTGATTTAAAAATTGGCAAGTATGGTTACGTGATGTGGAAATGGGCAGGCATGATTACGTGATTTAAAAATTGGCAAGTATGGTTACGTGATGTGGAAATGGGCAGGCATGATTTCGTAATGTAAAATGGGCAAGTATGGTTACGTGTTGTGGAAATGGGCAGGCATGATTTCGTAATGTAAAATGGGCAAGTATGGTTACGTGATGTGGAAATGGGCAGGCATGATTATGTGATTTAAAAATGGGAAAGTATGGTTACGTGATGTGGAAATGGGCAGGCATGATTACGTGATTTAAAAATGGGCAAGTATGGTTACGTGATGTGGAAATGGGCAGGCATGATTACGTGATTTAAAAATGGGCAAGTATGGTTACGTGATGTGGAAATGGGCAGGCATGATTTCGTAATGTAAAATGGGCAAGTATGGTTACGTGATGTGGAAATGGGCAAGCATGATTACGTGATGTAAAATGGGCAATCATGATTATGTGATGTAAAATGGGCAATCATGATTATGTGATGTAAAATGGGCAATCATGATTATGTGATGTAAAATGGGCAATCATGATTATGTGATGTAAACATGGGCAAGCATGATTACGTGATGTAAAATGGGCAAGCATGATTTCGTAATGTAAAATGGGCAAGCATGATTTCGTAATGTAAAATGGGCAAGCATGATTTCGTAATGTAAAATGGGCAATCATGATTACGTGATGTAAAATGGGCAATCATGATTATGTGATGTAAAATGGGCAATCATGATTATGTGATGTAAAATGTGCAATCATGATTATGTGATGTAAAATGGGCAATCATGATTATGTGATGTAAACATGGGCAAGCATGATTTCGTAATGTAAAATGGGCAAGCATGATTTCGTAATGTAAAATGGGCAAGCATGATTTCGTAATGTAAAATGGGCAATCATGATTACGTGATGTAAAATGGGCAATTATGATTATGTGATGTAAAATGGGCAAGCATGATAACGTGATGTAAAATGGGCAATCATGATTATGTGATGTACAATGGGCAATCATGATTATGTGATGTAAAATGGGCAATCATGATTACGTGATGTAAAATGGGCAATCATGATTATGTGATGTAAAATGGGCAATCATGATAACGTGATGTAAAATGGGCAATCATGATTATGTGATGTAAAATGGGCAATCATGATTACGTGATGTAAAATGGGCAATCATGATTATGTGATGTAAAATGGGCAATCATGATTATGTGATGTAAACATGGACAAGCATGATTATGTGATGTAAACATGGGCAAGCATGATTATGTGATGTAAACATGGGCAAGCATGATTTCGTAATGTAAAATGGGCAAGCAAGATTTCGTAATGTAAAATGGGCAATCATGATTACGTGATGTAAAATGGGCAATCATGATTATGTGATGTAAACATGGGCAAGCATGATTACGTGATGTAAAATGGGCAAGCGTGATTACGTGATGTAAAATGGGCAAGCATGATTACGTGATGTAAAATGGGCAAGCGTGATTATGTGATGTAAACATGGGCAATCATGATTATGTGATTTAAAAACACAATCGGATTGCCTTGACAATTTTTATTGAATAAACTATTTAAGAAGCAATTTTTATATTGATACCATTATTCACTTCGACTTTAATCCTATATACAAGAAACAACACGAACTACTATTATAGGTGAATGAAACATTATTCGTACAATTTAATAAAACTCATGCACCAGTTACGGTTTTAATAGCCTTTTTTTCATTTCCTTTCATTTTGGTCATTAAAAAAGCAACAAACAACGACAACAACAAAAACAACAACAACAAAAACACCCCCAAATTTTTATATATTGACGTACATTCAGTTTCATTACTCCACGGTGTCTTTAAAATGGTAATATATACATATATACGTGTACGCATCCACGCAAACACACGCACGCGGCCACCAACTCACACACATACACGCACGCAACCTAGAAAAAACGCACACACTGTGTTTATCTTTTTGTTTCTAGCTTTTCGTACAGATCCGTATTGATTTTAACTGCATTGTCACTACAGAGTTTTTAATCGTCTTTTATTTTTGTCTCACCGACATATTTGTCATACTTGTAACATAAAAGCCATATACATGTTTATAATGGTATATTAAGGAAAATTATATCTTTTGTTCCAATCCTAGTTTTATCGTTTGAAATGTAAATACATTATTGATATTGAATAAAATGTGTCTCAACTAAAACGCACACGCGCGCGCGTACGCGTAAACACATTTTCTAACTGATGCACTTTTGTTTCCTACAAAATAGTTAAATTAACCTACGTCTGTTAATAGAGACTGCACGTATTGAACCGTGTCAGCTCTTGGTTCACATACACTGTTGCGATTAATTCTGCCAGCAACCACCCGTAGGCCTATATAGCCATGAACAATCTCACTGTCCCATATACGAAAATAAACAATACGGACCAAAGTTTTTAAATTATATAAAGTTAGAAACGCTGAGCTTTTTTCCAATAATATTAGACAGTTACATAAGTTCGAGAGGTAGTTAGGTACAATAGCCTTCCCCAACCCATCGGTTCTTCGTCTTTCATTTCATTGGCTGACAGAGAGCGGAGCATTGTACCGGGGCCAAGTCTGAAGCTGTCAGGGGGATGACGTATTTCCACAAATAGTACTATCTACCCCGGATGGGGCGGTCCGATCGAGCAATCGCCCACTCCTACTGACCGGCCTATCGATCACACATCAACTTGATCAAGTTGGAAAACATACTCTGTTGTCTATAGTCACTACGCTAGACCCGGCCCATTGATATATAAGCAGTAGAGCAGCAACACGTACGCTTCAGAAACGTCTCGAGAGAGAGACGATTCAAAATCAGACTGGGCTATAGTTTCTGAATATAATGTAGTTATTGTTTTCGTCTTAACATTGTGAGACATTATAGTTCAGTTGTTTTAAACTCGGTCCAAGGAGTAAGCATGGCATCTAAGGGACCTATGATGGTCGTGTGCCTTGCGGTCTGCCTCTTGACAGGATGGAGTGAGGCAGGTACGTGCTGCATGTTTCACATTTTTTCTATTTCAACGCTAATGCGTCTCAATCATTATAATTATTCATGCGGACAGTGGTGCATCATTCTTCAGTAATGCGCCGAGAGGACGCTATTAAGACACATGGTCAAATGTGTACATATCTTTATATCTTCTTTGCGTGATACTCGCTAATTCCGCTAATTTATCGGTCTTGTAAGGTGTTGCGGATCGAAGCGTCTGAATTAAATGCTTCTAATGATCGAAACTGATATAGTGTAAGACAACGCCAAACGAAATATTATGTTGTTTAGTGAATTGTGTTCAATCAAAACAAAGTTTATTCAAAACATGTGACAACAATGTCA
Source organism: Sinonovacula constricta (assembly GCA_007844125.1). Taxonomy (NCBI): domain Eukaryota; kingdom Metazoa; phylum Mollusca; class Bivalvia; order Cardiida; family Solecurtidae; genus Sinonovacula; species Sinonovacula constricta. Next base: position 41,159,787 of record CM017560.1, read on the forward strand.
AAGAAAAACAAAGCCCAAACAACACCAACAACTGCAAACTTTTTATCGCATCCAACATAACAACAGTCAGGAAATAATACCAACTATGATCCCTCTCCAGCATTATAATAATATTAATGGTAATAATAATAATAATAATAATAATAATAATAATAATAATAATAATAATAAACTACAACAAATACAACAACTACTACTACTACTGCTACTACTACTCTTTACCACCACCACTACTACTACTACCTCCACTACTATTACTACTACAACAACTACTACTACTACTTTTACTATTACCATTGCTACTTCATCTACTACTTCTTCTACCACCACCACTACTACTACTTTAACTGCTACCATTGCTACTTCTATCCTACTACTACTACTACTACTACTACTACTTCTACTACTACTACTACTACTACTACTACTACTACTACTACTACTACTACTACTACTACCACCACCACCATCTCCACACCACCACCACCACCACTACTTCTTTTACTACTACCATTACTATTACTACTATTGCTACTACTTCTTCTACTACTACAACTACTACCGCCACCACCACACCACCAGAAGAAAAGAACAATAATTTGCTAAGATGTGTACTTCAAGGAATGAAGTGTATAAAACAAGATTTTTTTCAAAGAATGCATCGCAGTTGTAACATGGATAAAATACGTATAAAAGAAACGGATTGTTTGCAAACAATCGTTAACAAGAAAACAACAACAACAACAACAACAACAACAACAACAATAACAACAATAACAATAACAAATTAATAACAATAACAACAACAATAACAATAACACAGATCTCTTCATAAGAAACTAGTAAGTCAAAAGAGAAAATAAATTATTAATGCCATTGTATTCTTACAGGTATGGTTTACAATTAACTACAATTGAAGAAAAAAACTAAACACCCACACAAAACAACAGGTAAAACCGCGACATAATATCATGTTAAGAAACTCAATGGACAACGCGTGCAGGTAACCCCATTCATGAAAACACGGTGTTTTGTTGCAAATAGTGCAGATCCTGATCAGAAAACATCATTCAGGGAGATGGCTTATATGGATCTACACTACTTGCCTTAGCTTTATTATTACGTGCATAGCAAGCTACAAGTGTAAATGTTTATGTCAGTCAGTTAGGTTTAAATTGTAATGCTACTCGTTTCAAAATAAAATTTAAAGTTATTTAATCTACAAAATTACTAAATGTACATTGCAATGCTCACACACATTTGAATTATATACTTCAGAAATTAATTATGGCAAAATGCATATTAGTTGTATTCATGGGCCGACTTAAGAATTAACCACCTGCAGTTGAAGGATGGTTTATCTCAGCGAATTTGAAATAAAGTTAATTATTATTTTCCACAATTTATACCAAGCTAGCGACAGCAAAACCCAAAGCAGCGCGAAACGTCTCATTAGAAACTGTATAATGTTATTGAGTTCTAGAAAACAACGTTTATCATAGAAAGCCGTGCGTTTACGCGTCTTCAATTGATTCTTGTAACCATATGGAAAGTGAAAATTTCATGAAGCTTTCGGATTGTATATATTATGTTCGTGTCTCGTACAAAGTGTATGCAAATAACATGTACATAAATAAGTCATTTTTCCCCAGACAAAATAATCAGGTGTGAAATATTTTCAACTTCGCAGCTGTTTTATGTATGACGTGTTTTAAGATTTTTTTTCGATTATTAATTTAAGAAAGAGTTACGTGATCAGTTCACATGACATATTAAGATATGAGTTCCGTTCCCAGGGGCGGATCCAGAAATTTTTAGTAGGGGTTAGGGGAGTATAAATCAAGATTCATTCAACTTTATCGCAGTAAATACTAGATATATATACACAGTAGAGGATCCTAACGTTGACCTTAGCAGTCAATAGACAATTTTTTTTTTAAATCTTAATATTTTTTTTTTAGCTTACACGTATGTGTTTTCACAACTCTACTCTTTTAACTGGTTGGCGATCCCCCATCCCCCAACCCCTGGATCCATCCCTGTCCGTTCCCCGACCACCGACCCCATCGCACAATGACTTCATTGTCCTGCTCGTGTTAAAGAAAACGCAAATCAAAAATTAAAGGCATGTAAATTATACTCTCTGAAAGAATATTAAATCCAATGAATTTATTACTGCTTGTCATTTCAAAGTATGAAGTTTTGTTAATTTATAAGCTGTTAAAATGTATTTAAGGTAAGTTCACCTTTCAAATTCATTTCACCGACACACTCATTATGGCTACATAAGGGACGTTCAGCTTTTATTGGTGAAAATGTGTCCAGACGAATGTGCAGGTAGAACCAGCAGGGCTCCGCAGGTCAACCGGAAGACCCCTAATCCACATATTCTCACAAATTCTCGTTCCGATCAGGATTCGGATCCACTCGGTGAAGATCGGGTGAGTTACAAGTCAGCAACTGTAGCCATCTTGGCCAATGGCGCATCTACAACTTAGTTTAAGTTAAGCCTCCTGTTTTAAAAAGAATTTTAAATATATACATATACAGTCTAACTAAACATTTACTGAGCTAATTAATAAGAAAAACTTTTGACATGCGCCATTAAATATCTATTTACACGAAACATTAGAAATCCTTCTTAAATGCCAAGCATACAATCTTAATTTCATTATCTTCTCTCATGACATTCCACCACAATCATGAATGTATTTACACATAGCTCTCGTTATTGTTACCAAACAGACGCACCGTATGCGTAAAACATAATTGTGATACAAAGATGAACAATTGGAACGTTCTTAAGTTCCATTAAATTAAAATGTATTTTAATTTTTGTTCGAACAAGGTGCTTGTGTCTCAAAAGATGACATATCGACAGAAAGCAACCTTTGTTTCTCGTCTAACTTCTTATTCACAAACCGCAAAGACAGGACTGAGGACCTTTGTAAGTTTGGTCGTAAAATGACGTGTTTTGGGTTTGCACGGCGAGTATGTTTGACAGGGCTAGTAAAAAGACGCGAAAAAACAACAACAAGAAAAACAAAACAACAAAAACAATGCTAGTAAGAGGTGCACAGCAGCTCAACAGGAGCAGTTTTTGTGTAATGTCGTCAGGTTTTAGCAGACAAATTCCAATAGCTGAATGGCTGAATGGAAATGGAAGCTGACACCCCTCAGCCCTTGTCTGCTTGGGTTTAATGGTGGTATCCGATAGTTTGCCTATATAAACACACGTACCAATATCTATCCACTGCTTCGGGGAATTCGGTCATACTTTTTGCATACATCCATACTTTAGTCGTTATTAGTCGTTATAAAGACTTACTTTATTGTTAGATTGTACCTATCGCGAAAAACACACACACACAAAACTCTAAATGTTCAGTCTTTCCAACTCTATAAAAAGTGCGAATGTGGTCTTTGCTAAAAATAGACGTCGATGTCAGAGGGGATTACCCGAATGACTACATAAAAGTAAGTGGTCACGTGGTTTACTAAGTTTAAAAATAGCTATCTCTGCAGCGTGGCTCGGATAGGAAACCCCTGTTTGCAATGACGCGTGGGGATTTATCCTTGACTGTTCACAATGATCTTTGGCATCAATGAACAAAATTTTACAAGACCTTTTCAGGTACAAATGACTTATTTGATTATTAGAATAAAATCGCTTTTGACCAAACTGTCGGATACCACCTTCAAATCTTAGTTTACCAAAGATTTTAGAAAAAAGTAAGAACCTTAACAATGGAAGCTCCTTCATTCCCGAATCCATTTGGCAAGATAACTTCTCAGTTCAATAACATTTTTTGAAAGTACAGCCTATTTTGTTGACCCTGTTATTGCGCTATCACCTCATTTAAAAAGCCGATCCATGACAAAATGAATTAAAATTAAATAATTTATAGATAAATTAATTAAAGTGATACCATCCGAAATTCATATGCATCAGCATTATTGTATCGCAAGCGAGCCAATTAGTTTAATATTTATTGTGACTGACATATACATATAGCGTGTATTCGCAATACGGTTCAATCGAAACACCTCGGATACGTCACGAATTATCTCTCAGATGTCTGAAGGGAAAACCCCGCGAAGATAATCTTATACACTACACCTACCGCCTTTTTTCTGAACAACCTTTTATGGCGTATTCTTTTCTCCAGCGAACAAAACGATCGTGATTTTGTTAGTATCATTGCACCAGATACATACGATGGATGATTGTCCCGAGCACAGAATTACTTGAGGAACTCCGATTGCATAAGGATGTTGAGTTTAAAACGGCTAAAAAAGTAGAAAAGCGTTACGACGCGATTGATTCTCCAAATCTAAAGATAACGCAGACAGCTTGTGTACATTTGATAAATTGCTAGGTGGCATTTTCTCCCAGTTATGTGGTTTAACCTGTTCTTGCTTGCTAAGAAAAGAAAAATGCGAAATTGACCAACTGTTGCTTTCGGCCGTGTTCATCGGACGACTACAATTAGTTTTAAAATGCTGATGTCACAATTTTCATAATTTCAAGATTTATAATATTTATTTAATTGTATGTAAACAATGTTTTTGTGTAATGCGGAATATTTTATTGGGGTTGGAGGTGGGGGTGGGGCGGGTGTGGAGTTGTTATTATTTTTATTATTACCATTATTATTATTATTATTATTATTATTATTATTATTATTATTATTATTATTATTATTATTATTATTATTATTATTATTGATAACATTGTCCATGTCATAATGCTCACCTCTTATTTAAGCACCCATTATACATATCTTAAAAGCAGTAAAACTACCAAATACCAGTCCAATCCGCTACTTGTGCATGCATTTATAAGTGTATCGATCGTCAATGCGGTTGTTAATAAGCGTCGTAATACATTTTGATGGGTCACGTTTCGGTTGATAAGCGATTTAAATTCACAGCGAACAATTTATTAAAATATCGCTCCATAGCTATTAAAAGTACTAATGGTATTCAAATGAAAACACGCTACAGTCATTTACTCTTTAAAAATCAGAAAAGATACATTAGGCTTTAGACTTAATGTCCATTTGCACCCTATTATGAATCACAAAATTGATCTACGCACGCCGATAAAATCGCTTGTAAATCGCTTGTATTTAACATTGTTCTGTGGTAAAGAACCTTATATGAGGGTATCATTATGTGGCAGACTATGTACTCTTTAAGCATATGCATAATATTTTTACGATCGAAGAGATAATATGAGTTTTTTTTATTTGGTTTTGTATCCCAATAACAATATAAGTTAGATGTTGATTTCATATAAAAGTACGATCTTCAACAAACTCTTCTGTCGGGCAGCGGATAAATTTCACAACTCGAAAGCGCGTGGCTGTAAAGACAAATTGTTCTGTCATGGTTGCAATTATTTTTTAAAACCATTGGAAAGCTTGACTCAGAACAAAAGCAAACATCGCCTCTTAACAGATAAGATAAATCTAGATATAAGGATTGAATCTCGTTTTGCTAACGTTCCCTGCTTTATGAACGCTGGTCGGGTGCATGTAAATCCACAAAGCGTGCTTGCACTTGATTGTTATGTTGCATTCATGGCGACATGCCTCAAAAAGATCATTTAAGTGACCTTAAATTAAAATTGCAAAAATGCATTCTAGTTTTATTAGGTCAATGTTAAATTTGATTTAATATAATATTAAGCATATTAAGGAATATGAGAAAGTGTTGTTAAAGGTGGCAGCAGACAATTTGGTCCCCAAATATTTTCATTAAAGCTCATAATAAACCATTGTTACCTGAACAGATATCGCAAGATGCTGTTTATTGATGTCCTACACCTGTCGGAAAAATGAACCATAACGCCACAATCGCCATTACAAACATGTATTTCCTATCTGAGCCACGTTGCACAGTTAGCTATTTTTAAACCAAGAAAACCATGTGACCATTAATGTTTTAGTTCATCCACGTCATCCGCTGTGACGTCGATGTCTATTTTTAGCGGAAATTCCAAACGTTCTTATTTACAGATATTGTTACATATATAAGATGTTAGCAAACTGATGGATAACACCTTTAAAGGGTAGACTTAAGATGCAACACAGTGCTCCAGTCGAAAAGTCTTATTGTATTGTATAATGCATATTATGGGTGAGTGTAAGTTTTTCATGATTTTCTTTGGTTTGTTCAATTGAAGCAGCTGCCCGACAGACTCACAGAGAAATTGTTAATGCACCCCACCACCAGGTAAAAAAGTAGAGTATATCTATATGTATATATCTAGTATTTACTGTAATAAAGTTGAATGGATCTTGGTTCATGCACTACACCCCACCCCATCACACCAAAATTTTCTGCATCCGCTACTGTTTCGGGTTTTGCTAAATTACACGTCGATTAAAGAGTCTTCTTAGTATTATAACTAGTGTAAAAACGTAGCTTCCGAACTCCGCCCTTGCTGATATCATCTGACAGCTGACTGGCATAATAATCGCATCTCTGAACTAAAGTACGACCTTTTTATTTGCCATTTGAACAACACATTCAGGGGTCCACTGGAACTGGCTGAGGCATGGTATTGGTCGTGTTCTAGGACAGTTTGATTTCGCGCCAGTAAGAAATTCAACCTTTTTAAAAGGAGGTTAGAATTTAAATATAATAACTCACGCAGCCATGCGTGTTCGTTTTGACGATATAAAACCCAGCGTAAAGAACTATGACACGGCTTCTCGATAAATCACTTCAAAATAATGACAGCCAGGGCGGTCTACTCCATTTCTCGCTCATACACTGGCAAAACATAGCCCTTTGTCCTCTTGCAAAACAATGAATCCGTCCTTATTGTTGTACTGCACGTGTTTGTGTGTGTCCTTGTGTGAACGCGGAATTGCGCGCGTGCGTGCGTGCGTTCTAATGTATAGTTAAAATACGGGGCCTGGTGACACCTTAGCGCTTAACATATCTATTCACTTTATACACTGAATAGTGTACATCTGTATCCTGCATCATATTCTCATAATATCTGCCACAGACCCAAAGTTTTAAAAGATAAAAGACCTGTTGGACGCATTGTCGTGAGGGTGTTCTGTCTAGGTCCGGTATTTGTATGATAAAATGTATGAGTCTATCGCCGTTGGTGGTGGGGGGGGGGGGAGGGGAGGGGGAGTTGGTTGGGGGGGGGGGGGGGCGGAGCGTTTATATTATGGTCATAATCACCGCAATGTCCAATGTTTGTGAATGTCATAGCACAAAAAAAACAAGCATATGCAAGTATTTTTCATACTTTTTATTAATGCATATCCTACGATGGAAGGCATAAAATGTCAACAGGTGTTCAAGTTTATTATAACTAGTTGAAAACAAGAAGAGCCCAACATTTAATCATGAGACCCGCGTTTTTAATTTCTAGATTTTTCGCTGACTGTATGGCACATTGAACCGCACATCCACATTTCCACTATATTTAAATGTCTGCGTCACAAACGAAAAAATCATTTAAATGTCTGCGTCACAAATGGCCAATCAGTAAACTGTTTATAACTGGTGTTTGCTAGAGTAAAGCTACACTAGGTTGCTGAATTTGAAATGGCTGAAATATTTGAAAATCGTTATACTTTTTCTTACACCTTAAAATCAAGACAATATTTTGAAGGACGGATGTTCACATTTTGGTGATCAGAGGTAAAGTGGTTATGTTAATCCATTTCACATGGAAGCTGAACAAACAACCATTTTAACAACAATTTTACGATTACAAATTTACGTTTAAACGATTGCAAATTTACGTTTAAACGATTCCAAATTTACGTTTAAACGATTGCAAATTTACGTTTAAACGATTCCAAATTTACGATTAACGACTGCAAATTTACGTTTAACTTCAAATTAAAAAAGTAGATTTTGTGTTTAACATACTTAGCCTACTTTAGCTGTAAATAGTTATGTAACAATACAACACAGACAGCAATTATCAAGTCTATTGGCTCTGAACAATGAAAATAAACCTCTTGTTTTAATTTGAACAAACACGTTTTAGGTCATTGATTAAAGAATCGAGCGCAATTTGAAACCAGCATAATGACTTTGTCGTTCCAATAAAAACAAAATGATTTTTTTTTATTATTTCTTTTAAAGAAATCGGCTTTGGTGAAAAAGAATGACCTACATTTTTTAACAATCGGAACTCCACGGCTATTTTCGTGGTAGAAATAGTTTCTTTCCAAACGTGATACAAAAACGACCGAGACGTTTCAGTTTAAAGTCAATTGTAACCGTATCACAAGGAATACACAAGACAGAGCTAGGATGTGAGAAAGGCGCCGTAGAGAGCATGCGCTTTAAACAAAATGTGACTATCCTAGAAACTAAACAGTCCTACACTGTCGATTAATTACATAAACATTTGACAGTAACGAACCGTAACTCTGATGGGAAGTAGAGTAAATGCTACTTTGTTGTGATTGTTCTCTGCTACATCAATAGTTACAAGCTGCATTGCTAACATCGGTACACTCGGTTTATTTCGTTATATGTTACTTCTCCAAATAGATGCGAATTCCTACAAACGCCAGCTACGTTTTTATAATTGCAATCTACACTTATTGTTGCAAGCTACAATGTTACAAAACGGATACTTAGTTCTTGTCTCTGAAAAAGGTCTCACAATTGTCTGTTTTTGTCAGCTACACTGTTGTCCCCATAAAAATGCATTCCATAAGAAGCTTCGTTCTTCAGAGATGCGCCAATAAGTACTGAAATTGAAAATATTCGCTTTAAAAATTTGTTTTTATAAACCGTATTTGCTTAAAGTTAGTGTTTTAAATTAGATATTTGAAATCAGAATTTTTCTTATAATTACGTCCACAGGACGATCACACTTTGGTAGGGTCTGGTGGCGGGATATGTACAGAATTGTAACTTTTTCTTACCTGTTCATGTATCGTTAGATACACAATGGTTACTGCATTTAATTAACTAACAAATCTTCTTGTCACGATGACGTACTAGTCTAATTTTCCGGGGTGCATTTACCCGGACCCCCCAACAGCGCCCTCTCCCCCCCCCCCAACAACATATGTTACCTAGCTGCGCCCCTGTTAGAGAAAAATGAAAAGTAGATTTCTCTAGGCAAATTTATTAATCAGAAAGATCTCGATATATATTCATATAGCCATCTACTGCTTCGTTCTGAACTATGTTGCTAGATGAGCGTACAATATCGTAAGCATGTTTACCTGTCGTAATTTCGGATATGAAACCCCAATTATTGGTGAATGTCTGCAATTTTATATAAAATTACAATGTCTGTATAATTTGATCATTGTTTGCCGAACTTAATGGCATATATGTCATTAGTATAATAGTTGGAAACGGAATTGGTCGTATACTTTTTTGGCCATATTTTGATTTGAGATGTAAGGACAACGTCTTTTAATGGTGCGCTATTTAATGGTCTTTGCACTTTTTAATTGTCTCTTAGTTCTTAGCCATTTAGTTCTTAATAGTTATTATAGTTCGGCGTTGTGAGTTGCATATTAATTTTGCTGACGAAAACCTTGAAGACACTTTTTTCTATGCACGAAATCGCAATTATATAAACGCTATTAAACTCTTATAATGCTTTGACAATAATAGAACTTATGGAGTCTTTTATCTGCATACTTTATATCCAATTGATCAAACAAATGTCAAGGAAAGATCAGATATCTTACCTCAAATTAGAACGGACATTAAGAAAAGAATTTTTACTATTGATGTTCTTTACTCGACCTTTGAATAAAGGTATAGAGTTGATAATTTAAGTGAGACGTCTTTGAAATTGACATGCATTTTTATGCCCTAAGTACATCTGAATAATTTATTAATAGCAATTAATTAATCAGCGTCATAACACAACGGTCGCCTGTCGGACAATTAGTAGTTTCTTTAGTGAAATGATGAGCTTAAAGATTTGAAAAGTATCAAAGAGATGAAGGTGAACATGTGCATCGATAGAGATCGTCTATAAACCCGTTGTCCTGATTTATGTCTCAAGTCACTTAGATACGCAAGGCACGAAGAGTGTTTCAGACGACATTAAATTTAGTACAGCTGTCTGGTTATGTAATTGATAGATAGAAATTACTAAATGACCGCAGGTTGGTAAAATAGTGTCGGTGCATTGAAATAACGTCTGCTTTGACGATTAATTATATAAAAGATAAAATATAATAAAATTTATTTCGTAACCGGTGCATGTGACAGAAATAACACATGGCTGACAGGGTGACAGCGGGTATTATCATCGCGTGGGATATTTAGTTCACTTTTCGCCGTTTCTAGTAATGAGATTTCATTGGTCCCTTCATAATCCGATGAAGATTTCAGACCAATGATAAAACCCGTTCTTTTGTTGTTTCGACAGACTTGTCAAAATTACGCAGCCATTGTTATACTTCTAGTCTCCACGCTGAAAAAATATGGATTTTGTAAGCAGTATAATGATTCTTGTTCTATTCAGTTCGATAAGACGACATAAAAATTACCAATGAACCCACGGTCGACGAATGTAGTAAAACTAAATAGTCGACCGTGGATATGCGACGATGTACAACACCTGGATATTTCATTTTTAAATGCTTTACCGCTCTTTTTAAAAGATATAACTCAATTTATATGTCCTTCAAAATGAAGAATAGAGGTAGTTTGTAGATTAACTTATCGCTTCTTTTTGAGTAAATCGATTTAAAAGAGTGAGATGACATTTTTTTACACATGCTGTGTTTTGACAGTTCAGAATTGAATACGGTCCGAGGCACTAATGGACGAAATCATAGTTTCTAAAGCGTACTTTTCCGTAAAACCGGACCCCTCTCTATGTTCTGGATATAAAACTGATACAGCGATCCGTTAGGGGTCCGTTAGGTCTTTTATCATTTCTAAAAACGATGTCACTTTTGATGCAATTGATAAAAGAAGGACAAAAACGAGTTTAAACACATATATTTTACAAAAAAAAAACAACATAGCATGTCTTAAAACGGGTTTTAGTTAAAACCGCCGAAGCGAACTAAAAAATATTGAACTACTAATAGTTGTCTTTTGTATTTATAGTCAGGTTTATTCACGCTGATTTGAATGACATTGGTATAAATTATGCACATATAAATGAAGAATTTTATGGTTCTGGTGGTTTCAAAACTTCTAAAAAAAATCTAAATGTCATCCCGTTATGACCGGTTATTTTATGAATAAATTACAATGATAACAGCCAAACATTAGATCAACTTGCATGAAAGGAAATATACCATCTCGTATCGTGCGCGGTGAACATTGCAAATTTATATTTAGTGTATACCAATAAACTAAGTCATTATGACGTATAGTCGTGAATAATGTCCTCAGGTGAGACTATGTGTGACTGATTGATTCGTTTATTGATTTGATTGATATGGAGGAGGAAAAAAACCGCTGGTCATTCTGAAAATGATATACACACGTTCATAGGAAGAATACTTTGCATATTTCGTTCTTTTGAAAACATAAATACAATGAGACCTTAAGGACATACCAGAGGTAAACAACTGATTGGTTATGAATAATTCAATACTTAACGGCGTTCTAGATTGTGTTTTCATATTTGTTTTAATTGATCGTTTGATCAACAAGTTTGATTATTGGAGCATGGAAGAAGGGCTTTTATCAATAAACCGTTTACGCAGACATCTACTAGATAACAATTAGCAACAGAAAACTAAAGATAGGAGTTCGCGGGCACCAACGGTCGAAAGATAGCATAACTTTCCAGCACCTAAAACATGTCCAATGCCGCAAATAATACCATACCATACAAGCACCAGTCGTATACTGTTATTCTCGGACCTGGTTGCGCAATTAGTAACGCGACGGCTCCGAGCCGCGACATATCAAAGCAGTTAGAATTGTAGTGGTATAACTCCATTGCTAACACTCAAGACAATAAATTTGATCATTTTGTGCCTGGTCGTCCTGGTGTTATGATTAAGTGACTTGATGGTATATCACTTTTTCAATTGCTTTAAACAGCGAAGGCAGCAATCTACCAGCTTCATGCGGACATCGTCTCCGAACAACAGAAATAATTGTTGGTGGAACGATACACCTTACAAGCAAACACGATACTGTCACTAATGTCAATCATTTTGTTGTTTATTTGTGAATTAAGGCCACGTGACCTTTTGATTGCATCTCATCATGATATTAAGAAAATATGATGCTTAATTATAAGTAGTCGTGTATTAGAAAGTTGATATAAAACTTATCTGCCTGTGTTTATTTATGCTTATTTAAGTGACTCCCTTGTGGAAATACCACATGCTCCAACCCTTTATGATGTAGCGACGTGTTTCATTGCTTATTAATGGCTGACTTACACTGTCCGTCTCGTTTATATTGTCATTAAAATGGAAAGTGTTAAGGTTGACTTTTACCTTTTGCACCACAATGAGAAATGTCTAAACAACTATGCACGGGAAATATGAGACATTTATCTTGTTTTTGTTTTCTTTCTAAAATAGCACGTTTTATAGATCACATAGCTGAAAGCTTAATTTTGGATAGTATTAATTATATTATGCATGGGAAATGGGAGGCATATATTTTCTTGTATTTTCTTTCGAAAATGTCCTATGTTTTATAGATCACAGAGCAAAAAGGTTAATTTTGAAAAGTACTCATTATGGCTAAAACAAGTTACGGAAAATCGAATAATTAAGTTGGATTGCCACTAACATATTATACGAAATGATTGGTATTAGTGGGAAAGATAATATCAACTCAGAGAGAGTAACAAGATAGAAAATCATGTTTACATAAAACAAGTATTCAACGATAATTTGTTTATCAATAAACATTTCGGTTTGATAAAGGTTTGTTTTATGCGCAAAAAATGAAAACGTCCACCACATTGCTACACTTAAATTGACTGACAGAACGATGTTAACCACGCCCCATCATTGGAAGATTATGTCCAAAATTAAATGCAGTTTTGTCCACGATGCAAAATGTTACCAGTCAAAGTATTCTCACCCTGTTATAGTATAGTATTTTTTTTTCGCATACTTACCTTCAAATCATGTGAAAGAACTGATGAGATATTCCGTTTCTCTATTTGTCAAAGAGGAGGAGGAATACTGCGTTCTCTGATTGGTCAGGTCCTGGTCCGGGCAGTTTTACGCCAAGTTAGCTCGTTAAATGAAAATTAAAAAAAAAATGGAAAGCATTTCTGCAAACTTAAAATACCATTTCACAATCTGCAACAGAGACCCAAAACTTACTATGATTTTGTTCGAACATCGTCAGGCCACCTTAAACCAAAACTTAACTGTGCAGTTAAATTTATTTGAAAAAAAAAAGACAAACTGTTCAGTTAAACATTGGCCATTATGGGCAATCCTAATACAAAAAAAGTAAAAAGACTTAAACTGTATTGTGTCCAGGAAGCGCTTCGCCAAATTTACTGAATAGGTTTATGCAATTAAAACAACAATTCGCCTATCAATTAATTGCGCGCATTAGACCACAAGACTGCAAAAAGTATTGGGCCTTTTTATCAGTACCGGTCTAAAAGTACTTAATTATTTGTTGTTTACCGTGCTCTCTTCATAACAGTACTATTCCCAGCTAGCCTGAGTGAGGTCACGTCATAGATTTTATAGGTCGTTTATTCAAGATACTAAACTTAACATCAATGGGTTTGACAAAACAATGGTCTCATGCTGCCAATTATAAATACCATCAATGAGAAGTGGACGCCCTCTCTATTGTTCGCAATTGTGTGAAGTTATCTTCGCGTGTGTTTACATTCCACCTCGCCGGTATGCTACTTTTCCGAATTGACAAAACTTGGCGTCAACGGCGTAGATCTTAATCAACCTGCTCTTGGTGAAGGCATTATGATCTTGAATTGTATTACTTGCTTCTTAGTCTTGCTGGTGCGAACAGAAAAATAGGTACATGTGTGTTTAAAGTTGGTATGTAAGTACAGCATGATAAGGGGATCACTCATATCGCTGTGTTTACCTTATGGAGAACCATCGGGGTTCCTATCTATTGTTACAGGTTTGAGCGGGCTTGTTACGTGACTCGGCATCGGTCGATTAAGTGTCCTGATTGTCAAAACACTATAAAAGGACACACTTAAGATTGTTTGCTGTAAGATTATCAAAGAGCCAGGCGGGACAGTTAATTGTGCTTGACCTCCCTAACCGAGGGACTCAGGCGCAGTACTCAAAACTTTAGTCCAGTTAGAACATTCTTAAAAAGATATGCCTGTATAAAAGATATATCTATTCAATATGCTTTGATTTTGTATTTTAAAGAGATATACATAATCGCTGTTATTTTCTTTAGTGCTAAAATGATGAACAGATGATGTTCTCTGTTCAATTCCGAGAGAAGATTACTTTGTTCTTTTCACTATGATGTTAGAGTATTTTAATTTTGTTAGGCATTTTTATAACTCCAATTGCAATGCGACTTAATAAAAGCTTGTAAAAATTACAAAACATTGATATAGAATGTATATCAGGATATACAAGCATAGTAAGTTTGCTTTTAAATGTAATTCCTTTAAATTTTGTTTTAAGTTCATTTTCTTTATTCCAGTTTTGTATATGGAATTAAGTTGACGTACTTTGCACAAAATTAATTGCAATATATTTTAATAATAATGTTTTGATCGATAATAAAATCCGCATCTTTGTTCTGTAGCAATAAACACGACACTTGAGCTAGAACCAAGGTCGGTCAAACGGAGTAAAAAAGTTTATAACGTATATCATCATCATCATCATCATCATCATCATCATCATCATCATCATCATCATCATCATCATTATTATTATTATTATTATTAATTTCTAAACGAATATAAGGTTACCAAAATTCTCATGCGAGTAGAAAAAGTTAAAAGCGGCGAGTTCTGCTAAACTTATCAACCTTCTGTCTAAATGTACATTGTATAGGAACAAACCTGGTAGCGCAGTCGGTAGAGAGTCGGCTCCAGGTACAGGAACCCCCGGGTTCGATCCCGGGCCGCGACATACCAAAGTTGTTAAAAATAGTAGTGGTATTGCTTCCTTGCTAACGCTCAAGCAAATATAAGGGTAGTTCCACGACTGGTTGGCCCTGTGTCAGGATAATGTGACCGGGTATGGTATCATACCAGGTGTTCATGGCATGCTATACACACTTAAGGCAGCACTAGATTTGCTTCAAGTGAACACCGTTTCCAGATAACTGAAATACTGTTGGATGGGCGATAAACCCAAATAAACAAACAATGTATACGTCCATGACCGAGCGGTAAGAATTGCCTATTTATAACTGATCGACACCTCGCCTGCCATCGCCCCCACCCGTCACTCCGTTCAAATTAGGATATGCACATTATTCTGCATCTGATTCACATCGTGTTGGTGATTGTATTAAGGTTTGGGTCTTATGTCTCCACCGCCCCATCCACGTAACAGCTATTGAAACCATAGTTGAAACGGTGCAATGTAAATAAAACTTTATAATCAGGATTTAAAACATATAAATTAACAGGGACGTGACACTGAATCACATTTAGAAACATTTTCTCATTAACAGAACAGAACAGAACAGATCATTCTTTTGTTTTATCCCAACTACAACATGAGGTAATGTACACTAATACAGGTTTACAAAATACAATATTCCGGCTTTAACAAGAAGGTACCGTTTTTCGCAAAAGTTATAGTGTTAGGATATTTTGCTGATGGGTGGAAGCAAAGATAAGTAATATACAATGCATTGGATGCTATAAAGTCAAACTATCTGCAAACAATCTTGTTAGGCACTAATGTTTTAGCAAGAAAATACAACAGAATAATACCAATAAAGAAACTGGACTTTATATATCCGTCTGTTGATTGACACGGTGAAGTTTGTGTGTTTTAGCACGTGCCCTCGTTTAATTGCGAAATATTTTGAATAAACATTCGATTGAATAAAAACCGTTAGTTTTAATTGTCTGCTTGACTTAAGTGTTAAATGGTTAAATGGATTTACAGCCCGTCGGTCATTTAACCAGTATTTAAACAATCTAGCTCCGCCAATTCGCAAACTTGAACTGGCAAACATTTGGACACTATAATTGAACAACGTGAACTCTGTTTATTAAAACACTGACCTCTTAACGAAAGGATAAAAAGCTGAAATAAAAGTGAACAGTTTATGGCGATGAACTGATTATTTGGATACTTGGCTTACAAATCACTAGTACAAAACCATTTAGACGTTGTCCAATTTAGTTTGCTACACAGTAATAACAGCACATCGTTTCGTAAGTCTGATGTTGTACATCAATAGTAACAGACGGTGACGTCGCTCGAGTTTACAATTGGAACGTTTCGGGTAATTCTTGCTCAATATAATATCATAAGTACAATACAGTGTAATACAATAAGGTAAAATGTCATAAATACAATACAATGCAATACATTACAATATCATAAATACAATTCAATACAATATAATGCAATGCAATACAACGCAATGCGATGCAATGCAATACAATGCAATACAATGCCAGGCAATACAATGCGATGCAGTGCAATGCAAATACAATGCAATACGATGCGATGCAATGCATTGCAACGCAATAGAATACAATACAACACAATATCATAAATACAATTCAATACAATATAAGGCAATACAATGCAATGCAATACAATGCAACGCAATACAATGCAATGCAAATACAATGCAATACGATACGATGCAATGGAATTGCAATGCAATACAATACAATAAACACAATGATAAAATAATGCAATACAATACGATACAATGCAATACAATTTAATACAATACAATACTATGAGATGCAATACAATACAGTACCATAAATAAATACAATACAAATACAATACAATACATTGCAATACAATACAATAAATAGAATACAAAAATGTACAATCGTATAAATTAAAATACAATACAATGTCATGACACACATTACAAACCAAAGTATCACCATAATATTCATACACAATTTCAATAAAATACAATGTTACACACAATACAGCGTAACGCCACACAATACAGTAATTTGTTATTTGTTTTTATCAGGCCATCTGTCTTTAAACAGAACCAATTTGCATAAACACGCATGTAGGGTTTGCTATTGCTTTAGGTCGAGCGTTGGCTGCAAGAAAGAGATATCCTGAGTTCACACCCGGGTCTAGACATACTAAAGTAGAAATAGATTTTGTATTATAGCTCCCTTGCTTACTATTTATTTCGTTATACATATAAGCACTAACATTCCGATAGCACTCTGCTAAGTGTGTTTGCCCCGACACCCCCCCCCCCCCGCCCCGAAAGGTCATATCAAGAAAATCACATAATCACGCTTACTTCATTAATTCCTACTCATGCTATAGGGCTTAATTGTTATGTAATTTTTCTGAATTTAATGTTCCTAAAACGAACATTTACTTACACCACTGAATGCCTAAAGACCCTTTCATCTGTATGACATGATTTTGACGGCAGTACAAAAAAAATGCTATTTAGCGCAATTAGGAATGCGATAGCTGTTTGACAAATGGAGATTATAAACTTGAGTGCATTTAAGTCTCCGTCACACTTTTTTTACGTAACTGTCGGGCTTGTTAACTGGTGTATTGATTGACAAGTTGAAATGGGACCAGTTTATCATATATGCTAGATTTAATTTTTTGACAGGTTGTTAACCTTAATGTTACTGTGTCTATAGACATTCTCTGATAATTAGTTTGTGAATACGTTGTATGTACCGCTGCTAGTCAAAGGTGTCAGTTTGGACCAAAAATATTTTCATAATACATCTTAGTAAACCATTGTTACCTGAACAGATATCGTAAAATGCTTTTTATTGGTGTCCTACACCCTGTCTGAAAAGGGAAACATAACGCCACAATCGTCATTACGTCATGTATTTCCTATCTGAGCCACGCTGCACAGTTAGATATTTTCAAGCCAAAAAAAAAAACAAAAAAAAAAAAAAAAAAAAAAACAAAAAAAAAAACGATGTGACCACTAATGTTTTAGTTCATCCAGTTTATAGTGACGTCGATGTCTACTTTAAGCATTTTAGCAGGAAGCCCAATCGTTCCTATTTATAGATATTGTTACATAAATAAAATGTAGGCAAAATGTCGAATACCACCTTTAAATTGGTTCCAACCCTACACCAGATATCCCAAGTTGAAGACAGTAGTTATTGTTATCTGCTCTTGCTTATTTTGTATTAGTGTTTTTGTAATAGTGGTTTATTGTGAGCGATCTGTTAAAATAAAAAGTGATGGAAAAGTGGATTGGTCTTTTGCGAAAAATAGTGACTAGAGTGAGGCGGTGTGTATTTAAAGGTGTTTGAAAATGGGTTGGTCTTAAAAGTAAGGTGGTCTTTATAAAGGTCGTCTTTCTAGCAAACTTGTCGTTTAAGCAGCGTGGTCTTTATATAATGTGACCTTTCAAGAAGATTGGTCTTAACAGTGGATAGTATTCCAAGGAGAATTTTCAAAGCAGCTTGATCAAGGTGATCTGTTTAGAGGGTGCTGTTGATCTGTTAACGAATGTCATCTTTATAGCGGATGGTCTTTCAATCAGAGTGGTATTTGAGTCAATGGCGCATTCCAAGCAAAGGGGTCTTCAAAGGAAGGATGTTTTAATAGAAGGTGCTCGTCAAGTAGAATGGTCCTTAAATGCGAATTCTTTCAAGTAGAATGGTTTGTCGGTCTATATAAAAAGACGAACCTTTATTTGGGTGGTCTTTGCAACCAGTATGGCATTAATAGGAATGTTGTCTTAATAGTGGAATGGTTTTATAATACATTAGAAAATTTAGTTTTCTTCAGTGTGACTAGGCGTCTTATCTTTATAACAGATCTTCAGGTTTGCCCCATTCGGTACTTGGCGATTAACAACTGAACTAGTGAATGACAATTACTCTATGCAGTGTATTACTTTTATATAGGCTTAATTATTTTTTCTTACGGCACAATATTCAATCTACATTTCGTAAAGGGGACGTTGACAATTAAGCTTGTTATGTATGACATGTGTTTAATAATGCACTCTGTTGATACTGCTGATTGATTTGCCACCTACTGATTGTATTTGTGTTATCAACCCCCTTGTCAGAAAAGTGGTTCTACATGCGATATTTTGTAATATTATATTTAATTATCTTATTCAATATGTTTCAAAAGCACACAATAAACAATAGGAAAAAAATAAATGATATATTAGAGCATGCAGGTTATTGACATGTTTGTGCATTTACCGCGTTTCTAAATTGAGTACGTGTTTTACCGCCTGGTTGTAGATCTTGGCAATCGATTGCATAGGATAAATGATCAACATGCCATCGATGACAAGGTATTTACCCCTTAAATACGCGTATGTAATGTCATGGCTGAAACAAGGCCGTATTAATCAAAAGACATCATTTGACAACCAAGCAATAACCAATCTCCACTCAGCGGTAACACGTTCAAGCGTATATTAACCCTTGCCTACACGTAGAAAAGTTAGGCAGAAATATAGCCCAACCGGAATGTTTTATTTTAACTTCAATTATACGTTTTTTATTTATTTCCGAATAGTTTATTTGTAACAATAGCATGCTAAATAATTATTGTTGTATTTTAAGCAACAGTTTTACTTAGAATTTTTAATTAGGTAAACAATCAGACTTGTTAAGGACCACT
The DNA here is from genome assembly GCA_007844125.1 of Sinonovacula constricta. Taxonomy (NCBI): domain Eukaryota; kingdom Metazoa; phylum Mollusca; class Bivalvia; order Cardiida; family Solecurtidae; genus Sinonovacula; species Sinonovacula constricta. The sequence goes on from CM017560.1 coordinate 41,179,520, forward strand.
TCAAAGGCAGCTTTTATCACTAGCCTGTAATGTTTCCCAGATAAATAGGAAACTGATTGATAAATGATTCAAAATGTCGGAGATAAAGTTGTCATCTCTGGACATCCTCGGATTATCCAGTGACAGCTTCTTAATAAATTTAAAATACACTGATAAATTTAAATGCATTTGCTAGTTTATGAGTACTTCCATACGAAAACCTTCCAATAGCGTTTACGATACATTGATTATAAAAATGAAAAGGCCTATTTAACAGTTTACGGTAATTTGATTTTTTTTTTCGTTATCACATGTAAAGATGGTATTCTACAGTTTGCCTATATTAAATACACGTACCAATATTTAAACACTGCTTTAGGTAATTCGGTCATACTTTTTGCATTTACTCATCTTTTCGTCGTTTTAAGGGCGATTTTAAACTCTAACTTTATTAATGGACGGTGCAAAAAAACTACTCTAAATGTTCAGTCTTTCAACTCCATATAAAGCGCAACAATAGACTCTGCTAAAATAGATAAAGACGTCAGAGCAAATTGCCCGGATGACTATATAAAAGTAAGTGGTCACGTGTTTTTCTATGTTTAGCAATAGCTATCTCTGCGGCGTGGCTCGGATAGGAAACACCTGTCTGCAATACCGAGTGGCGATTTATCGATGACTGTTTACACATATCTTTGGCATCAATGAATAACATTCTGCAAGGCCTTTTCAGGTACAAACGACTTATTCGGTTATGTTAGATGAAAAATTTGACAAAACGGTTCGATATCACCTTTAAGCTGGTTTACATCCCATTTTCATCATTATACTAATTTTGGCGACCCTCAGTAAATATTGGTGACAACTGATCAAAAAGAGAAAGCACTGACAACGGATATCGGGAGGCGGCGGGAGGGGTGATTAAAAACAAAAATAACAAACACACGTTTGCACCGTTTAAAATGTAAACCTATTTTTCAAAATTAAAGACCAGTTTGTGGTATTGGGAGTACCAGAGCTGGGTGCTGTCCACCCGCGACGGAATCCTTCCCCAGGCGTTGATTCACCATAATTCCACTGTCTTTGCCATTAAGTCATCGGCAACAATGACGAGGCATTTAAAATTTCAACACCAGGGTTCAAATAAATAAAAATTCCAGAGTTGTCCTCCTTATTTACCTCATCAGGTGCGTACCAACGCAGTTTATCATGCCCTGGTTTAGGCGCATTTGCTGGATTTATTCTGCCATTGACTGAATGTTCCCCGCATTATATTGTATCCAGTGAAATTATATTGCAAATAAATATTCTGATTAATTGAATATCACGGATTGAAGTTCATAAACGGGGCTTCTCTCAAGTTTGATTATTTGATTTTTTTTCTGCAACAAACGCATAACTATTATACATTTGGTGCATGTCATGCTATGAGATTGTTTGTTCTCTAGCGTTTTGCCTTTAAATGCGAAAGCGCATTAGAATAAAATATATAAAGACGAACGTTTGGGGCGTGTACATCTGATTGATTAGCGAAACAATCTTTTTATTCTGGCTGACGAAGCGCTTTAATGTTCAGTTCACTTCTGTTTGAGGATTATTTCACCTCAATCACCAAAGCGGAATATGCAATTTACCGATACAAGAAAGTTTTTTGCCCTTGAATTCATTTTGTAAATTGGTATTTGCTTTATACGTCGATCTTTCTTGTCGCTAATCAAAATATGCTGCATACTATACCATATAGGTGAATATATAAAGGAGGAAAAGTGCATCCTGGTTTTAAATTTTTAATTATCGACCTGAGACTCCAGTATATTAAAACCGGTAACAATGTCATCACACGTTTATTTATTCACGCAAGTACAAACAAATGTAAAAATGTGCAATTGAAATGTTCTAGATATAGATACTAGAAGCAAAGACTTGTAATTAGTCAGTTAGAGTCTATTAACAGCTTCAAAGTACCCGTGCCTTATTGAAAAACTATAACTACTTAGATTATACAAGTAATGAAACTTGCAAATAGGACGGACACAGAGCCATGGTCAAACTTTTTTTGGCAGAAGGGGTGGGGTGGGGTGGGGTGGGGATTTGCCGGCATTTTTGCCGATACTGTGCGGAGGCATTTCTATCATTATACCACAGGTGCACTTATGAGGTGGCCAGGGACTAAACCCGGCAGGTCCATTATACTGACACTGACGAGTCAGGGGTAATGCTGTCTTCTTAGTCCCGAGCGTCAGAAGGGAAGCCACTACTACCAACTTTAAAGTCTTTATTTTGACCCGGCCGGGGTTTGAACCCGCGACCTACCGATCCGCAAGCCGACGTTCTACAACTTGAGCAATTGCGGTCGGTTTTTGGCAGAGGTTTTTTAATAGAGTTACTTGCGGTCGATATCCAATATAGAATTGAATTAAACCAATTAACTGACAAAAAGTGCGATATTTCTTAAATAAAGAAGTACAGTACAATACCAACAGCAAATAAACGTGGTTTAGTAGTTGACAGTGAAATGTAAACAAAAGTGAGCTTTTTGCATTTTAAGATCGGTGTCTACTTTAAATGCCCGGATATTTGACGTCATATAAAAGTATTTGAAAAATCGATGAGATAAAAGTATTTATAGAACTCTGAAATTACCCGGCAATAACCGTGTAATCACAAAAATGATACTGTATAATTAGAGATTGAAGCGATTAAGAGTGTTTGCATTTTGAATATATTTCAAGAATGCTCAGCGCAAGACATGCAGGTGTATCTTCAAAAAGTAAAATGCTCCCAGATTTTTTATTTCCGTCATTCTTCTCTTCCACTCGTGGCCATGCATAATTGTATTTAATTATTTAGCATTCAATTATAGAATCGCTATGGTTAGTATTTGTTTACTAGCAATACTTTGAAGATAAATCACAGCCTTTTTCTTTTATGTGTCAATGTTCCATATAACATGTTTTATGTTTGATTATAAAAAGGTTTGCCATGCGATAAATCTTATAATTTGCGATTCTCACATCGCTGATGGGTTCTTTCTATGGACGTTGATGACGGACAAAAGTACTGCTGTTATCACAATCAATTATTAACTCAACCTGGCCATTATTGTGTAAAATCGATAAAAAAATGTCCGATCGAAGAAAAAAAAAAGTCTGTAACTGTTGTACCTTACAAGTAATTGTTTCAATCGATTATCTTCATCTCTTCACGCATGTTGCGTTATGTTGATCAATTACTAGGTGCTTAAGTACTATCTTTAACAGTGATGGTCAATGGCGGCATCCCCATCGTCATCTAACGGTCATTACGCAGAACAAAAAATCGACAATTTACTGATAATATTTTTTACTTAGTTGTCCTTTTGAGGATGCGTCGTGAGAATATAAACATGTTGTTGTTGTTGTTGCTGTTGCTGTTGTTGTTACTGCTGATAACGGTACGTGGCAGTGGTGTCTATGAAGGAGAAGAAGAAGATGATGATGGAAGTGATGGTTATAATGATAATGATGTCGTGGTGATGATGATGATGATAATGGTGATAATGATGATAATTATGAAGACTACGAAGACGATTATGATGATGATGATGATGAAGATGATGATGATGATGATGATGATGATGATGATGACGACGATGATAATGACAATGACAACAACAACGATGACGACGACGTCGACGACGAATTTTGATGATGACAACTACGACGACAACGACGATGAGATGATGATGACGACCAAGGCGACGAAGACGATGATGATGATGATGATGATGATGATGATGATGATGATAAAGATGTTTGATGGTGATTATGATTTTTGTTTCAGCTATGACCATATCCCATATATCGCCAACCAGAACCAGCTCCGAGGGAGGTGCCCGGCTCACAATATACGGGCAAGGTAAGTGAAGTATTTTCTTTTCTTACGTCACGTCGAATCAATTATGAAAATACAGGCCACCTCTTGCTGGAGGCAGACGCTGTGTAGAACCACTGTTGTACGCAGGTGGGCTGTAAGACCTACCCACATGAAACCTCCCCCGCATGTCCAGCTAAGTGATAAATCCATAAAGCTAGATCGTCATTATTACATACGGTATTCCTCCACATATATTTTTTCGCCCCACCACCTCAAAACGGCAGCATTTAATTTAGCTTTAAAAGAACCGTTCTGAATGTCATTACTTAATTTTCTGTTTTATTTGTTGACGACATATTTTCAGTTCTCCAAACTTTTGTCAAAATTGTCCGCCATAGTTGTTTTCTAGATGAAAATTATCTAACACAGTGCGTTATGATATCATGAGCCACGATGCCTTATAGAACTACCCTCCTTTTAGATTTTCCGGCCAGCGATTTCCAGATAAATGACCCCAATCTCGGACCAAAGGTGAAGGTCATTGGTCCGAACGGCGACGAACTGGATGGAGTGATCCATCGCGATGGCTATACGTCCACCATGATCACTTTCTACACCCCTTCGTAAGCATAATTGAACTTATTTCTTGTAATTTTTGTTCGTACATTGACAATATAATGTATGTATACGTCAGGAGTAAATATATCTGTTTTAACGTAATGCTTTTCTCCGCGACGTTGCACGCGTCACTTTTACTGGCGTAACACGTATTCATACATCTAATCAAACAACAACAAAATGTCATACATTTCAACAAACAACACAATGTCATACATTTCAGAGCAATTTAAAGAGCAATAAAAAGAAGGTCTTAGTTACGGACCATAATAACGTGGCGTTAAACTTACATGCTAGAAATATTATTTTAATACTTTTTAAGATATTTTCGTATTCTTGATAAAAAATGATGAAACAAGCTAATAAGCATTTTTCTTTTAGTTGACATGCTTTTTCTGACATTTTTATTAAACTCATTTTTTACACTAATCAGGTTATTCGAATCTAAGCATATACTTTGATAAACTGTATCATGCCATGCAATGACTAATTGCAAGAAGATGGTGTCGATTTAATGTGTACGCACTGATCTAATTGCAGATCAAAGAAAGAATAGTTTGCTATCAGGAGAAATATTGATTTGCTATGGTCCCCTGTAGGGGCGGATCAGAGATTTTACTTAAAGTAGAGGTTGGGAGGCGATTTGCGTTTTCAACCCGTATATAGTTTACTCAATTAGTAAATATGCGACACATAAAACTACGTTTTACATGATTTATTTTACCTAACATTAAAACTATATGTAATGTTCATTGGTCAAGGTTTTTTTATGGATGGAGGGCGAGAGAGGGGCACGTGGTCCTGATCCACACCCGTCTAAGTCCGCCCTTGCATTAAGACAGTCATACAGCCGTAAGCAAAGCTCATGTAATATGCATGGGACACACACATGCACCTGTAAATAGATAGCCCTTATAGTTCTGCATACATTAAATGACAAACACAGACACAATTTTATGATATTTACTAACAATCCATGCTTACATAACTTTTTCAATTAATATGTAGCAACATAATTATCTTGATTGGACACATTCCGGCAGGGGCTGGCTGATATGGATCTACAGTATTTGCCTAAGCCTGTTTAATTCGTTCTTAGCAGAATAAGACTAGGGGAAATAATTTCAGAGTATCCAGATAAGCTACGTCATCCAGTATCATCAAGGGGTTTGTAAGAATATTAAATGATAACCAACTGACGGACAATAAGCACTTCACAACACAGAATTGTTTGATGTTTTCTTCAATTATTAATATTATTGTCATCTATCTTATTTATGTTACATCAAGTACAATTTCCTTCGTGTTTTTACAATGATTTAGCAGTCAAGCTGAAGAAAAAAAAGACGTTTAATGACGGCATTGTAGCTGCTGGTGATGCTTAAAAAACAGACGACAGCGGCCAAACAATGTTGTTGCTTTTGCAGATAAATATGACAATGACGATGACGACAACAAAAACGTGGTTGCGAATTCTGCTAATAACTATAATGAAATCGACGGGGACAACTATGACAAATCCGACGATGACGACGAAACTATTATTGTTTATAATAATGACGAAGATAGTAGCGACGGCGACGACGACGAATCGTCTGCGGCTGCTTTTGCTGCTGTTGAAATTGATGACGACAATAAATAGTGTCGCTTCTTCTGCTGCTACTGAAGCTGCTGCTGCAACTGGTCCTGCTAATATTACTCGTATTGACGACAACGAATGAAGGCATTTGTCAATGCCTGATTATGGGGATGTTGACAATAATTACAAGTGTGAAAATCTTTACAACTGTGTTGTTTTCCTCTTGTCTGCAGGGGTATGGAGACAGACGTTGATTATGAGATTAAAGTGCTGATCAACAACGTTGCAATCCCCGCTGCGGACCATTGCCCTTCTGATCGCTCCAAGTGTCTGATCAGGGTACGTCATAGTCACATTTAAAGCGTCTCTTACGGATTTAATTATAACGTTTATATTTATGAATTATTCTGAATAGGCCTAGGAGTTGCCTAGGAGTTGCGTTCGCTTTCTAGCTTTACGACATAATTTTATTTGTCATATTATCCTTTATTTAGCTCCCTGTATCATCAGTGATTCCGTAAATAGCCGTACAACGACAGAACATGATTCCTTCTTATTTTATTTATTATATAAATGTGGCCCATATTTTTTTTCTAATACTTATATTAGATCTGTACTCCTGTAAATAAAGTTAAATGGAAACGGCCTTGTCACTTTAAACAGTCGTCCAAATTCACGTCTGCCACTTTCCGAAGAGTGGGAATAAAATGAGTTTACTATATAATGTATGGGCAAAATCGATTTTCTTATCGTGAATGTCAATCACAAGACTTTATGACGTCAATGACATGATATTTAGCGCATGCGTATTTTTGTAGAGGTAAATGAAATACCAGGCTGGAAGAAAAATAAGTTCTCGAGATTAGGTAAAAAAAATCTTAATTTTCATTTCATACACCCGATTTTCAATTGTTATTCGGTAGAAGATTATTATTATTTGTTATACTTTTTAAAATCACTTGTAAAAAGTATGACAATTTTATTGTTTCAACATTCGCTACAAAATAGACGTCTGTTTTCTTGCCGTGTTGAAAACGAGATTTAGTGACTGTCTTTGTGAGACAAGCGAGATAACTCGAGCCTGCTGCAAGCGAAATTACACGCAACGGTTACGTGGCGTTCTAATTAGCCAAGATACTCTAAAAAAATATCACGCGGCCATTCATTTACGCGTATTTACACCACGTCGTTGGAATCATATAGGCCTATCAGTTGAAGGCTATAGAAATGCATGACAACGAAAAGGTGCACATGAAATTTTATTCTAAATCTAGGATTATTAAAACACAAAAAAACATAATAGGTGTAATGCAAGTTTATAAAAAATTCCATTGCCCTTTTTAATAATTGCATCAGATAACAACATTTCAAGTTTTTTTTAACACGCGCTTCTTCATATTTCCCAGAGGTGGATAATATGATTAGCGAATATTCCAACCATACATTAATTATATGTAAAAACCAAAATGATTGATTCTAAAGCAGATTTTCTGAACTTATATTTGCATATTTGCTACTAAATGGGGGTAAATGGTTATTTCTGGATTGCCGGAGAAGCGCTCTGACGTGTGCCTAGATCAAATCCTTCACAACTCTATCCATTTTCAAAATTGAATTATTTAATATACGTCTGGCAAATTTTAAAAAGCTAATATGATTAGTTTTTGTAGGGGTCGGGGTGGGGACGACAGATGGTCCGGCTTCGCCTGCTAAATCCGATACTGACAGGTCATTTCTAATGGATATATACGACTTATCCAAAACATTAAACATTCATTATTTTTGCCTGATAACCTTTTATATTTTTTTTTCTAAAAACGCTCACACTCAAATTGTAGGCAGATTGCCTTTTTTAAGAGTTAAACAAAAACTGTTGCTCTCTTTGCATATTTGCAAACGTTCGTGTATAATTAATACAGTTCCCTGTAGAACAATCTGCAACATTGTAATAACCTTTTATTAATACATAACCTCTCTAACTAGATGTATATACATATATATATTTATATTTCTAGGCCACGTATTACCACACCCCGAGGATTACATCTCTGTCACCGCAGTCTGTACCTACAGGTATGTTAAAATAAAGATGTTTGAATCATTCTCTTAGATAACCTACCGATTTTGCTAAAAGTAGAATGGAGAAAGCCGTTAAAATAAAATTAAAATCAAAGCACTGAAATTACTGTATAAGGAGATGGTTTTTGAACAATTACACTACAATTTTGGTAAACTTTCGCTATTTGTGTTGTGTATCGTGCCAGTGTTTCTTGGACACTTGAACTTTTAATTTGCACGTTTTTACTTTGTCTTGTCAAACTTTTACATATTCTGGAATTATCATAGGAACCCGGTCGTATTTTCGCATTACCTAGTAATCGAACACCGTATAACCATTTTAATGCTATCAGTAAATAAAAAAACAATGTATAGGGACAATGCAAAATGTCCCCCGCCAAAAGTGCATTCCAACTCTTTAACTATGTGGCATCACAATTTAGTAAGCTATCGGGGTTGTCCTGTGATAAAACTCGGCACCACTAATGGTAGGTGTTCTTCTTTCCTTGTCCTTGGCGTCCTTTGAGACGAAACCACAGTTATATCTACAGACATGGTCTCAGCCATATTTTCTTTAAAGATGGGATTAACAACCTGGAAAATGAACAATGATTAAAAAAATTGTCTTTGACGTCATCAGGACCAACAAACTTGATGCCCTTAAATCCCAAATCAATGTTTCATTGCTCCTCTGGGTGGATGTATACCCTGGCAGCCATGCATATCCCATGTCAACCTCCATCTATCTCTGTTCTTTGCACTCCTAGATCTAAGACCAAGAACCTTCATCTTCACAAATAAAAAAAAAAGCGTCAAACCATGCGTTCCTTTGGTTGCTATGAAGAAAATTAAAATTACACAATCAAAAAAACATGTAAAAAGTTTATAATCACAAAACTTACTTATATTTTCGTGATTTTATGGCTGATTCGATGGCTGATTTAACGCGGATTTTTATTGGTTATCTTGGCTGATTAATGTAAAGTGAACGCGGATTTTCAATGGTCATTTTCAGGACGCGAGACATCAAAGCTGTTGACGATGACGGGTCGTATCATCACTACCAGATACGGGGCTGACACCATTACCTCCACCAACAACATCGACCAGAGGATTCTGAGGTGAGTTAACACTTGACACTCATACACGAAATGTTTGCTTGTTGGGTTTATCGTCCCATCAACAGTATTTTAGTTATCTGGAGACGGTGTCCACTTGAAGCAGATACACCTGGCATGATACCACACCCAGTCACTTTATTCTGACACCGGGCCAACCAATCGTGGAATTACCCTTATATTTGTTTGAGCGTTAGGAAGGAACCTATACCATCACCATTTTTAACGACTTTGGGATGTCGCGGCTCGGGATTGAACCCGGGGCCTCCCGATACACGAAATGTGTTTATGACTTAAAGATGCACAAACGTCTTTCCACAAAATCTGCATATTATGTTTTAAAATTGCATAACGATGAGTATAAGTATTCGATTTGTAAGGTTAATTGTAAGTCAACTCTGTAGCCATATGTACTTCTAAAACAACAACAACAACAACAATTTTTAAAAAGTTTTACCAAAAATACAGATCAAAGACGACGCCATAGTTTCAATCAGTTCCGGTATTGCTCTTAAAAGCCATGTGTAGGCAAATTATCAATACTCTTTCCCACGGCAATACAGACCGGACTGTCTTTATTATCTATATATATTGCTTTTTGTTTTGAACTTTTGCAAATAAAAATGAAATGCTGACTTACTAAATTGTTGTTGTCTTACAAGCAGTGATAATATTGAAAATCGGAACATAAAAGAAAAACAAGAGAAGGAAACCAGTTTCTTGATTTGCTTTTTTTATTTTTAGAGTACAAGCTCCGGATACATGCATGCTGAAGAATGGCGACGATTTGTAAGTTTGAACCACGATCCTTATCAGCATACTCATCATTCTCCTCCTAATTATCATCATCATCATCATCATCATCATCATCACCATCATCATCATCATCGTCATCTTCATCATCACCATCGTCATCATCATCATCACCATCATCATCATCATTATCATCAGCATCATCAACATCACCATCATCATCATCATCATCTCCATTTTATCATCACCAGCAGCACCACCGTCATCATCATCTTTATCATCAACTTTATCATCATCATCATCATCATCATCATCATCATCATCATCATCATCATTTTATCATTATCAGCAGCAGCACCATCATCATCAGCAGCAGCAGCATAATCATCATCATATTCTTCCTCAACGTCATCTTCATCAGTCACCTCCTTATAATCAACTTTGTCACCATCTTAATTCTCATTTTTTCTTGTCGTCCTTCTTCTTACACTTTTTTTCAACAACATATTACTCCTCATCATTATCATCATCCTGTTCTTCCCCTTTTCTCTTCATTAGGACGATCATCCACTTTCTCCTCATTTAATCTTGCTCTTCCTTATTCTTTCTTCTTCTTTCTTCTTCTTATTCCCCTTCTTATAATTGTCATCTCTATCACCACCATCACCCTCTGTGTTAATGTTGCAGTTACGGTCTTGATCTCGATAATCCGGACTCAGTGTGGGGGACCATGAAGTGCATGCCAAACACCACTTTTGTCGGTAAGTGTGTTGGATTTATATTCCCTAGACAATACAGATAAGACATGTAGTTTATATGCGACCAAGCAAAACAATCAATGAAGTAAAATAAGTGAAGTAAACGAAAAAAGTAATGACAGATAACATTAAAATTCATTTGTCTGTCCGTTTATCCGTCTTTCTATCCGTCTATCTGTCCATTTTTATATATTTTTGTCTGTCTATTTGACTATATGTCCGTCTGTTTGTCTTTCAGTTGGTCTATCTCTTTTAGTCCGTTTTTCTGTCTCTGTGTGTGTATGTCTGACTGCAGTTCTGTGTAGCTTTCTTATAAATAGTTTGTAACATGTATCTTATCTGTGTTTAATGTTTTCAGGCAGGGCCAACCTGACGTTTCTCGTAGAAGCTCCCTTCGGAAGGTATGGGAATACCATATTTTGCTCATTTATATATTAAAGTTACTATCTCCCGAAATTCATATTAAAAAACAACATTTAACTTTAAACTTTCCCTTGCATCGCTGTAGATAGAGCAACATGGGAGCAACATGGGTTCCAAGCCAAGACCTACCAATGGCTAGTTTCCGGATCGAAACAGTGGGACTATATGTGCAAGAGTTCATATGTTACAGATGGTATCGAAAAGCTTGGGCCATTCTGCTTACTCTCACGCAACAACAACAAAAAATATTGTTACATGAAAAGATCCCAAGAAAGGATGCTTGGTGTCCTATATCCACGTGAAAATTAAAGCATAACACACCACTTGGCATTATAAAAATGTATTTCCTATCTGAGCCACGCTGTACTGTTAGCTATTTTAAACTAAGAGAAACATGTAACCACTTAGTTTTGAGATCATGTTACATTCTTGTCTAAGAATTCCGTTTTGAAGTCGAAATCTGAACTTAGCATAACTCACATTCATGCTTATTTTCAGATTTGGAAAGAAAAAAAACATAGTCAAGGCTTTTGTTTTGTCTTGCAATTTGTGTTATTGAAAAATAGTATGTAAAATTCTCCTAACAACACGTGACCGCTTATTTTTGAAATCACTTGAGCTGAATCCTTGCCGTGCTTATATATAGAATTGGAAATAATGGACACTTATTGAGATATATTGGGCAATTTGAACTGTCTAACATTTGTGTTATTTTATAAACAGCTTTAGCAATTATGCACACATTCACCAGAGCAGAAGTAAGATGTTGTTACATTGTTACGACCGCTGTCGCTTTTTAAGATTTATTTATAAAATGGCAAGTTTACTAAACGACGAAATGGTGTAACAGAAAGAACAAGCCAGCAACAAACTAGTACAATATTATTTTTTTTAAATAAGAATTATATCTTTGGCGTAAAAAACAAAAACAAATTAATCAGACAAAAATAAAAAGCAAAATAAATGTCAGCTTACAGTTTTTCCCTTTAGTAGGTGTCCCTTTAATAGTTCAATTAATAATCCAACGTCGAATAATCCTGAAGAGTTTTCGGTAGAATGTCCTCGTAGATAAGCACAGTTGAAACAATCCAAAGATAGAACAATACACGAATGTAAATTATATAATTCCAAATTCAACACTGTAGAATTAGTAAGTCCATGTAAGTTCCAACACAGAAAGATTTGATATGGAAGCTGCAATATTTCCAAACTATATGTCCAAACTTTTTGTCAAAATTTTTATCCAAACTTTATCCAAACTGCCTTTAAATAGGCTAACACGTCCTTATATAGACCCAATGAATTTCAAGAACATTCACGAAACCCAGTTAAAAATAAACAAATGAACTTTCTAGCATGATCCTTTTCTTTCTATCAGTTACGCGAATGCTACGTCATCAATACCACAACGGTAAACAACCCTTAACCTGACTAGCGTAACCTTAAACGCTAGTGTACTACTGTACATAACAACATATATTAGTTGTAGCAAAACTGAATGATGTTACCATTTAACGATATATTTTCACTGAGACGGCAGCATATCCAGACTAGAAGATTGCATGGTTGGGCGGCGAAAAAACTAAACAAAGAATCTTACAAATACCATTTTAATTAACATAATACAAAAAGGTAACGAATCAATAATATAGAATACTAATATAATTAATATAATAATTATAAAATTGTTTTATATTATCAGGTCAGCTGTAGACCCCGGCGTCCTACAAGTGTCTTCGAAGGGCAAGATCTTCACCGTCGTGTTCTATACAAGTGCGTACATATATGTACAGCTGTGAAAATATGTAACTAATGTACAGTTTTGCCATTAGCAGTAGATCTATTTAATAGATCCTATCTACTCTACATGTATTTCTGGCGACTGTTTACCTTTTTTAAACAACATGGAAAGGTAACTATTTATATTGCCATACCTTTGGGAGCAAACATGCCTAACATATCAGTTTGCAGCTTTAGTTAGTGTTTGTGGATCAACTCTCGGATCAGTTCCTGTATAGACGTTTATTTTTTATTTGTTTAAATTACATCTCAGCAAAAGAAATATGGTAATAAAAGTGACATTCAACTGTTTTGGTATAAGGAAAGCAGACGATTTGTGTCTAGGTAGAACAGAAGCTTTTACAGAGTTTTAAACATTTAAAGATTTTTTTCTGTTTATATTATTAAATTTTGTTTATAATTTATATCTGTTTAGTGTTTAGATGAAACTTATTTGTTTACAGTCGATTGGGAAACTTATTTTAAGCCCTCTCGAATGTAAACTTCTTTTGTGGGGTGAGGGATGGGGAAAAGTACCAGGTACAGAGTACAAGGAGAAATGTTAAATAAATCTTGCTCAAGCATCATCATCTAGTGGTCGGTTCGGGGTTCGAACCGGGGACTGTCCGTTCCGGAGGTCCAACGTTACAACCACTTAACATCGGACGCCAACTATGGTGTTTGTTTCTGTTTCCGTCAGACATCACCAGTATCAGCTCCTCGGCCGGAAGTAGGGAAGGTGGACAGAACATCACAATCCATGGCCCTTATTTTGAAGATTCTGGAACATTCTCGACATACACAAAGGCCAAAGTATTCGTCGGAGGTAAGAATTATATTAAAATTCATTCAGTTGTGTTTTATGAAAATGTCGGCATAAATTTGAAAAGATTCAACAGTAATAATTTAATGTATATGCGGGCATATTTGGAGAAACACTGGAATGAAGAAAAACCTCGTAGGTAAGATGAAATTGTAGAATTTTTTTTTTCTTTATAAAAGGATGCTAGCATGACCAGGAGCTGTATGAACATTAAGACCAGATTGTATGTAAGAAAGAGTACGTTGCTGTTCAAAAAATTTAGTTCCGTGCTGTACAATAAAGATGTTGATATATAAATATGACATATGAATATAAACAAAATTCAAATATTCAAAGGTGGTGTGAAGAACTGGTATTGGAGTTTTCTTCCGTCTGTTCATATCTTAATTATTATGTTAATTCGTTTTCCATAATTGTAGTACATGCAGACAAAGCGTGTAGATAGAAACAATATGCCTGTATGCTTTCTTTTTCTTTTTGTTTCCTTTTTCCACTGCGCATACAAAGCCATTGCAAAAGAAGCTTTGAATTTTGCAGTGAAACTGTAAAAACAACAAACAAACAAAAAAACAACAACAAATAAACAAACAAAAGCGATAATGAGTATTTAATATATTAACATTAAATTGTTATTTGTATGATGGAATAATTTTATATTTTCAGCTACAGTAATAAATAAAGTGCTAAAATCAAACTGTCTCTCACGGATCATTTTCACCGTAAAGCTAGTGACCAATTAAATATGAATATTGATGGAGCTCATCGCATGACATTTTTTTCTTTCACTCCTGCAAAGGTTACTCTCTGATAGTTTTATACTTATACTGAAAGATAAATATACATCTCCATGTAAATCTCCTATTAAACATTGTGTGTTTCTTTTCCAGGGCAGGAATGCACGAATGTGTATGTTGAAAGAAACTCACACCTGTCGTGTATAGTCCCGAAGCAGCAGTCAGCTGGCGCTACCTTCTTCCCAGGTACTCTTGCTACCTTGGTTCTACTCAGAAGCCATTAGCCACAAACAGACTCACGCTGGGTTTTAAATCAAATTATCATAAGACATGCATACTTTTTTTTGCGTTGTTCCTTCAATAACTTTTAATATACTTAATTTGATAAATTCTAATAATGGAAATCGTACCGATTTCGAAATCAGACGTCAACTTTGTCGACTGGCCGTTTTTTACAGAATAAATCCGAGCATTACAGTATATGCATTTTTATTACTTTTGTTTAAGCAGTTCTCTTAAAAGGTTGTATCCGACAATTTGGACCAAAATTTATTTTCTTAAATAACCAAATAAGTTATTGTTATCTGAAAAGGTCCTGAAAAATGCTGTTCATTGACGTCCTAGATCTGTGTGAAATGTCAAGCATAAATCCCCACTCGCCATTGCAAAAAGGTATTTCCTATTCGAGCAACGCTGCAGAGATATCTATTTTTTAAACTTAGATAACAACGTAACCACTTACTTTTGAGATCACGTTATATAGTCATCCGGGTAATCGACTCTGACGTCGAAATCTATTTTTAGCAGAGACCACTATCGAGCTTTTTATACAGCTGGAAAGAAATCACTTTCAGGGTGATTTCTTTCGTGATTAGTTCTGTCTAACAATTCAGTTAGCGTTCAAAATCGTATTTATTAAGACTTAAGTATGGATTTAAATATAAATATGCCCAAATTCCCCAGAGCAGTGGTTCTATATTGTTATATGTATTTCATAAAGGCAAACTGTCGGATACCACCTTTTAAACGAGATAAGGCGCGTGTTTGAATTATGGGAGAACATTGTTAGACGGATATAGAAATCATGGTGTCATAGTGTTTTTATGACGACAATCTTTGTTAAAATGTTAAAAAGTATGAAATACAGTGCTTCGGTTTTCTCATTCGTAGTTATGAAAAAATATTTTGGAATATAAATGATACACATCTTTTTACTTAAATACAGTTTACGCGCTGCTTTAGGACAACCCTCGTTTTTAGAAATATCTGTTCGTTTTCGCAGGTAATCGCGGTATTGACGTTCAGTACTTTGATACCCCGTTTGCAAGCATTGATGAAGCTGCGACCAGCACTGCAGCTCCGAGTGGCACCAAACATTTCGACACCACCCTGATATGCGGTGACGAGGTGAACACCAAGTATGTCAAAATGCAAGGAGTCTTCACGGCTGCGGAGACAGGCAGGCACCAGTGGGTTATGAGGGCGACAAACGGCGGGAAATTATACGTGAACGGGGTAAGGAAAGGATTGAATGGTGGCATATCTTCTCCACCGGGAGGCCGAGCGGTTAAAGTTAGCGACTTGTAATTCCTCATCCGCTCCACCCCTTCGCCCCTCCTTGGACTCTAATCCCGGTCGGGGCAAGGACTTTTCTGTGTGAAGGTTTTCCGGCATACCTGCGGTGCACCTGAGGTTCCACCCAGACATTAGTTGACACTAAATAATAAAACGACTTTAAAGGTCGCTTCATGGGGGTATTATTTAAAAAAAAAATCACTTCACAATAAAATATATTGTAACAAAAAGAATACATTGCAGGTCACCCATGTGACGTCAACAGGTGACTGGGCGTGGTCTGGAATAGTAAACTTTGATGCCGGCCAACAGTAAGTTACATTTATTGTGTCAATCATTAATTTCATTACATTTAATTGTTGCTAAATATTATCACAAAAGATAGCGCTTATACCGGACAAAAGCATGAAACTGTATAAATAACACAGAACAAATTAATTTATATTTGAATGGAAGTGCATGCTCTTAAAACTTGAAATCACGTCTGATTTTGGTTCCAAATGAAGATTTTATTTAAATGGTTAAACGGCCATCTTTAGGATAAAATTGATTTAAAGATTATACTGGGGAGCGTAACAAACCAATGAAAGTGTACTGTATACACTGGTTAGGGTACTACAACAGTTAGAGTGTGTACGGTGTTCACAGTCGTGTCGCACTTGATAAACACGGGTTTAATGCATTGCCATTGGTCAGCAAATGAAAAATGTAAATGAAATCACTTAGTAAAAGGTTTTACCACAATCAGTCTAAATCTCTCATAGCAATGTCTGACACTCGACACACACACACACATATATAGGGTTAGTGGATTCTTTCTACTGAAGTTTTGAGGTACAGCCCGCTGGTTTTCCTTCAAAGTAATGTACCACTAATTCATGTATTTTTTCAGTCATATTTATTTAAGTAAATCATAAGTATAATTTGATTGCATTTGTCTTCAGTCATTATTCTTTTATTATTTAAAAGAGCACATTACCGTAACCTGTTATTAAAGCTTATTTCGGCGTTGCAGAGTTCCGGTCCTAGATGGCACTTACTTTGGCAATTGTTGACAGAAACGTGCTATTATCATGTCTGTTTTAAGGATCGTCTTACAATGACACTATTTTATCCCACCTACCATGTTTTTTCTAGCATTGCCTTCATGGTTGTGGCCGCGGATGGCACCGACCCTGCCGCTTGTATCGAGGTAAAGGTCAATAGTTACGACTCCAAGCTCAACTTCCGGATGACCAATAAGTACGGCCGTATCACCGCCGAGCATCAGATAATAAAACTCAACTCAACTGTGGCCCCTGAGTCAATGGTGAGTAAATTTTTCTAACAGATATTGTAGACATAGCAGTTTGGAATTTTAGATTGCCGAGGCTTTTATCTCCTTAACATGTACATATCGTACATACATTTGTATGTTGATGATTCAATTTGTGTTATTTTCTTTGTATGTAGTATTCTTTTATTATTTTTGTTAACGCCCATCGGCAGGTGCGTGCTGTTAGTTGTCTCATTTAGATGGGATATCTTTATTTACACTGTTTTTTTCTAAGATAAAACCTTAAGGAATTGCGAGAATCGAGTACTCTTCTAACCAGGTTGAAGCACTCCAGTCTGTCCTTTTGCCGACTGACCATTCTAAGGCGGTAACTGTTGGTATTTCTTTATGTGTTTAATGTTTCATCTCTGTGTTTATGTCACTTTTATATTTACACTATTTGCCTTTGGCTAGTGATACTTCAAATTTATATAGTTGCGGTAATTCTTATAGAACCTTTTCTTGTTTTACGATGATAAGAAGTCATGAACAGACCCGTTTTTCCTGATGTTCAGCGTGTTTGGTACAGGTATCTTTTAATGACTGCATGTCTTTGTTAAGAGTGTGCCCTTCAACAGAGCCTGCCCTTCAGCTGGTTTGGTACCTGTATCTTTAAATGACTGCATGTCTGTGTTCAGAGCCTGTCATTCAGCGTATTTGGAAGCTGTATCTTTTAATGACTGCATGTCTCTGTTCAGAGCCTGCCCTTCAGCCGGTTTGGTACCTGTATCTTTAAATGACTGCATGTCTGTGTTCAGAGCCTGTCATTCAGCGTGTTTGGAAGCTGTATCTTTAAATGACTGCATGTCTGTGTTCAGAGCCTGTCATTCAGCGTGTTTGGAAGCTGTATCTTTAAATGACTGCATGTCTGTGTTCAGAGCCTGTCATTCAGCGTGTTTGGAAGCTGTATCTTTAAATGACTGCATGTCTGTGTTCAGAGCCTGCCATTCAGCGTGTTTGGAAGCTGTATCTTTTGATGACTGCAAGTCTCTGTTCAGAGCCTGCCCTTCAGCTGGTTGGTACTTGTATCTTCTAATGGCTGCATGTCTCTATTCAGAGTCAGTCGGTTTGATACCTTTCTCTTTTAATGACCGCATGTCCCTGTTCTGAGCGTGCCCTTCAGCAGGTTTGATACCTTGATACCAGCGGGTTTTGTCCATCTATCTTTTAATGATTGTATCTCTCTGTTCAGACCATGGCGTTAAGTGGGCTTAGTCCCTGTAACTTTTATTTACTGTTTATCTTTGTTCGGGCCTTGGCCTTCAGCGGTTTTGCACTCTGTAGCTTTTATAGACTGTATGTCTCTGTTTAGACACTGGCGTTCAGTGGATTTGGCCCTTGTATAATTTTATAATGCATATGTTTAGACCCTAGCATTCAGCGGACTTGGTCCCTGTATAATTTATTAACTGTTTGTCTGTTCAGACCCTGGCATTCAGCGGGTTCAATCCCAGCTCCACGGCTGCCAGTGTGAACGAGGTCCAGAAACTATGCTTGGCTGACGGAAGTAGTACCACAGCAAGGGCTGGTCTGTATGGTGCACTTTCAGGTAGGCACATGTTCTTTGATCATTGTCATTTTTAATAAAATGACAAGCCACAGCAGCCATACACTAGTCAAAATTTTCAAGTGCACACTTTGTATTTTACGGAATACCTGATAAAAACTGACAATGAAATACTTGAAAATTATTGAAAATATTTTTGAAATATGTCCCAGGTAGTTCAGGTAAGTACTCGAGTAAAATAAGACAATACTCTTTTAAGAAAAGATCAATTTATTTCATAGGTGTTTAAAACAAAATTCACACTTCTAATAATGGGTGTGTCCTCCTCTGGCACGAATGACAAAAGTGTGCACTTAGACATTTTGACGAGTGTATATCATTATCGTGGTTTTACCTTGCTTAAATTATCAACTCTAGTCGTCATTCTTTGAATCAACAGTTTGTTAACGTATGCTTTACCGCCATTATCTCGTCAATTTATATAATGCAACAAATATTCATGTAGTTCTACTATAATAATAAAGTATAATAATTTATATTGGCATCAGTAATAAGCAAACTTATATTTTGTCACCATCGTCAGGTTAGTTGATAATTACCATAATGCATACTTTTTAAATTGATTTATAAGCCCAACGTACACAACTGCTTCTGTTACAGAACCGTTTACGTTCGGAGAGGTCGCCGGCATGACGTCACAGCTGAACAAGCTGCCGTTCCTACAGGCAGGGGAAACGTTTGACGTAACCACAGACCCTGCAGACAGCTCATGTGTGCGAATCGAGCTGGACTCCACAAGAGGTAGATTTTGTTAAATACTTTCATGCAAGTGAAACAAGCAAACCAAATGAAACACTGCAAACATGAAGACCACGGCTGCACCTTACCATAAATGCAAGTGACACCCTTCCACTTGTCAAGTGTTTGCGCCATGTTGTTACATTTTCTCCGTATAGCTGTCTAACCTCATTTTTTACTTACTTTATCAATGCAGATGCAAGGTCTGCCAGAATAGATCGATTCGAATGGATACTTATGTAACAGCATTTAAACACCGTCTGAGGTCGTAACGATTTTAACAAAGATGGTTATTAAAGTCATACTGAATCCAAAACTTACTCCTTAGAGTATTGGCGTGTATAAGGCACAAAAAATACTTGAATTACTGTAAGCTTAAAAATACTAAGCTTTGTCTGTTGACTGCTTAGGTCTAAGTTAGGGTCCCTTACTTTGTATATATATTTAGTATTTACTGCATAAAATTAAATGGATCATGATTCATACCCCAACCCCACACTAAAATTTCTAGATCTGAAGGTTCTATTTAAGATTGGCAAAAGGAGCAGGAGACTGGAGTCAAAACTGTATACTTATTAAGTGTCTTGCTGCTTTGAGACTGATGTTATGATAAAGGTAGTTAAATTTTCTTGAGTAATGCCTCCCCAACACTACATATTTTTAAAAAAATCTTATTTAGCCTAAGATTGCTTATGTAATACTGGCACATTTCAGGCGACATTCCCTTGTTTGAATCTGACTCAACTGGAATAACAGCTACTGAAGTCACTAAAGGAGTTCCTGGAAGTCAGAATGTCACCTTCATGATGAACGGAGTTCCCTCCACTGTCCTGGCTTACAACAGTGACACCACACTGTTCACAGACAAGGTGGGTTTATATTTCAATATAGACATGCAGTTTAATATTTGTTGCTCTTTGTCGGTTAGGGGCACCTCATGGCGTAGTGGTAGAGTTGCCGATTTGTAACTCCTCTGACTGCTTAGCCTCTCACCGCCTGGGTTCGAGTCTCGTTCGGGGTGAAGGACTTAATGTGAGAAGGTCTTCCAGCTGACTTGCGGTGCACCGGTGGCTTTACCTGGACATGAGTCTGGGGTCTTCATCCACCAAAAAGCTGGACATTGCTATATTGATCATAAATGGGCGCTGCAAAGTATTTCAAAACAAAAACAAACCTTCGCCTGTTAGAAGTGACCACTAATGATCCTGCAAAATCTAGAGCAAAACATTTGTGTGTAGGCAGTCTGCCAACATCAATAATGACAGGAAGATGTCAATATGATCCTTATATTTGTGCGGATTGTAGTTAAACCAGCTATCCCAATGACTTAAGAAAGGGCTGCTAATATTTGTCAGTTACTGGTTGTCAGAAGTTGTTCGTTCCTTCTTTTTTGTCAGAACAGAACAAAACATATATTTATTCCGATTTGTACAAAATGCATCATGTTTCAATAAAATTGAAAACAAAGTAAAATGTTGGTCACAGCAATGCAAAAAAGAACATGTTTCAGTTTATGGTGTTGTCATGTGTACATTGTGTATTGTTTACATTGTTTATATATATGCCACAAAGGACCTTCTGGACTTAAAATAAAACTTGAAATTTGAAACTTTGAAACTTTAAATCCAGACAGACAATTAGGTTCACTGTACCAACTTTGTCCTTTATAAGGTGGAGAAAATATCTTTGATTATTCTCTTATTTAGTTCCTTGTAAACTGACCCAAATCTTTATTATGTTGTTTAGGTGAAGGAGGCTGTGTCAGCCATGTTCGGCACCAGATGTCCTGCCAGGTTCCAGCAGGACGGAGCCAGATACGTGGAGCACTATGAGGCTGATGGGAATGAGAACAGCTTCCCAGCTTTCTGTGGCAGATACAGCAAGAAGGACCCAGCCAAAATCTTCAGTGGTTCAACTCTCGTTAACTTGGACAAATATGTAAGTAGTAAACAGTGTCTCATTTGTAATGTAAACCTTCACGAAATTAAGTGTTGTAGTTGTCAGGCCGTAAGCCAGTTTTAGTAAATGAAATTTCTCCAAGTACAAAAAAAGATCAATACGTGTAGAAATTTTGTACAGAAATGTCAAGAACCATATTGCTACATGAAAGCATTGAAGTTGTTCTTCTTTTGGCTACCCCTCCTACAACAATTTGTAATTTGCAAGGGGCTGACACTGGAACAAGTGCTTAAGGTAATAAAAATGGCTTTCTAGAGCACCTTCCACATTATGAAGGGTCATAAAACCAGTTAGTATGTTCTGTATACTGGGCTATCACAGGGGGGGAAGGGAATAAAATAATTTTTCACACTTGATGAAAAATGTGCTTCTTGCTCTGCAATAAGTCAGAAAAGGGCTCTTATTCCCTTCCACCTTGACTCCTCTGCAAAAGCTAAGAAAGCTGCAATGCCATGCTGTGTCCAGCCGAGTGGTTCCTGAAGGTTACCATATGTCAAAGATTTAGATCTCCAATGGCATTCAGACAGGACTCATCTGCTTGCATTCATATATACCCAACTCAATTTAAAGTACACTTATTATATATTTTTATATATTTTTTTTATATCACAATTAAGTTTTGGGAGGTTAACCAGACTCACTTGTTATCAATGTTGCTATACATTCAAGTATGTGACTTTCATGTTTCATTTAGGCATTCTCTCTTTGAGGTTGTAAAGATTAATTGAGCAACTTATGTCACTTGATTAAAGCCCTATTAGATTAATTGACTCATTTTTATGATATCTGTAAGAACCCCTTGATATTTTCAGTTCTGTTTTGCCTTCCGCAACCTCACCCGACACATCTTGAACATAGGCTATGAGGCAACTGTCAACTCCGTCACATCGACTGGATCCATAAACCTGGATTTGACAAACATCCTGACAACACCAGAGTAAGTGTTTTCTGCTAATTTCATATGCAGCTTCTGAGTTACATGCTCTCTATGGCCGAATATTTTAGTTATGTCAGACACTATCTAGTGTAAACAATTTCCAATCGAAACACTTTCTGCAGCTTTTCCAAAATTGTCATTGACAAGGTGTTTTGAGTGACCAAATTTGACTGCTAAGCATTGTCAAGCCATTACAAACACTGGTGGACATTCAAACAATAAACAAGTGATAGTTTTGGGCATTTAGATGGTACAGGAGAGGCATATGTGTAATTAATTTAAGAGTGGCAGA
This sequence comes from Sinonovacula constricta, assembly GCA_007844125.1. Taxonomy (NCBI): domain Eukaryota; kingdom Metazoa; phylum Mollusca; class Bivalvia; order Cardiida; family Solecurtidae; genus Sinonovacula; species Sinonovacula constricta. The sequence goes on from CM017560.1 coordinate 41,202,380, forward strand.
GAAATTTAAAAAAGATTTGTCTAACTGCTATCAGCGCTGTCAACATTTGATTGTGTACACCCTGCTTCAAATGAAGGTTGATGTAACATTCTTACCTTCTAAACAAAACATGCTAAAAAAGGCAGTTACTCTTACCAATATCAGAAGTAGTGTTTTGCTTCCTTTCATTTATCAAGGGGCATTACTCTAACTAATCAAGTTACATTGAGTTACCTCCCTTGTGGATAGGTATGTGTATATAGTTTATGTAGAAGAAAAAGATTTTTCCTCTTTTAAGACTTCTGGGAATGGTTCAGATTATAACATTCACAGATCTCTCTTATTAAAAAGTTTTCAGTGAGGCAACGTGTTTAGGCATTGTTATGAAAAAAAAAAAGCAAAATAAAAAGTAAAATGAAGATTATAATAAGGTATATGAAAAAACCATCACACAAGGGGGATAACTAAAATATTTTGAAAATGGGAAATTGGTATTTGAAGGGTGTTTAGACATTAATCATTTAAAATCAAGTTTGTTTAGATTTGAAAAACAGATCATGGATTAAATATGAACATAAACTTAGTTTATTTCAAGCTTTTATACTGATATTCATAGATTATACACTAATAGAATGTCAATATATTCAAGTGGTTGAAAAATGATTTATACCCATATACATTGGAGTAGCTAGATTCTGTTTCACACAATGCTAGTACATATACCACTAAATGAAGATATTTGTAAATTCTATTTAGTTCAAAATTTATTTAAAAACTATTAAATGAACAGCACTATTACAATATATACCATTGTAATTTTTACATCACAGCAATGAGGGAGCATGGAACTACACATGTGTTGACGTACTGGCTGCCATACAGACCCGTGCAGGGTCTACTAGTGGAACGTTTAAGCTGACATCAGCAAAGGTCAAGAACGACAACTCCGACGATACGTTCTATGTAGACGCTGTTATCTTGACACGAGTGAATGCCACTGATGGATTGACATCAGGTTAGATGAAAACCTTTGTTACAATGATAGTCAGATGCCACTGATGCAGAATTATTTCTCAGTTTAGATTTTGATCAAGCCCAAATTTTACCTGCTTATTGATAGCCTATAACAAATCTTTAAAGCCATACTACCCAGGGCCCTCTTTGGGTGTCTTGTTCAAGCCAATCAATGAGCCAAATTTGAAAAATATGAGCCATTTTTTATTTCATGAGCCATTTTTATGAGCCAATATTAAAAAAAAGTGATATTTTTAATGCAGTTTTAGGACTGCATGTATGTATTTTAATATATAATTGTTAATAATGATATAGTATAGTTGCTTATTATACTAGTATTTGCAGTAGGTTTATTGAATTGAGGATGAGAAAAAACAAGAAGAACTTTATGTTTAAACGTTTTTATTTATAGACACTTTGTCTTAAGCATGTTATTCTATATAATAATATATATGATATGGTATCAAATGGTAATAATTACCATTTGCACACAGAGTTTTACCTTTGTCTAATGGGTTGTAAATGGACTGTGGTTTAAAAAAATAGTAACAAACCTATTAATCAACAATTTCAGATGTGAATTTGTAATTTAATAAAAAAAAGGAGAAGAAACGACAAAAAATCGAGCCAAAAGCAAAATAAAACAGATTTTAGTAGGATTTGAACATGGGACCTCTTGTATGGGGACCTAACGCTCTCCTAATAAGTATGCCACCAATTCTGTTAATTTTTTTGGTAGTTACATTGCGACTCAGTGTATACAAACAATACTCAACATAATGTGTTTTTTTTATTTTTATGTATTTCACTTGGTATACATATGTTCAATTGGATAAAAGTCAAACCCTATGGCTTCTGTTTTGGTCAATCTTCAGTGCTATACACTGATTGTTTTGAATTGTTATGCAATGATAGCATTGATTCACTGGCGTTAGTAGGCCATCATCATTTCACTGTAGTGCATACTGTAACAGTACATAACTAGATAATATAGTGTTTTCAGAGTCCTTATTTGAGATTAAGCAAGATGTATGTACTTGAGCAATTGGGATCTTGTCCCAAGGTAAACAAACCCATTACTTTGAGCTTGAGGTCATCCTCTAAACGTGTCCCATCTAAACAGTCCAAATCGTAAGAACGTGACATGTCTTCTTTGTCATAATCCCATCTCAACGTCAGTAGCCAAGTATCCTATATCTAGTGTGTTAAATGCTGATTCCAATCAAAGCAAAATGACGATTGGTTAAGATGTCAAATGACCATTCAGATAATAGGAAATTTTCACTGACTTAGATTTAATCTCTTTTAGCGACTATGCCCAGACTAAGACTGCACCCTGCCTATCCCAACACCGGCATCCAGTTCACCATGCGACAGATTGACGTGGAATACCAGGCGGACATCAGCAAATACCGCGTGGATCTGTATCCACACGACTGCGGCAACACTTTCAGTCCACTTACTGTCTCTAGCGTATGTACCATCTTTCTTTAAATTTATAAAAAAACAACATCTATTACATTGTTCATGTTGCGTCTCACGAATTTGAAAACACCACAACAACAGTGCTAAGAACTTATATTTTGCGTAGTCTTAGCTCACTTACAAATTCTAATTTAACATAACAAATATGGGAACATTGTCTGTTGTTAGCAAATAATTATTTATCTTTGTGCATTTTCTATTTTTAAACATAAAGTTATGTTTCTCAGCCATAATATACATTAAATCTTAACATACAGAACCAGACCTAGTAGTGCAATCAGCAAATCGGCTCCAAGTACGGGAGGCCCCGGGTTCGATCCTGGGCCGCGACATACCAAAGTCGTTAAAAATGGTAGTGGTATAGCTCCCTTGCTAATGCTCAAGCAAATATAAGGGTAGTTCCACGACTGGTTGGCCCGGTGTCAGGATAATGTGACTGGGTGTGGTATCATGCCAGGTGTTCACGGCATGCTATACACAGTGAAGGGAGCACTATATCTGCTTCAAGTGGACACTATCTCCAGAGAACTGAAATACTGTTGGTGGGACGATAAACCCAATAAACAAATAAACATTAACATACAGAACAAATTAATCATACCTCGGCAAAATGTCTTAATATCTCTGATCAGGAACAGTAATACTCTCTATCAGTTTGTGAAAATTCAACGTCATTGTTAGCAGATGAATGTAAAATATATATATTAAAAGCCAAATCCAGATGTCAATCACAGTTACAGTTATTACTTTTAAACTTATTGAATGTTACCATGTGCCAACAGTAAACAGTCAGTTCTATTAGAAATTACAATTTTGCACAGTGCGTTTTCATTTTAAGGCTATGTAATCTTTTAATACCATTTTTAGATTTTGCATGTTTTTTGCAAAGCATATTGTGAAACTCATGTGATGATTGTTACTGAATTGTCAGTACAAAACTTTCTCAGACTGTCACTAGTATCAGCCATTTTGTTGTTTATCTGTAAAGTGAAAGTCATGTGACCTTGTGATGTATCACTGAGCCGCTGTAAAAAAAGTAATGGTGATTCCGTTAGGTATTTTGAAAACAATAAAAAAAAACAAGGATTTAACCACTAAATGATGTAAAGTTGTTCTTTACAGTAAGGAGTTAGATTATTAGATTATTAGCATTGACTACATACATCCACTACTATTTTCATGTATTTAATTATAATTTATCCACAGATCTCAAATTCGATACTTGGCCTTTTAATGTGGTCATCGAATCCACCCTGTGTTTATAGTTGGTTTTTGCAGTAAGGTGATATCAGTCTTAAGAAGCAAACAGTTGTGTTAATTCTATTTCATGAGTAAAACGACTACATTGTTACATTCATATCATGATGTTTTGTTGATTTGTTTTCTACTAAACTTTAAGTTCAACCAAAAATAAAGATTGTTAACTTCAATAATAATAAAAAATTAACCCTTGCTCATACTACTTGTTGACACTTCAGGTCTTTGGCTAATTTATATGACTGCCCTAATTCACCCATCATCTCTTTAAAGTTATATATTAATGATTAAACATGTCTTTATAGCCATTCTATTTTAATGTTGAGTCAATTAAATGATATATTTTTAGTCAACTGGGTCAGCAGGCACATTCCCATTGGCTGCAGGGGGTCAGGTGATTGTAGCACGTCAAACAGCAGCCACGCCCCCTATCCAGGGCACATACAATGTCATCTTCAATGGAAAAACCAGCGGAAGTACGTTTTTTTGTTGCTGTTTCCTTTGTTACTTTGTATCATAAAAAATGTGTACACTTGAAATAGGCTTATATGCCAAAATAAAAGGAAATTGAAAGAATTCATTGTTGGACTATAATTGCTACATTATGTCGGGCTGGAGTAGAACCACCAACACACCGCATGTCAGTTAAACGACCTTCAACATGAAAGATCTCACCCTGATTAAGATTCGAACCCAAGAGCTGAGGAGTTTGGCAACTCTAACTGCTTAGCCACAGGTGCCGTTCTTTTTATTTAGTAATATAATTATTAACTTGGTTTGGTGTTACTTAATAAATTTTTGAAAAATATATAGTTTTTCCAGTTTTTAAATGTTTGAGAACTGCAGACAAATGAAATGAAGTGATGGACAGGACATTTAATGTTCGGTCATAATATAGGAATGCAACATATGATACTGGTCGCAATTTCTGATCATTACTAATTAACGACCACAAATGGCCTCATTTTTGGAAAACTTTACCAACATGGGAGATTTGTAACTTCTAAACTTTTCTTACCTTTTGTCATGTTTTTTTTTTTCTAGAAAGTTAATTGTGTTGTGGGGCGATGCATTAATAAATGTTCTGAAATTTGTTGATAATTTTCATATGGAATAAATGCTAGTCATATTATCTCTTCTAATGCTTGTTGAAATCATTTCTCTTATCTTAGTCATGTTTTTTCATTTCTTGTACAATTACTGAACATGTTTCTAATTATGTTTGTGACATTTTCGATTCTTTTCTAAGTGCCATGTTTTTTTGTGAAATGCACTTTGAAAGGCCTTGTAACTCTTTTATATAAAAAAACTAATTGAAGCACCACATGTCAGTCGCGTGTCTTTTTTTTTCCAGCCCTGAGTGCCACCATGCGTGACATGGACATCAAGAACACCCTCCAAGGTGACAGCAGCATTGGAACAGTGTTCGTGGAGAGGACCGAGGAGTCCACTTGCGCCAACATGGAAATCCGGGTCAGGTTCGATGACCTCCCAGGAAACCTTCCTCTAATGGAGGTAAGTAAAGATATTGTTAATGATAGACTGGCCTTATCAGATATAGCAAGTTAGTAATGCTTTCTTTGTTTTTTTAATATATCACAGCGACAATTATGATTATTATAGCACTATTCAGCTGTTTGGTGGAGGAAGACCCCAGACAAATGTCTGAGTAGAACCACCGGCACAACGCAATTCGGCTGAAAGACCTTCGCAAATTTAAGTCCTTCAACCTGAATGGGACTCGAACCCATGCAGTGAAAGGCTAAAAGTTAGAGGAATTTCAAATCAGCAATTTTACCTCGATGCCACAGGCTTTTTGTATCAAAGATGCTGTAAATAATAGATAATGAAACGTACAGATATTGTTAACAAAGAATGTTAATGTAAAACAATGAAAATAATAGGAAAGTATGGAAATCATAAATTAAAAAAAGATTGATTAAAATTGAAATTTTTAACCAAAGTCAAGTCAGATGTGATATGAAATAATAATAATAAACTACACATGTATCACATTGTTCATAACAGAAAAATATTATACAGTTAGCCATACAACAACATTTAATCACAAACAAAATAGTGTAAACAAGAACTTGCAATCCTTTTAAAGAAGACAACAACAACAACTTTTACTTTTCTCTTTCCAGATCACATCCCAGCTGACCCAACCAGCCAGTGCTGAGGCCCACATACTTCCCTACAGGGATGGTCATGTGAGCTACAGTCCATTGATTGGAGGCGAGTTCCTAAGCACCCACCATACACAGGTAATAATTGTGTCATTGTGCTATATTAATATGGCTTTGATTGCCATTATTGTATCTTTGTGCTATATTAAAGCATTAACAAACAAACACAAAAACAAGTTATTTCACTTCATTAGATTGCTTATTCTACATTTAGTTGAACTAATACATTACAGTCGTTTTAAGCTAGTATACACAGGCATTAGGAATTTCATTTGCTTAGTTCATTATCAAACTGCACATGCACGTCTCAATGTATCGAAGAATGGCGTAATAATTGAAAAACAAACATAAAGCTCTGACCACTTCATGCTTCATGTACCGGCAGTATCCCAAGTCCATGTTGTTCGAAGCACGTCAATTTTATAATAAGAATATATGACAAAGTCCTTTGAGCATTGCAACATATACAAAACTCCGAATAGGCACAGAACAAAGGTATTTCACATGCAAGCCAAGCGAAAAGTAAGAACAAATTTGCAAGAGCAAACCCGACAGTTACCGTCTTGAAACAGTCAGTCAGCAATATGGAAGCTACTTCATAACTGGAAGAGCAATCAATAGAATGTCGGCTTCCTATAGGAAAGACCTTAAGTTCAGAACCAGGTCGCAGCATACTGAAGTAGTTTAAATGGAAGTGGTATAGCTTCCATACTAATGCTAAAGCAAAATATAAGGGCAGTTCCCAGACTGGTCGACCCATTGTAAGATAATGCGACCAAGGCGCGTATTCACCAAACATTCTCAATTAAGACTTGCTTAAGTCATGGATTTCAATCCACAATATATTCATTGCGTATTTAGCTACTTGTCTGTATTTTTGTATGACATTTTTAACTTTGCTACTTTCAGCTTTAAATCACATTGAAACTTTATAAATAAGCTTATTTGTATAGGTATGAAAATTGTAACTTTGGCTTAAGTGATGACTTAGGCTTAAGAATGGTTGGTGAATATGGGCCTATGTGTGGTACATATACTATACCAGGTATTCACTGCATGCTATAATGCTACATGTATATGAAAGCAGCACATTATCCAGTGGAGACTTTCTCCAGATATATGAAAGATTTTTGATAAGATGGTCAGTCAAACGAACAATTTGACTATGAAGTTAAAAGTGGTATGTGACATTTTGGACTGAACATTGTTTTCCCCAAACAACCAGATAATGCCAAATTCCAATTTTCAATTCCTTTAAACATAGAAAACCATGTGACCTCTTGTTTTATCATGAAATGTCATCCTCAGACAGAGGTTCCACTCATTCTTACTTATAGATTTGGAAACAATGAACATTTTGGTTGATTTTTACTGAGCTGTACTGCTGTCTTACAGTCTTAACTTGAGATAGTGTTTACACTTAAAGACGAGTTTCTGCAAAAATTATGTACAAATACGACACATGGGTGTCAAATATTGTTACATGTATTCAATATAGGAACACTGTTGGATACCACCATTAAGTATTTTGTAAGTGTTGGTCCAAATTTATGCTATTTTTACCATGGCTTCACCTTTTGACATGCTATCTTAAATTTGATATATATATATATTCCAGGAACAAGTTCGTGTATACATCAACGATGTTCTGACTGAGTGTGCAGCACCTTCTGGCTGTGGTTACACATACTCTGACAATCTAACACCAGCAGTCACTAGTATTAATCCTACATCAGGTATTTTAATATTTTTGCTCATAAGAAACATACTACTCTTCATAATTTAGCTGGCAAAACAATGAAATTCATAAGGATACTTGTTAATATTTAGGAAGTGAGTGCAATTTTTTTTTATAATCTGTAATTGTTTCTAGTAACATAAAATCCAGTAAATAGGCCAGCATTATCGGCTACTGAGAGCCTTATGTAGTGCTTTATCTTCTTTACTCTCAGCATAAAATACACAAGTTTGTATAAATTTTGAAATTAATATGCCGTGTATTTTTCATAATATAACAGTTGAGCATTGTTTCGAATCTTACATTTTCATAATTATCCGATCTATTTTGATAAAGTAAGGATCTTAGATTTTATTTAACCAGTGAAGAATCATAATGAGTTTGTAAATACTCTAAATGTGCAATTTTTCCTTTTCCCAGGCAACATCGGTATAACAGTCACCATCACGGGTAGTAACTTTGATGCCACCGCTGCAGACAACGTGGTCAAGATCGGAGATCTTCTATGTGACGTTCAGTCTTCCACCGCCACACAGATACTGTGCAACCTTGCCAATGGTCCTGTTGGCCAGGCTGCCGTCTCTGTCAATGTAGCCAGCAAAGGAATGGCAACTTCGACCACCACCTTTACCTACACTGCTGGAGTGACGGCAGTGAACCCCACAACTGGAAGTCTGCAGGGTAAGTTCACAATATATACATATATATTAGCTCCTCTTGTTGAAGTGGCCATGAAACCTAGAAAAAACTCACATTATTTTGACCTTGTATTTCTAGGCACACAATTTCCATTATTGTTAGTGATTCTACATTAACAAACTGCTTTATTATTTGAAAAAATGGTGTGTTGTTAAAGAATATTGTATTTAAAAGAAACTGTATAACATACATTGTAACTTGATTTAATGTCTGAACGGGGTGAATTTAAACTAAGGGGCAGTTTCCACGGAGTGGGGTACCAACAAAGTGACTTGAAAAATGAAAATATTTTTTTTCCCCCCAAATTTAAATTGAATATTCAACTTGTGGTTGCAGAGGCCATATTTTCTCTGATTGTTGCCAAAACTTGCCACTCGTAAATATACAATTCTTCTGATATCTCAGTAAAATAAGCACCAATCTTAGGTTGAAAATCCACAGAAAATATCCTTTAGATTTATTAAATTTCCAGGGGGTATACCTCTCACCCTAAGTGGAAGCGGGTTTTCCAGCCAGGCGACTGTCCAAGTGGGGTCAACTAACTGTCCTGTACAGTCATCCATCCCGACACAGATCATCTGTGCCCTACCACCCTATGCAGACCAGGTACGTATATACATGTAGCAGAAATATGTCCAATATTTTTAATATATCAGTGATGTTAAATATATACTTTGTAAGATAAAGACATTCAACCAGGCTGTCTTTGTTATGTTGTGTAGATTTTTGTAATGTAGTTATGCGGTAAACCAAAGCCATTTAATCAGTCTATATTCACAATGTTTTATACTCTTGATGTTACTTTATGCAGTTTTCCTCACAAACCAAAGCCATTTAGTTAATCTTTAGTATATAGTGTAGATGTTACTATATGTAGTTTACAAAGTAGACCAAAGCCACTGAGCCAGTTTTTTTTATATATAGTGTTGATGTTACTTCATGTTGTTTACCCAGTAAACCAAAGCCACTAAGTCGGTCTCTCTTTTGTATATATAGTGTTGATGTTATTATTTTTACCTGGTAACCCAAAGCCATTTAGTCAGTCTCTTATTATTATTGAGTGTTGTTACTTTACATAGTTCATTCATTAAAATAAAACCATTTAGTCAGTGGTATCTTTGTTGTGAAGTCTTGTTGTAACTTCGCTTACCCAGTAAATCAAAACCATTTAACAATGCATGTATTATATTGTGTTGATGTAAAGTTTATCTTTATAAATATATATTGTTGGTGTAACCTTACCGTAAAATGATTTTGTTCCCAATGGTTCCCAATTTCCACAAAACAAGTCCGGCTCATTTCAGAGTGAAGACTGTTGAAGATGGCTGATGGTTTATGCAAGTTTATTCATGTATGGATAGTTTTTACTGCCTGAGAATTTGAATAATTTACAATGAATATTAACATGTTATAATCACTAGATAATCTGTACATTATTTTGCAGTCTGCAACGACAAATCAAGATGCTGTTGTCAGTGTTACCGGGGGCACAGGGACCGCCACGTTCACCTACAATCCATCATTGACAGCTACCATCTCTTCCATCACTAATGACCCTCTAACAGTACATGGTGAGTTTTGTCCATATTGCCAACTGAACGTTCCAAGGTGATAACTGTCAGGCTAGCTCTTTTCGTTAAATGACTTATCACAAATTTGTTCTTACTTTTCGCTTGGCTTGCACGTGAAATACCTTTGTTCTGTGCAATTTCAGAGTTTGGTATATGTTGCAATGCTCATAGGACTTTGTCATATATTCTTATTGTGGAAATCGAGTGCAACCAGTCATATAAATTTATGGTATTAGAATTTAATATTAATTATTTGCTTAAAAAGTCAATGTGCAAGGCGATCATTCTTTTCTTTGATTCATCACTTAGCAACACATTTATTTATCAAATATAAATGTATTACACATACATGTAAAATAATTTTTAACTGATATATAATATTCAAGGTTAACATTCTTTATCTTTACACTTACATACAACGAACTTGCAGCTGAAGAAAATAGTGCCAGTACACACATATTTCATGGTGCATACTGTGGACATTACAATCAATGCATCTATCTGTATTCTGATCTCATGAAGTATTGTCGCATATTTTTTTTACATATATTACTTGTATATTACCCTTCAGGTTCTCAGCAAATATCTATAGCTGGCAGCAACTTCGGCTCAACACAAGGAACGGTGACACTTGGAGAGACGGAGCTCACCATTGTGTCCTGGAGCAATACCGCCATTGTGGCCACTACTCCAGTCCCGACCACTCCAGGCATGGGGCAGCTACTCAGTGTAACTGTGCCAGGTGTAGGATGGGCATATCAGGGGTAAGATTTGTAAATACATTTATATGTTTCTTCAAATATAAACGTATATATATTTCACACATATATTACCCAGAAGTATTTGTGGTGTTTATTTTATATTAGTGGGAACTATTTATTTAGGACAGTACTTGCATTAAAAAACTCTTACTGTTATTTACTCTCCAGGACGTGTTTAAATTACGTTTGTTTTAAAGAAATACTATTTAAAATTTACATCTATGTAAATACATAAATGCATATTAGAAATACCGCTAAGAGATACTCAATTAAGACACAAATTCAAATGTTTAAAATGTTAATCAAAACTTTTACCTAAGTTCAGTTTCCTTGACTTTACAAGGATCAAATATGATTAAATATAATGGGAAAAAAGAAGTGAACTACAATCGTAAAATATTAAAAAATCTAAACATTTGTAAATTGTATTTATCACATGGTTCCCCTTGATTTCAATTCAATAGACCCATAATATATTTTGTTATATTGCACTAGTCATAATGCAGATCTTCTCATACCACTATTTCTCCAAGAATTGTTGTTAAATTTTGTAAAATTGTATATCAGCTACTAAAAATGTGTGACTAAAAGAATCTGACACAGATTGCCTGTATTGCAGAGCTGCATAATGATTGATGAGTTTTATTTTGTTTTATATAATCAATAATATTCCTAGGGAAAAAAAATTCAAATGAAAATTAAATAATTTAGTTGAATTATAAATGATAGGTTTAAGGTCAGGGTCAGAATGATGTTGATGTTTATGTGTTTTACTTTTGTTTTTCAGATCTAGCCGCCCAGCTCTTGATGTCCCACTAGTCTTAAATGGTATCCAGCCGGAGGCTGGGTCCATGTATGGAGGCACCACCCTCACTCTGCAGGGAGCCGGCTTTGGTACAGACAGGGATGCCATTGAGGTATGTCTCAACCATTCTTCCCAACCTAACCCTTTTTTTATATATGCTTTCTACCACCCCTTCATCATTATGTCCTCTGTTCTTGCTTCTTGTTTTCTCTTTTCTTTCTCAATTATTCTCAAATTGTACCATTTTTTTTCTTCCTTCTTATTTTATCATCTTTTTCCTTACCGATACAGATAAAGTTGCCATTGAGGTAAAGCAACCATTCATCATGACTGGCACTGCCTTTTAACCACATTGTAAATTTTCATTAGAGTTTGTCATTTGTACTTAATTTTCCTCATTTGTTCCCTCGATCTTCTTCCGCATATTTGTATTTTCATTTTCTTAAGGGTACTGAAAACGTCACCATTGAGGTATGCAACCATTCTCATCCTCAGCCTACATTCTCATTTTCTTCGTGTCTGTTTTTTTAATGGTAACTTTTATCATCGTTTTAAAGAGAAAGAAACCTTTGAGGTAATATCGATCAAGGTTTACTCTCCTCACACATTTATTCTCATTTATCCTCCTCCAAAGAAATGTTAAAAGGAATGCAGTTCTAGGCAACATGCCCTTCGCTCCAATAAGTAGAATATGGATAAAGTGACTATGCATCCTGGCATATTTCCAGCCATATATTTATGTAACAAATTAGTATTACGTTCCTTTATAATTTCATTATAAAAGAATCACCATTTTTGATATGCAGCTACATACCATTGACCAATTACATAAAGACGGTCTTTTTTTCAGTTAGATAAAAAATATTCAAAAATTTCTTAAGATTATTGTATATGTAAGAGATTCATGTGTTTTAAAATGAAACTGAAGAAATTGTTTAAAACCTTAAGAAAAATGTCAGTTTTCAGGAAACTTTCATAGTTTAAGTGGGAAAAAACTAAGCTTATTTATGAAGATGATCTCTAATGCACAAAAACATTATGTATATTACATGCATACTTTTGTCTTTATCAATAGGCCTCCGTTGGAGACTGGGACTGTGAAGTTACGGCAGTGACGAACACCAGGATAGAATGTCAGTTGGAGAGCACCTCCCAAACTCATCACGTCTACAACAATGGCACGACTGATTGTAAGTCAGTGTTGTTATATCTTGCATGTTGATCATGCCTACAACAACAGCACAACTGATTGTAAGTCAGTGTTGTTATATCTTGCATGTTGATCATGCCTACAACAACAGCACAACTGATTGTAAGTCAGTGTTGTTATATCTTGCATGTTGATCATGCCTACAACAACAGCATGACTGATTGTAAGTCAGTGTTGTTATATCTTGCATGTTGATCATGCCTACAACAACAGCACAACTGATTGTAAGTCAGTGTTGTTATATCTTGCATGTTGATCATGCCTACAACAACAGCACAACTGATTGTAAGTCAGTGTTGTTATATCTTGCATGTTGATCATGCCTACAACAACAGCACAACTGATTGTAAGTCAGTGTTGTTATATCTTGCATGTTGATCATGCCTACAACAACAGCACAACTGATTGTAAGTCAGTGTTGTTATATCTTGCATGTTGATCATGCCTACAACAACAGCATGACTGATTGTAAGTCAGTGTTGTTATATCTTGCATGTTGATCATGCCTACAACAACAGCACAACTGATTGTAAGTCAGTGTTGTTATATCTTGCATGTTGATCATGCCAACAACAACAGTACAACTGATTGTAAGTCAGTGTTGTTATATCTTGCATGTTGATCATGCCTACAACAACAGTACAACTGATTGTAAGTCAGTGTTGTTATATCTTGCATGTTGATCATGCCTACAACAGCAGCACAACTGATTGTAAGTCGGTGTTGTTATATCTTGCATGTTGATCATGCCTACAACAACAGTACAACTGATTGTAAGTCAGTGTTGTTATATCTTGCATGTTGATCATGCCTACAACAACAGCACGACTGATTGTAAGTCAGTGTTGTTATATCTTGCATGTTGATCATGCCTACAACAGCAGTACAACTGATTGTAAGTCAGTGTTGTTATATCTTGCATGTTGATCATGCCTACAACAGCAGCACAACTGATTGTAAGTCAGTGTTGTTATATCTTGCATGTTAATCATGCCTACAACAACAGCATGACTGATTGTAAGTCAGTGTTGTTATATCTTGCATGTTAATCATGCCTACAACAACAGCATGACTGATTGTAAGTCAGTGTTGTTATATCTTGCATGTTGATCATGCCTACAACAACAGCACAACTGATTGTAAGTCAGTGTTGTTATATCTTGCATGTTGATCATGCCTACAACAACAGCATGACTGATTGTAAGTCAGTGTTGTTATATCTTGCATGTTAATCATGCCTACAACAACAACACGACTGATTGTAAGTCAGTGTTGTTATATCTTGCATGTTGATCATGCCTACAACAACAGCACGACTGATTGTAAGTCAGTGTTGTTATATCTTGCATGTTGATCATGCCTACAACAACAGCACAACTGATTGTAAGTCAGTGTTGTTATATCTTGCATGTTGATCATGCCTACAACAACAGCACAACTGATTGTAAGTCAGTGTTGTTATATCTTGCATGTTGATCATGCCTACAACAACAGCACAACTGATTGTAAGTCAGTGTTGTTATATCTTGCATGTTGATCATGCCTACAACAACAGCACAACTGATTGTAAGTCAGTGTTGTTATATTTTGCATGTTGATCATGCCTACAACAACAGCACGACTGATTGTAAGTCAGTGTTGTTATATCTTGCATGTTGATCATGCCTACAACAACAGCACAACTGATTGTAAGTCAGTGTTGTTATATCTTGCATGTTAATCATGCCAACAACAACAGCACAACTGATTGTAAGTCAGTGTTGTTATATCTTGCATGTTCATCATGCCTACAACAACAGCACAACTGATTGTAAGTCAGTGTTGTTATATCTTGCATGTTGTTCATGCCTACAACAACAGCACGACTGATTGTAAGTCAGTGTTGTTATATCTTGCATGTTAATCATGCCAACAACAATGGCACGACTGATTGTAAGTCAGTGTTGTTATATCTTGCATGTTAATCATGCCAACAACAATGGCACGACTGATTGTAAGTCAGTGTTGTTATATCTTGCATGTTAATCATGCCAACAACAATGGCACGACTGATTGTAAGTCAGTGTTGTTATATCTTGCATGTTGATCATGCCTACAACAACAGCACGACTGATTGTAAGTCAGTGTTGTTATATATTGCATGTTGATCATGCCTACAACAACAGCACGACTGATTGTAAGTCAGTGTTGTTATATCTTGCATGTTGATCATGCCTACAACAGCAGCACAACTGATTGTAAGTCAGTGTTGTTATATCTTGCATGTTGATCATGCCTACAACAGCAGCACAACTGATTGTAAGTCAGTGTTGTTATATCTTGCATGTTGATCATGCCTACAACAGCAGCACGACTGATTGTAAGTCAGTGTTGTTGTATCTTGCATGTTGATCATGCCTACAACAACAGCACAACTGATTGTAAGTCAGTGTTGTTATATCTTGCATGTTGATCATGCCTACAACAACAGTACAACTGATTGTAAGTCAGTGTTGATGTATCTTGCATGTTGATCATGCCTACAACAACAGTACAACTGATTGTAAGTCAGTGTTGTTATATCTTGCATGTTGATCATGCCTACAACAACAGTACAACTGATTGTAAGTCAGTGTTGTTATATCTTGCATGTTGATCATGCCTACAACAATGGCACGACTGATTGTATGTCAGGGTTGTTATATCTTGCATGTTGATCATGCCTACAACAGCAGCACGACTGATTGTAAGTCAGGGTTGTTATATTTTGCATGATGGGCATTAATTCAGGTTTGATGTTGTGAGTTCTTATAAGATAGGTATTACTCTTATAGACAATGGTAGTTGCATTACATCTTATTTTATATATACTTTAACATATATAGGATTGCACAATGTATTACAAATGCATAACTCAATGGGTAGAATTAAGTGTGGACATGATTTATTTTCATAAGAGAGACGTGAAAGCCTTTACCCCTCAATGCATAAACTGCATATAGATCTATATTCTTTGCCACATTGATAAAGCCACCATATTGGATGTAGAAAAGCACACCCATTTTGATGAAAGAATAAGTGTTCTTTTTATTTAACTGAAAGTATTTAATCATATTGTTCCACGGCTGATATATTTGACATGACAAGTAGCCTAAATTGTAGTGGAGTGGTGTGGGGTGGAGTGGAGAGGTTTTTGCAGTCTAAACCCACTAAAATATAAAGCTTTCCTAACAATTTTTTTGATTCAGGTATCAATTTTTCATTATGCATTGTCAAAAGATAGTTCAAGCAGGCATTGTTTGTAATTATTATTTTTACAGTAACATATTCAGCCATTTTCGTTATTGTTATATGCAGAGTAGCATTTCAATGGAAACCATCAGAATAATTCGCCAGGGTCTCTCTGAAATAAAACATACAAAATGATAACATTCTTCCAGTGTACCACATTCATTACCTGACATTTTAAACTGGACTTGAACAATTAAATGCTTATCAACATGGTCCCTTACAAAACTATAGAGTTTTTTGTGTGTTCACATTCTTGAAAAGATAGACACAATTTTAAATATTTTACAGTTTTATTGTTAAATCTCATTATTTTTGGAATATTTAAGAAATTTTAAGTTATACTTAAGTTATGTTTTTTTTAGCAACCCTTGTATTTATTTCACATTCTTTTCCCAGTCGGCATCTACTATGCGTTCAACACTCTGCAGCTTGACATATCTGTTGGAGACACTGTTGTGTTCCACTGGACCACCCCTCAGTTTGTGTATGAGGTTGCCCACGGAATATACCAGGTGGCTAATGCTACGTCAGAAGAACAACTGCCAGGCGGCTTCGGAGTGACAGAGAAATCCGCCAATGGTCAGTTCATGTATACGTCAACTGTTTTTATAATGACCGTTATGTAATTATTTTTTTGGAACAGGAACAAAAAAGTGAGCCTCCACAAGAATTTGCACAACAGATTTCCCAATTACTAGCGGGTGGCTTTTTTAACTGAGTTATATAGGCTCTTTGTACAAAAAACCAGTGAAACTTCTACTTGCTTCTCTACTTATGTAATAAAATTCACCTTGAATCTCACCCCTGTTTCTATGCTACAGCCCCTTTGCACATCACACCACCAATACCAGTGAGTCCCTCTACCAATTCAGCTATTATAGAGCTTCTGTGAAAAGAACAAGTGAAGCTGCTAAAATAATATTATTTAAATATGTTCTTTAAGAGGTCCCTGATCCGAAGTTATAACACATAGCTTTAGTCTGAGATCATACCCAAGAATCTGATTGGCTGAATATTAAATAAATTTTGAAATCTGACCAATCATAGGCTTGTCCATGATCTCAACCTCCATGTCAAAGTTAAATTTCCCTTTGATTCAGGTGGTCTCATTTTTTTAATGTAATTCTCGTAAATGTGAAACTTTGCGCAAATAAATTTATTGGTGTCCTTTATTATCATAGTTGAAAAGGAGTTAATACACATGCAGGAGAAAATATGATGTCACAAAGATTTTGATGTCTTTGATTATTGCAACATACAGCTTATAAAGATTTGTATAAAATCTTCTTCCAACACTGTATGCATAATATTTACGACATTTATTTATGGCAGTTTTGAACATTACATTTATTAGACCAAGTGTGATCAATTATTTGCATCACAATTTTGCATCTCTCACTTGAATCCAACCACATTGTAAATGTATGTCCAGGCCTCTTTAAGACAAGATCAAAATGTGCTTTTAATTTTAACTTTTTCAATGTTTATGAAGTTAAATGTCATTCATAATTCAGTTAAAACTTCTATGTGTATCAAGATTTAAGTTGTAAATGTGTAATGTCTCATGTATGTACACTTTGCTAAAAATGGACAATCCAATCTAATGTCTCCATGTTTAAGTTAAACTACTTCAGATGCTCATGAGTTAAGCTAACATTTTTATCACTGTCACAACTGACCATGTTCTCAGGTCAATTCAGCTGGACATTCAACGAACCTGGCGAGAAGTTTGTGTGGAGCGGGTATGTAGACAAATACAACATTAAGAACTACCGCATGAGGATCGAAGTCTCACCGCCAGAACCCTCGCTGGGACAGGTGGCGCTCTCTGTTGCAGGGCAAACAGCATCTTATAACACCAACTCAGGTTAGTTAGTAATTAAACTTAGTGGTAGGGATTTTTGTTATTTGTCTAGTACATGTTTTTGTCTTTTTTCAGCATAAAATGATACAAAAACAATTATTTGTTTGCATAATATTTTATGTTTACTTAACATTTGAAAATAGTCCATTTACCAAGATGTAATATAATAAGCACATATACATTCACCATCATGCACCAATAATATTGCTTTCAGACACACTTACACTCACACCTACAAACATACATACACATTAACATTCTATACAAATATTCATCTTTCTTACTAGAAGATCTTTTGCCATATAAGTTATAACTAAAAGAAAAATATAAACAAGCAATAATTGAATTTCACATACTACTAAACCATTTTACTTTAAAGTTGCTGTTACATTAAGTGGTAATACATACACCCATGGTACCCATTGGCAAGGGGTCAAGTCTCGGATTTGTTACTTATCTGACCCCTTGGCCGTTCAACTCATTGACTCGAGGTCCAGTCATGCGAAATACTTAATATGAGAAGGTCTTCCAACTGACCTGAGGTGCACTGGTGGTTCTACCCATGTCTCTCAAATAAATAGACGTCGCTTTAATTGCCATTGAAAATATGCCAAGCTAAAGCTAAGGTAAACTCTCAGGTAACTTACTAATAACATACATGTATGATTCTTTGTTAATGATTCATTTCATTAAGCAAAACTTTGCAAACATTTGTATACAACATTTACAAAGTTCACTTATTGTGATTATCAATTTCCAATACATTTTACCAAAAAAGACCATAAATGCAGTGGGTAAGCTTTACACTGATCAATTCAAATAAAATTACAAAAATTACTCCTTACAGAAATAACGAGTACACAGTTTAGTAGTGATCTCGAGAACGCATGTATCAAATTTCATATGTATTAAAAATACAATTTGAACCTTTTCAGGGAAAACACTTTTCAAGCTATCTTTGACCCTATTTTGTTATATATTTTCAGGTGCAACACCCTTGGCCCCTGTAGGTAGCTGCACACCTCTGACAAGTGACTTTGCTGGCTGCACACCTGTCAGCCTTACTCCAGATGACACTTCAGTCTTTAACTTCCATTTCTCGGAATGCAGGTCTCCCATCGTCACAGCTATAACCATCCCAAGTGCAACCACAAACCCACGGGCCGCTACTGCAGCAACTCTACTCGCGATCACTGGATCAGGTTTTGCAGACACTGACTGTGCCAATACTGCTATGATTGGCGATTGCGACTGTCTGCCATCCGCTGGCTCATCATCCACAACTGGTTTCCAGTGCTCAATTGACGACTCATGTGACTACCCCATTGGTGAGCTTCTTCCAGTCACAGTTGGTGTCAACAACTATGGAAACGCCCTGGTCCAGATAAGCCAAGTAGCAGACAGATCTGTAGGCTATGTTCCTGCACTTGAATCCATCACACCAAGCTCAGGATCATCCTCGGGTGGAACTAGAATAACCCTTGCCGGATCAGATCTGAAAGAAGTATCACTTGTGACCGTAAATGGCATTGCTGCGATCAACTGTAACTACGGAGCTGAGATTCTGGAGTGCACCACACCTGTCAGTTCATCCGGTGAAGTTGCCGTGTCTTCTTCATTTGGTCCTGGCGTCTGTTCTGGCAGCTGTGTATACACCTACAGTGCCACGAACACACCAACAGTAACCGCAGTCAACCCGACCAGTGTTAGCGCAGCTACCACCCTAACCATCGGCGGCACTCTGTTCCCTTCATCAGCTTCATCAATGACTGTTGACATCGGTTCAGCGCCATGTACCAACATTGTCATCGTCTCTCCTACAGAGTTCACATGTGATGTTTCAGCCATTGCTGCAGGAAACAATAAGATCAATGTCAATGTTGCAGGGTATGGCAGCGCGTCTACAACTCATACAGTCACTGGTGTACCAAGCATCAATGCACCAACCCCATCCACTGGCAGTGTCCATGGTAACACAACAGTAACATTCACCGGTCATGGTTTCTATGGCACTACAACGGTAACTGATGGTTCTGCGAACATCTGCTTGGAGGTCATTGTTGTCGACTTCACCACACTTAAATGTGTAACAGAGCCACACGCAGCGGCTGTAGTCACTGTCACTGTCACATCCCACGGACAAACATTCTCTACAGTGCAATACGAGTTTGCTGACAGTGCCAGCCCAACTGTGACCAGTTTGAATCCAACCTCTGGCGTTGCTGGCGATTCCCTTACTTTAACTGGTACGTCGTTCAGCACAAATTCCGCACAGGTAACTGTCACTGTTGGAGATGCTGATTGCTCCGTTGACAGCGCAACTGATACTTCAATTACATGTACGTTAGGATCCCAGCCAAGTGGAGACCACTCTGTGCTGGTTACCATCGCAGGCAAAGGCATCTCTAATGACGATCAGGTGTTCACTTATCAACATAAAGTCACAGGAATTAGTCCAGCCTCTGGTAAGTTTCTTTGATATTTTCTTCTAGAGGGTTCTCAGCACCACCACCACCACCATTGTTATAATTGTCGTCATGGTCGTCATCATCATCGCCATCCTCCTCCTCTTCCTCCTCACAAAAATCATCATCATCATCATCATCATCATCATCATCATCATCATCATCATTATCATCATCATCATCATCATCTTCATCGTCATTATCATCATCATCATAACAACAGCATCATTGGCTTATTTATAGGTAGAAAGATTAAATAAATTATTTATGAATTTTGAGACTGTAGGCCTGACTGCTTTAAAGAAAGATGATCACCCAATTAAAGTTATTTTCATAACAGAGAACCATATTGTAGTAATTCATTTATGTTGTCCCAAAATGATTGCATTTTTGTATTTGTTTTTGTATTAGTTTTTTACTTTTGTCATTGTTAGAATGTCTCTTTCAACCAAAGCAAAAGTGGATAAAAATCATCATATTTTTGTTTATGTACAGGCTAGAACAGCTAGAATGGATCTCCTTTTCTGGAGTAATAACACAATTTGAACATTAATCACAAAAGAAAGGCAGGACTACATTGAATATCACCTTTGTCCACTATTAGGTGATGCTGGCGGTAACCAGGTTCTGTCAATTACTGGGTCAGGATTTACCTCTGCAAGCACCATTACAGTCTGTGGCCAGCCATGTCCAGTATCCATAGCAACCACAACCTCACTGACGTGCATCACACCAAATGGTGCAGGTGAGCTTTATGTTACAAAGAACCATAGTGTAATTATTACAATGAAATTGCAAATATTAACAGAAATACAGTACAACTTTCAAATCATCATTATTTAAATGAAAATACTAATAATTGATCATGTTGCAAATATACTAGCAAAATTTGGGAAAAGAGACACACCAGAAGAGAAGATACACCAGTCCCCGCCTTGGCCATTCTGAAGATCTGTATGATATTCAAATTCTTTATTACAGACCTGATTGGCCAGGCGTGTTCAGTGGTTGTGACCGAAGATGGTAGATCAGTGACTGCTGGTGACACCTATAGCTTCACAGCAAGCTCCGCCCCAGTTATCACAGGTCTGAATCCAGCCAATGGTGGTACTGGTGGTGGAACATCCCTCACCATTACTGGGACTGGCTTCACGTATGTATTTACAATATTACCCATTCTATAAAATTAATATCTTAATAGGAAATTTGTCATCTGTATATTCATCCACAGTCATAAAAAATATGTATACACACATTTTATTTTATACATACTACATGTACTACAATCTGATGTGGTATCGCTGGTGAAACAGCCCTCACCAACACAGTAACTGGCTTCTCTCATATATTGACACTATGGTCCATGCTGCAACATTTTATGTTAAGGCCCAAATTAACAAAAAAATACTGACCTTAGAACTCTTTCTATGCATTTCAGGAAACTACATCTTCAGAGTTTATAAACATACATGTCTAGAACTTTGCTCTTATAGTGCTATTTTGAGTTGATACTCATATCAAAGCTAATAAAAAAGTCTTGTTTTCTGAAATAAAGTCAAACTTTAAGTCAAAACTCTGTTGCTCAAACATGTGATCACTAGAATTCATGGGTTCGGTAGAACTTATCGGCTGCTTCCTTGGTTTTGTCCTTATTTCTGTATATTAGTTAGTTCTATCTTGATTGCTAGAACACCAGTTCGCTGGGTAATTAGAACTTTTTTATTGTCCCTTGGCTGTTTGAGCGACCAAGGTTTGACTGTACAAATGGTGACATAAGTTTAAATCCTGACCATGGCTTGAGAATGGTTGGTGGTTATCGGCCTAAAAGCTCAGTGAAAACTTTGGCATCCTGCATATTACATAAACGTTGTACGCACAGGGTTCACACATACAGTAATAGATAATTACCATTAGATTGTGGTACTGGCAGTGGAACAATCCTCCCCTGTTCTCTATACATGATCCTTCAGCATGGCTTTTATGTAACGCATGTTTTTTGCTATTTCTGATACAAACCACAATAATGGGCTTAACATATGTGCAGGTACGTGTATTTTCACCTGAAAGACAGTAATCTAATGTAAATATATTTAAGGCATTTATATAAAAAGAATAACAAACTGTATTTGAATTGATTTTACTCACTGGCAGATCCAGGAAATTTTGATGGGGGGCAGGATATGAATCAATTCATTTTATAGCATTTAATACTTGATATGTATTAACAGTAAGGTACCTTACCTATGACCTAAGCAGCCAACAGACAA
This sequence comes from Sinonovacula constricta, assembly GCA_007844125.1. NCBI lineage: Eukaryota > Metazoa > Mollusca > Bivalvia > Cardiida > Solecurtidae > Sinonovacula > Sinonovacula constricta. The sequence goes on from CM017560.1 coordinate 41,224,954, forward strand.
AATTTACTTTAAAAGCTTACATTAATGTGTTTTCACAACTCCCTCCCCCTGCCCCCAGCCCGATCTCTGATGTTACTGTCTTGTGATTAATGCTGCTTCGTACGTTTTGACAGCCGAAGTCCAGGGTAACACTTCATTTTAGCCTTGTATCCTTAAAACATATTCTTTTTCTGTAACACCAACCAAAGTGTGTACATTTACATGTATGATGACATGACTATGTTTCCCGTTTCGACACACTTGGCCATTTTCCCTTTTGACTCACGCTATTAGGCCAATGGAAATGCACATGTGAACTCATTGCACCAACCTAACAAGTACAGGTACCACGTTGTTTCCATGTTGTATTCTTTCCATGGTCCATGATTTACTGTTTACATAAATGTCAGATTGAAACTGGTCTATAAGATCAATCATAACAGAATCACCCAAAGACATAAACATAAAAGTGTTTGAATTGTTTGAAAATACCTCGCTCTGTTGATCTGGTGATTGTATGAGCCTGACTATAACTGGGATTGGTTTCGCATGTTTCTTTTCATACCAAGGTTTATTGTACACAATTTATTTAAGGCTCAATCTTGTTCCGATTTTACAAAAATTTTGGGCTTGAGGCTAAGCATGATCTTGGAAATCTGGTTGGCTATTATTTGAATTTAGCTCAAAATAAGACCAATCAGATGCTTAAGAATGGTATCAAACTCAGCCATGGAGTTTTATGACCTTGGATGCATATCTTATTGCTTAATTACATTATTCTTTAACTAACCAATGGAATTCTAATGAAACAATACGGTAAGAGGTGTAATTCCTTTTAATGCTTATTTTTTCAGAGACCCAATGACTGTATCCATTGCCGGTGTGTCATGTTCTGTAACATCTGTCACCTCAACTGAGATAGTCTGCACCACAGGTAGCCAGTCCGGGACAATTTCTGCTGATGTTGTAGTGTCTGATTCATCAGGGATACGAGCCGTTTATGTGAGTATCAATTGGTAGAAAAAAACATGCAAATATTAGAGTAATAAAAAGCAAATTAACTGCAAAACATCTTAATATAGAAAACTGGGAAAGCAGTATTTACCATTGTTAATTTAACCAGAAACATTGTTTACAACTCTAAACAATTAATGTGACTTACATTATTTATGTTCTTATAAAATATTCACTCCATGTGTTTGACCTACTTTCTGTATCTGTCTGCAAATATTATTTATGTTCTTGTAAAATATTAACTCCAAGTGTTTGAACTACTTTCTGCATTTGTCTGCGATAGAGTGGTGAAGCTGCCAGGTTTACTTATGTTGACAACTGGAGTTCCGTGTATACCTGGGGTGCAATAAGTCTGCCAGCGGAAGGAGAGATGGTGGTGATCGGACCAGGTCACGTGATCATTCTGGACACGGATACACCAATCTTGGGCATGCTGCTGATTGATGGTTAGTACCATTTAAAATAGTTCTCTTTGGAGTCCTTTCCGAAAAGATAGAAATAATTAATATAAGAACTGCGTATATTACCCATACTACACAGTTCTTATCTAAAGAGCTCGATTGTAAAAATAAGAAGGTGGCCTGTTTCATCGAGGTCTTAGAGCGTGATATTTATAGATAGTTTCCATGTGATTTCATAGGCACTGATAAGACAGTTCAAGGCAACCATCTTTTAAGGCAGAAGTTAATGCAGGCAGAAATCTGGAAGTATGTGCTTTGTTAAACTCACCACTGTGTTTTTATTTTTCAATTTATTTTACTGAATTTTATATCAAATTTAACAGCTTTTCTTAAGTATTTTAAATATCAAAACTATATTTAGTTCAAAAATAGAAAACATACAACCAAAAAGCTACCCTGTTCATTTTGTTTAAAGATGAGCCAATAATTTTATTTAATTCTGTTTATAAATCCTTTGTGCATTTAAAAATATTGTATTTTAAAAATCTCAAGTGCTTTCCAATGGTGTATAGCTTTTAATTTTTGGACACAAATGAAGAAAATAAAATTTACACTTCTATATAATTCACCTGAAAATCTCTTAAGTCGCCATCAAAGATGGCTGCCAAGATAAGGAATCTTTACTGATGTGGAAACTATCTGTACTTAGACCAGATATGTAGATGCTGGTCAGAATTGATAAACAGTATCCATTGAATTTTGTCTGAACACTGTTAACATTTCTTAGACTTTTACCGTACACCAGGATGCTTGTCAGTATTTTCTTTTGTTCTTTGTATCACTAGATTATAGTTGGTCGTTTATATTTAAAAACTTAATCTGTTGATACCTTGATTGTAATCATAATATTAACCTTTAAAATACAGGACTTTTCTTGCTGTTTCTGTTGCCAAAGTCATCTAAATAAATACCTTATGCTTTATCATTACTCAACTAAATGGATTTTATGAATTTGTTTTTTCATTTTAGTTTGAGCTTTTATTAACAGTTTAACAGTATCTTATTAATTGTTTTGCAGGAGGAACCCTTATTTTTGCAGAAATGGATGTTACTCTAAGAGCCAAGATCATATTTATCAACAATGGCGGTATATTCCAGGTATAAATTAGCAATGATCTAAATTTCAGAATTAGGATATAAATTTCACCGGCAAGTTTGCGTGATCTCGTGCCCAAAATACCACGTTTTTAGTTCCGATTTTCTGATAAGTATTAATAAAAGTAGTAATAATTTAATCAGCAAGGCTGTAGTACTGAGATACACACTATAACAGACAATACTAATTTCAGAAAATAAAATATAATAATGGACATTGAAATACAACTACTGGTGCACCAACCATGCTTTTCTGACTTAGCCCCTATTGACTTTCAGGATTTTACTCTAATTTAAGGCCTATCTTTGAAGGCAGAATCTCAGCAGTCTCCAAGAAATGTTCCAGGTGACTAGGGTTGGATTTTCAATCTTTAGATAGTCAGTGGTACAAGGACTCATTCTCTATGGAGAGCTTTAGCATCGCTTGTGATTATCTCAAAAACTGCAATGCTCACTTGATCTGTGATGACTGACTTGTTTTGACATGGGGCACTGTATAATGCCTTTAGTATGTAACTAATTATGTGTATAGATTTACATTTTCTTACAGATTTCAATAAAAGTTACATGTGTGTAGTATCTATGCGACGTCATATATGTGCAAAGTATCACTTAATTTTATCGAGAGGTTTGATTTTTATCACAAAATTCCACAAACTTATCGAAGTACCCTTGTACATCATCATTGATTGTTAGTATATAGACATGATAAAATTAGATAATTCCAATACTAGAAATAGACCATAAAAATTATTTGATTTATTTCCTGGCTTTAAGCTTATGCTTTCAGTGGTGTCTTGGCTGTTGCACAATAGGTGATCTTTTTTGTCTAGTTTATATTTGGACTGGCTCTCATTCTCAATGGTTCTTTGACTGACTCTTGTGTTTCAGATCGGTACCCAAGACAGACCTTTCATGCACAAGGCAGTGATTGAGCTGTACGGGGACAGAAATGATCCAGTGTTGCCTATCTATGGTAACAAGGGAATTTTCCTCCGAGAGGGACACATCAATTTCTTTGGTAAATATGATCTTGTTCTATTTCAGCTTTTACAATAATAATTATATTATGTCAGAGTCATGGAAGCATGTCATATTCAGGATGGCATTTGCTAGTAATGCTGTTAACCCTATCTGTATACTATACACTTGGCATGATACATTGTATTTAGCTCCGCTCTGGAGAGCAGTGAATCTTATTGAATGCATTTTTATGAGGACGACAGCATAACCGGCAAAAACAAGATACCGCAGATATTCTGTGAGACCTTGTACAGAGAAAAGAACTGAATATTCCACTTAAAAGCCTAGGTTTGTATAGCTTTTACTAAAAAAAATAAAGGAGACTGTAATACAAGTTCATAGCTTTTTGGCAAGGTCTTGTTTAACAAAAGAAATTGAGTACTGTGATGTTAATAATGCAGCTTGCAGTTATAGATGCAGCAAACAACAAGAAAAAAGTAAAGTAGCAGATTGTCTAGTTGCCGTTAGAGCTACGGTGTGTGACTCTCACCTTTTAATGTAATGAATGGAAAGTGCGGGAGACCATTTGATACACAGAATAATCATCTTTTAATCTAAAGCACATGCTCTCTGCCGCACCATGGATGTCTTACATCCGTGGTCTTTCTTGTTGCTTGAACTGTTTTATTTATAACATAGCAAAGTTGTGTGGATAACATGAATTATAAAACCAATTGTTTTTCAAGGCGAAGAAAAAATGCCAACATGGGTGGAACTGGCCCAGACAGCAGCTGCTGGCGATACGACCCTTCACTTGACGGTAAGTTTTCGACTGTTAAGTTTCATGTTTACTGTCATTTTTACAAAATAATACCTTTGGTCATTTACCATTGTAAAACACATCTATGACAAAGACAACATAGTAATGGCAAAGATAATGAAAATTACGTTAATGATGTCAGTAACGAAGACACAGAAATAGTGACACCGATGATGATGATGATGATGATGATGGATGATGATGATGATGATGATGATGATGCTGCTGCTGATAATAAACATATTATTAATACAAAGAAACGTGCAGTGAACGTTGAACAAGTATACGAAATATAACTGGTATTTTTTACTGTTTTCAGGAAGCAGTGGACACCTGGCATGTGGGAGACAAGATAGTGGTAGCCCCAACCGGGGATCATACGTCACAGGGGGAAACAGAGGAACACGAGATTGCAACCATCTCTGCTGACAAGCTGTCAATCACACTTGTCGACCCTCTTGCCTACACTCATTTAGGAGAAGAAGAAACATACGAGTAAAAATATGTTTATACGTATTTTCTTGGTACAAAACAAAAAGAATAGCCTGCTGACCTCTTGTGAGCTGGCGTTTCTATCAAGACTCCTGTCTAGAATCTTTAACCACCAAACAATAGCTGGAAGTGGATTTAATAAACATAATTGTGTATCTAAGAATAGTTCTTTTATCATAAGAGAAGATAAATATTCACACATTTTCTTTTTATGTTTTGCTCAATACACCAACCTATAAGCCTCACTACCTCACTTACTGAGAATTTTTCTGCATATTAGGGTGAAATATCACCTCTCTTATCTTGTATACCTTGTGCTAGTATGGACTAAGCTATGTTAGAATTTCTTTCCAATCTAAACATTTTTTATTCTATAATTTGATTTTTTACTTCCCTACCGATTTGTTGATATGTGAACTCTGTTTTAGTATGCCATGCATATTGAGACTTTCCATACGTTTCACAACCTCTTGCAGGCTAAGTTTAAATGCCAGTATTTTCTTTTACAATTTAAATAACCGATGATAAGTTATATACTATTATTATAAGTTCCAAGTATGTACGCATGCAAGTAGGTGACATGTCATATATACATATATTAGCTAGTCACATGTTTGTCTAAGCAACTGTCAAAAATATACTTTTATAACAAAAAACAACATATTATTATTTAATTGATATTTTGCTTATTGTAAATTATAGGTTTTAAATTTTTTATACGATCAAACCGCCATTTAGAGATATTTTTAGACATTTTCACAGTTCATTAAAGTCAATCTTATGTCACTTATTATTCACTATTTCGATTGTTTGAGCATCAGCTCTGTGTACACAAGGCCCTGGGTTCGATCCCAGGCCGCAACAATCCAAAGTCATTAAAAATGGTAGTGGTATAGCTCCCTTGCTAACGCCCAAGCAAATATAAAGGTAGTTCCACGACTAGTTGGCCTGGTGTCTGGATAATGTTACTGGGTATGGTATCATCTCTAGATAACTGAAATACAGTTGATAGGACGATTAACCCATTAAACAAATGTTCATTTTTTTCAAAGGACACCGTTGGGCACCAAGACGTTCCATTTCCGTGCTGAGGTAGGAATTCTTACCAGGACAATCCATGTGCGAGGCATGGATAATCCCGACTTTAGGCAGGCTGTCGAGGCTTGTCCTGATGGATTTGACACAGGTATGAATTAAGATGGTACCTACCGGTACAAAAAAACGGTACAAACTACCTACATAAAGACATATCAAAGGAACTACATAGGAAACATAACATAGAATAAAATATACATAGGAACATAACATAGAATTAGTACATACATAAGCAACATACCATAGTTAATAAAACCTACCTACATGCTGGGAATATAACACCGTATCTGAACATGTACCTACATAGGAAACACAACATAGCATTAGTATATATATAGAAATCAAAACATAGTATTGGTACATATACAGAAAACTATATAGGAAACATAACATATAAGAAGTATTATGTAGTATCAGTTTATACATTGGGAACATAACAATGGAAACATAATGTTGGTTCTTAGCTAAGAAATGCAACATAGTAGTACCATAACTATAGGGAGCATAACACAGTTTTGTTATCTAGCTTAGAAACATAGTATCACATAGGACACAAAACATAGTTTTGGCACATACATAGAAAACAGATTATAGCTTCAGTATTAAGCTAAGAAATATAACACAGTTATGGTTCTTACATCGGAAATAACAATACCTATATAGAAAGTAGAAGTACCATCATAAAAATAATGTCAGTAACATAGTGTCAGTACATAAATGGGAAACAACAAAGTATGGGTATATACATAAGACAAATAACAGTAAAACATACAATAAAACCACTCCAAAAGGTACCTCTGACCAGCAACAACCTCTAAGCAGCAAAATTTATCGACCATTAGTTTTCAGTGCATTTAAGCCTCTTAGCAGCACCACCTCTCAGTAAAGGTAAATGACCATTCAGATATGTCCCTAAAGGCTGTGATAACCTCTGCTGAGCACCACCTGGGGGCTACTTAAGAAGTATCACACTTTTGCATTGATAAAGAATCCTCGAATCATCTGATTGAGATCAACTTTTTAATCCAATGTTAAACTAAACATGGCCAAAATGTTTGCCTGCAAGAAATCTTGGGTGAGTTAGTAACAAGGTTATGTGGGGTTACAAACTAGCTCACTAGGTCAGATTTTAGAAAAAACTTGTGAAAACACTTAGAGGCCATAATGATAGCCAAATCTTCACCAAACTTGGCCAGAATGTTTGCCAGTATGAAATCTTAGATATGTTTTGAAGTGGGTCATATAGATTCAGTAGGTCACTAGGTAAAATTCTACAAAATTTTATTACCCCAGTGGTCACACTAATGGTCCAATCTTCACCAAAGATTTCTTAAGTATGTCACTCTTAATTACTTGACACCAGATATGAGCCTATTAAAAGCCCGTGTCCTCAGGTGAGCAATTAAGGGCCATCATGGCCCTTTTATTTTAACTTGGCATCAATGATGACCACCTACAGCAACACATCTTAGCAGCAACAGTCTGTGCCTCAATTGTTTCTTCGGAAAGGTTTCACTGTACATGGGATAAATATATACAAAGTATAAGTACCCTTATAGGAAAATTAACAGAACCTACATAGGCAACATAACATAGGACCTACATAGAAAACCTACCATAATACCTTATTATGATTATTAATGTTTAACAAAGATGTTTATGTATAAAACATGGTTTTCGTAACGTTGATGTAATAAATCATAAAACTCACGTCTGCAAAGAATCTCAAAAACTGATAATTCACAAAAATTGATATTCACTGCATGTGCTAATGGATTTAAAAAATTGATATTCACTGCATGCGCTAATTAATTTCATTTTAATAATAAACATGTATAATATGAACATATATGTTGATTATAAACTAAAAGACATCAAAAAGTCACTTACTAAATCAGTCCATTGATCAATCAACAGTGCAGTCTTAGTCACAATTAAATTACACAATCATCGTATTACTTTTCAGGAGAATTTACCACACAGACATGTTTCTTGGGTCGTTTTGGCGATGACATGTTGACAGATGAGTTCGGAGCACATATACTAGTAAACGCCGCTCAGAAAAACCAGCAAAAGGCACAAATCCACCTGTGGTATGTGGAAATGTCTTACATGGGTCAAGCTTTCTTGCTGGGTCGGTATCCAGTACACTCGCATATGAATGGTAACATGAGTCTATCATACGTCATTGGCTGTTCTATCCACCACACGTTCAACCGTGGCATCAACATCCATGGCACCAGTTATCTCCTTGTTGAAAACAATGTCATCTATCACACAAGAGGTGGGACCGTTTTCCTGGAAGATGGCGTAGAACAGTTTAATGTTTTCCGGTCCAATTTGATCCTGTTTATTGTGGCTAGCACAAGTCTTTTGAATGAGGATATTACCCCAGCTGCCTTCTGGATAACAAATCCGCATAATACATACATACTTAACCATGCAGTAGCGTCGTCTCACTTCGGGTACTGGATCCGAGTGAAACCCCATTCTGAAGGACCATCTGCTGATCCGACAATTTGTCCGGATAAAATACCACTGCTTGAGTTTACAAACAATACTGCGCACTCCAACGGATGGTTTGGTATCTGGACCTTCGAAGACTTCTATCCCATGGTTGGTGGGGGATGCAATGAGTGGGATGATCCAGCCCAAGCACAGATTGTAAACTTCAGGTCCTGGAATAACAAGAAAGGCATCGAGTATGTCAATGTAGGATCAATAGCTGTTGTTGGAATGATAAGTGTTAATGAAAAAGAGGCATGCTTTGAGGGAAAACTGAATAAACGTGTGGTAAAGGGAGACATTACCAAAAGTCCAGTTGTCAGGGACACATTCTGTGCTGCGAGAGCAGTGTCATCTACAATATCCGGCTCAATGACCGCAACACAAGCAGGTATCGTCATACCGTTCGGCCCAGGTTTTATGATCCATAACGTCATCTTTGCACGATTTGGCAGCCATCCAGCTTTGAAAGGAACCTCCATTGATGGAACCTGTGGGGACAAATGCAATGGACATACAGTCACTATTGATCAAGTTCAGTTTGTGGATTCTCCAGTAAGGTATAAGTTCCGGTGGATGCATGAGTATGCCCTTCATGCCCTTGACGACTCCTTAGCTGGGGCCGCTGGTTATGTCTTGGCAAGGACACAGTTCCTTCCTTCAACCTGCACAGCCGTCGACTATGAAGATCCAACTGGTGTTGAAGCTGTTCTTTGTCCTCCAACTGCAAGATTCCACCGTATTGCAATGAACATGTTTGTACCTACTTCACTATGGGGCAAGGATCTGATGGTGACAAGTTCATCTGGTACTGATAGAGCTTACTACAGAAGTAAACGAATTGACTATAAAGACGGAATTGTATTCATAGTCATGGATGGTGAGGAATACACCCTGGAATGGGAAAATGCAGAGACATTGACCAACATCACATACAATGCTCTCTGGAGTGATTATCAGGTATGGTAATTGATTGTTTTATACATACAATGTCACAATTTGTGACAACAACAACAACAACAAGTGCACGAAGTTCAGCCCTGTTTTCTTAAACTTACTATGTATATTTCTGTATTGCGAATATTATTAGAGATTAAAATGTCTTCCATCTGACCAACGACGCTAGTGGATCTATCCAGATATTTCACCAACAACAACTGGACCAAGTTGAACCAAGTAATGACCACAATAAAATGTTTATATAAATTGAAAAAAACAAACAAGCAAACATGCATCTTATTTATTCGTCACTACTCGTCAGTATTCTTGAATGCCGATGTTTTCTCATTTATGAACCCCAAACTGACAACGAGATATAAGTAATTGTTCATGACATTGTTTGCACAAGGCTCCCGGAAGTTAATACATACATACTCTTCTATAAAGTAAGTTGGCAGTGCAGACATAAACATTTTTTTTCAGTCAACTACAAACAAACTGGCTTAACCCATCTAGGCTGTACTCTGGTGTTGTTTTATGTGTTGGCAGGTAGGCGACTGCAATATCCTGGTACACCGCGTGGAACAGAGACCCGATCAAGTATCCATTGGTGGCTCTGGCACTGAGAAGACTGAAAAGTTTGACTGTTCCACTCCAGGACTGATCACTAACGACTGGTACTATGCGGATAATCTGGTATACGTAGCAGGTAAACACTAAGATTTAAGTTTTTAAACAAGTTTGAATTTTTTTTATTTGTTGTGTAATAAAACCTGTTTTTTATTATCTTAACTGTTTGAAATAAACCTGGTTTTATATTATCTTAACTGTTATGTAATAAAATCTGGTCTATTATTGTCGTAACTGTTTGAAAGAAACCTGGTTTTGTATTATCTTAACTGTTTTGGTATAAATCTGGTTTTGTATTACTTTAATGCTGTATGATAAAACTGGTTTTTTAATTACCTTTACTTTTTGAAATAAAATAAATTTGTAGTTAAAAAGGTTGTGTTTCACATAGATGGTTAACACTGCGAATAGTTTTCATAACATCTCTTTGATTTTTTTGTAATTAAAATCTATTATATTATTGTATGTTTTCTAATGAAACAAGATGTTATGTTTTCTTTCTTTCAAATGTATGTATAGATTAACTACTTAAAATCCACGAAAAAAATACTGTTTTTATAAAGAAATTTTTACTACATGTACCTATCACAGCTTGTACTATATTTGGTATTGTATCTGGTATAAGTGGTAGTATATATGCTGCACAAGAAATAAACCTGTTCTGTATGACTGCTTTCTTCAACTTATTTAAGACTTAAAGCAACTTTGGGTATAATTAACACATATTCCTAGTAATTACAATGGAATCAACTCCCATGAATCGTGCTGCAATTTGTCTTGCAATAAAACTTGTACATAAAACGTTTGTTATAGAATATCTATTGTAACTAATTATTTTGCCCCATCTTGACTTAAAATTGTGCTCTTAATTACTTGAACTATTCCGGGTATTTTTATTGTTAAAGCACAATTTCTTCCCATGTTTCTAGTGGTTGGTGAGCAACCAGCCCGCAGGAAGCGTTCTGCATCGGGACATATGAAATTCCCAGAGGATCATGACGTAACAGCCAAGTATGTGAAGTGCTTCTTCACCGATTGTATCGTGCCCCCGGATCCGGACACGGTACCACCAATCGACTCCAGACCTACTCCTTTCTGGCTGTGGACTGACACAACCATCTGGCAGGATGATCCAGTCTCGGAGTCCATTGCAAGCAATGGAACAGGAGCATACGGGCTTCCACAGCAAGGGGATGATGTGACCATTCTAGGACATGAAGGTATGATTACATCGTCTCATCCTCCATTTTAACCTATTGAACTGCTCTTGTTCACATTTTTTCCAAAGTTATTGAAAATATTAAATAAATAAATGCTCTATTATTTTCCATTTTTTCTTATCCTATTTTTCTCCGTTTTTCTCCTCACTTTTTCTAACCCAGCGTTATTTCTCTACTTGTACTTTATCCTTTCTTTCTCCCTTTTGCTCACTTCCACCCTTTTCAGTTTATTGTCTTATACATCAGAATCAAAATTATATTTTTCTTTGTAACTTTGACTCATGACCATTCATACATTTATAACACAACGACCATTTCTCTCAGATGCTGCCAACTGGGTGGTAATCAAGAACTACAATCCACCAGCCCTTAGAACGCTCACACTGTTTGGAGGGTTAGAGATTGACCCTGATGTTGGCTTTGAATATGAACTTACGGCAGACTACATCATAATCATTGGCGGTCGTTTGGTAGTTGGCTGGCCCGACAAACCCATGTTTTCATCCGCCGTCATCACCCTTGAAGGTGACTCGAGCTCTCCAGTTTATACTAAAGTCGAGAATGTTGGCGCCAAATCTTTAGGTAAGTGGTCCATATCACTTAGCTTACCAACGATTGTTAAATTTCAGATATACTTCGGTTTATGTCAAATATTAAGATGACACGAAGGAAAAGCTTTGTAATATTGTCACTGTATATGTTAGATTTATTATTTATTGTTTCATAAAATATATATGATAAATGTGTATAGGTATATTTAGCAAATATTAACAAAGTAGCCAGATAGGGAAACAGTGACCATAAACATATATATTGTGTACTGACAATTAAATCCACATCTGTACAAAAACGTATGTAATGTGTTAAATCCATATCTGGATAATTGACTTCTACATCTGTTTCTAGTTAAATCGTCATGAATTGACTACTACACCTGTTTCTGGATAAATCGTCATGTATTGACTACTACACCTGTTTCTTGTTAAATCGTCATGTATTGACTACTACACCTGTTTCTGGTTAAATCGTCATGTATTGACTACTACACCTGTTTTTTGTTAAATCGTCATGTATTGACTACTACACCTGTTTCTGGTTAAATCGTCATGTATTGACTACTACACCTGTTTCTTGTTAAATCGTCATGTATTGACTACTACACCTGTTTCTTGTTAAATCATCATGTATTGACAGCTACACCTGTTTCTGGATAAATCGTCATGTATTGACAGCTACATCTGTTTTTGTTAAATTGTCATGCAATAATACTACACCTGTTTCTGGTTAAATCGTCATGTATTTATTTATACACATGTTTCTGGATAAATCGTCATATATTGACTACTATCCTGTTTCTGGATAAATGCTTGTGTAATGACTGCTTCTCTTGTTTCTTGATAAATACCTAATGTAATGACTTCAACTGTTTCTGGATAAATACATATGTAATGACTACAAAATCCGTATCTGCATAAAACATATGTAATGACTGTACTAAATCTATATCTGAAAAATGCTTGTGTAATGACAACTTAATCCATAAATATGTCTCTAAAGATTACTTAATCCCAATATAAAAACATAAAAATGTAATAACTACTTAATCATGATTTGGATATACACCTGTGTAATGGGTATTTAATCAATATCTGAATATACTAACATACTTCTACTCTGTATGTCAGCTGTGTTTGGTGGTCTGGACCTTCATGGCCAACCTGTAGACAACACATGGGTACGACTCACTCAGCTTGCCTCGGCTGGGGCCACAGTCCTCAACATTGAAGCTGGAACAGTTAGCCAATGGAAAGCTGGCGACAAGATTATTGTGACCTCCACCTCGACTAACCCTGCAGAGACGGAAGAGAGAACAATTGCTTCAATCGACTCGACAGCCGGCACTATCACTCTGTCTGCCGCCCTGACATACACTCACACAGGTATAACTTAAACAAGATTTCAATGAATTCAGACCTTCTATGAAACAGTAAGCGCTGCTCCCATTAGGTAGAGAGTAGAGTTGTTGTAGGGCCTGTATAACAATTCATAGTTTTAGGTAGAAACATATACTTAATGTGTACCCAAAAAATGGATGGTTCCCTAAATTGTTGGTCAAGTCTGCTTACACAATTCGTTTGATCCAATCAGTGAAAGTGTAAACAGCATGACAAACGCTTGATCTACTTTACTAAAAAATTACCATGTGTTTGCAAGACTAGTCTCATTTCGATAGGACTTTGTTATTTGCACCGTTTATATATGAGAACATATTCAGGAAGGGCGTGTTAGGAGCCCTCTATAAATCAGGATAAAACACACCAAAAGGTCCTTTTGCCGAATGACCATTCACATGCCATAACTGATTTTTTTTCTGTGTTTTTGTCACTTTAACATTTACTCAGTATGCTTTTGTTTAGAGGTAGCTCAAATTTTAATATGTATGGTAATTCTTATTGTACCTTTTCTTATTGTCCTATTGTTTGTAATCACATGATATGCTTTGAACAGAAACTAAAAATTATAAAAAGGGTTGAAGATCATATACACATGGTGGAATGATCTGTGCCTGTGTTGAATAATCAGAATGAGATAAGATCTACTAACAAAAATGTCATAACTTTTAAAAAATCAGTTACAATTAAAACATAAAAAATATTACATTATGGGGTTAAATTATAGTTAAATTATATGTTTTAATAAGAAGAATTAATTTTTATTTAAAACTATAATTTTATAAATTATACTTTGAATCTCTGTTCCTATCATTGCGATATTTATTTTTTATGTTTCTTTATTTTCTTCATTTTTGTTTATGATATTTTACTTTACAACTGTACACACTTTCCAAACAAATTCTAGTTACTGATTTCTGGTAGGTGTTAATTTTGTACATTACCACTGCATTTTCAGCCTACAGTGAGACAATTAACGGAGAAATTGTTAACTTTGCTGGTGCTGTGGGCTTGCTCTCCAGGAATGTTGTTATTCAAGGTCGTCAGTCTTCCTCCGCATTTGGTGGTCGTGTGCTTGTGGGCATGACTGACTGGGATGGACAAATAAGTACAGGTTGGTACCCCAACGTAACATAAGAAATTTTATAATTCTATTGGATATCGTAAGTTTCCTAGCCAAGTACTTATGCTTCTAGTCATCATTCAGATATAGATGAGTTCAGAAAAAACTTCCCCGCAAATATGTTAAGTTTATCTTCATTATTTAGGCAACAAAGAAACTAGCAATTACCCAAATGTCTGCACGATATTTCTAAACATTAAATTTGATTGTGGCATTATCTAATCTTGCTTCTTTAGGACTGAAATACATAAATGCATATTGATGTTGGTTCGTCAAACGTACCAATATGAAAACACAAATATTTACTAACAATTTTAACCGACCTCACTGTGTATGTATATATTCAAACCATTGTATAGGTGAATATAGTTGCCATAGTTGTTTCATGTAAATCTATCGAGTTCAACACACTTTAACGCAACGCTGTTTGCTCTGTACTACTTCACTCAATGTTAAGTCTTTTTAAACATGTCTGACTAAAGTTTGCAGATTTATCTTGACAAAAAATAATGAAACTACAAAATAAAAACAATGACTACACTCAGTTGGCATGTTAAAAGTTAATTCTATCTGATCACTCCCTGAGGTTTTACTGTTACTTGTCCAAAGGTTTTGCCAGAGTTAACTACACGGAGTTCCGTTATATGGGTCAAGACGGTTTTACTGAGTCTTATGATGCACGATTCGCCTTGACCTACTTCCAAACTGGGGACGTTCGAGAGGCCAAGCCGTCCGCCGTGAATGGCAACTCATTCCACGAGCTATACAGTTCTGCTTATGGAGCCTTTGGTGTCAACTACCTAAACTTCTCCAACAACGTTGTTTACAAGTGCCTTGGACATGGTAAGTTTACATCATCAAGAAAAAAACAAAGTTATAAATCAGAAAGTCTGGACCCTTACTTTATATTTGTATCACCAGTTAAGACTTTGCCTTGAATATGTTTTATTAAGGTTTAGGACACGTAAAGATATTATTTGGGGAACAATTTCCCATTTCTTAAGTAAGCAATGACATAATAATCAAACTTAAGAGAATAAGCTTATAACCTGCTTTAGTGGAAATCATGCTTATTTATTAAGACTTACTATGAAATATTAAAAAACAACTCTCTCTTGCCCTCCAGGGCTATTTATAAGAGTAAGAAGACGCGTTTAAAATATGGTCTGTTTTTTTCAGGTTTGAGACTAGAATCTGATGGTCTAGTAGTCGACAACAATCTCGTGTCCAATCTTCAATGGACTGGATCTTACAATGGACGAAGCGAAGCATTTAACTTCCGGTATGTTTGTTTCCCCTTAGCTACCATCTTTCTGTAGAAACAAAAGTACTAACACAAATGCTGTACACCTTTATTTAGGGTGTATTTGTAGGATTTTCCGAAAAGATTTTCAGATATTTACAGTAATTCGATTTTAGCCTTCTGAAGCTGTGTCGATTTACATCTTCTTTGTCAATTTCCGAAATTACTTTTATTTAATGAGTTAGTTTAAGTTATTTTAGTTTAAGTAATATTTGATCAATTTTATGATTCTTTTCTGAGATGCCTATCTTTTCTTTGACTCGCTTAGTACGCATACACATTTCAATGTTTGGAAGCAAAAGGTCTGCCAATATAATTTATCAAAGTTTAAACGGATCTCTATAAGTACTTCAGTAAAATACGAATATATGATGCCCCTGCGATGAGTTGAATTATAGTCAATACAACAGCCATTGTAGAATTTCTCAGCGTAACGACTTTCAATGTTTTTTTCAGAAACGTTTCCAATTGGTTTCCATATGGTTCAGAATTAGCCGAAAACTGGCCATGTGGTATATGAATAATAAAACCATTTCAATGGTTCTAATTGATTTTATATTTAATTAAAGAAAGTATAATCTAACTGGCCATAAATTTAACTCTCACCAATTTATACTCCAGGTATGAAGGATCTGTCCACGGTCTTAAAGCTACCAATCTGCACCTGACCAACAACTACGTGGCTGCATCACAGCGAGGGGGGTACATCCTGCCTGGAGAGGACTGCGCCAGCACTGTCTCACTTTATGAGAACAACTATGCCATGAGCAACTTGATGGGTCTTGTAATCATGCCGCTAGACGAATTACCTGGAACATGCGTCAAGTATACTGGATTCATCATCGCAAAGTCAAGAGATTACGGCATGTTCTTCGAAAACACAAAGAGCTTGGTAATCCAGGATTTCATCTTCGCCGCAAATCAAGCAGACTTGCTGCCGGTGATTATTGGTCCAGGGGCGTTAACTCAGATCTGCGGCCCAGAGACAGTGACCGTTTCGGACAGCACATTCATTGGCAGCTTCACCAATTCTGATTGTTCTTTTGAAACATCTCCAAGCGGGACCTTCTTTGATTTGATTTCTCAGTGTCGTGGTATGAGGACACCCGATGGTGGCAGGGCAGGTTTCGTCTGGCCGGTCTTTACTGGTGCAACAAATAAGGCTCCTGAGAAGAACTGCGCCAACGAAATGGCATACAACACACTTTGTGGAAAGACCACCATGAGTGGTGGGTATTCTGAATTTTTTCATTTATTTGTTTGACTGTTACTGTTTTTTATTCACATTTCTACACACAATACACTGCCTAAAGATAATTAGTAAAGATAAATAACAAAACAAATTGTGAATCATGAAATCACTCATTGCACAATCACAGTGCATTGTTCACTTCGGAGCAACTCAATTGAAATACATGTTTTCATATTCTACAAAAAAATAAATTTAAAGTATTGTAACTGCTTGCATATGAGAAACCCCACAGGCAGTGCGAGGTAAGAGATCTGTAAAACCACTTTAAGCACCTTGGTCAGTCCCTTTTGCCGACTGACCTTTCGAAGGCGAAAACTGCTGGGTTTGCTCTTTTTGTTAAATGATTCATCACAGATGTGTTCTTACTTTTACATTTGGTTTGCATGTGAATACCTTTGTCCTGCTCCTTTTCAAATGGTGGTATATGTTGCAATGCTCAAAAGACTTTTTGTCATAATCTTAATGTGTGTAAAATTAAAGAAGAACTTAGTATTCTACCACGCAAATTAAAATTCAACAGACTCATAAACATATGTTGATTTTTGGACAGGTAATACTTTTATGAACCATGGACCCCATGCGACGTGCGGAAGTTCATATGCAATTTCCACTGACCAAGAAGTGGACGATCTTCACCATCCTGTAACTATCAGTGCCAGTACCATGCTGAACAATGATCCTGATTATATCATCACACTACACAGACCCGATGTGGCGTGAGTTGTTTGGTTATGTTTAACGTCAACAGGTTCCGAAGTTTCTTAAGTAGTAGTTTGAGTTTGGGATCATCTTTAAGTGTCAGATTAAGTAGAGTGAACTAAAAAATTGAACTCAGATCAAGCATATGCTCGGTGATTATCTAAGAATCCATATTGTATGATCACAGAGCTGGTTTCTGATTATTTCGACTGTTTGCAATTTGAGTGTAAACCAGTTTGACACACATACTCTCTCACCTCCCACAACAATGACACAATGACGGAACAAATTTGGAATTTGGATTCATTTTATATAATAAATTTAAGTTTACATAAAAATACATTCATTCAAGAAAAAACGTAGACCAAACTTATGTTGTATTTTAATGCATTTTATAAGATTTCATTAGAAAATAATAGAGTTCGAATCAAGACAAATAAAACAATTGTTAAGGTGGTAAATGTGTAAAAAAAGACAACATTTTTATATCGGATTTTTTTTTATTTTTGAGCCTTAGCCAAACATCATTCCCCTCACAGTAAAAATAAGTTAAGAATACTTGTAACTATAAACATATAAAGAATAATCAACTAGATTACATCGGTCCTGCTATCGAAGTAGTTCTAAGTAAGTAATGTTTCTTTTAGTCTTATTATTTAAATGTCAATATGAAGTTGTATCTGTGCATATAAAGATAAGTAAAATATGACAAAAACATATTTTTGGTAAAGCTGATATCCCAATATTTGTGATAATAAGTCTTTCTTTTTCATTCGTATGCTTTAAATGTAAACATGTTTTACGTTCAGGCGAGTGAACCCTTCAGATTGTGTGGACATGGACTGCGACGCCATGAAGAAGGATCTCCTTACTGATACAGATGGAACCCTGTTTGGCGGCTCACCTTCATCAATCTTCAGTGACTCAGCATATGAATGGGATGGGGACCCGCGCAGAGGTGAGGCCTTGTCACTTGTGGAGACAATCAGGAACTGTATTTTATAAACAACTTTGAATAAGACTGATAACAGTCCCATGCATTTGATTGGTTATATTTGAAAGAAGACCAAATTCGACCAATCTGATGCATGCACATGTAATATTTTGATAAAGACTTTCAAAACATTGCATTGATCAGATTTAAAATTGGTCCAAATTAGACAGATCGAATTTACACTTAAAAACTTCTAATATATGAACATTTTCATGATACACATTGTCAAATTACTTTAAAATTAGGTTAAAGCTTCTTATGCTATTTACCGGCCGCAATAGCTCAGTTGGTAGAGCGTCGGCTTGCGGATCGGGAGGTCGTGGGTTCGAACCCCGGCCGGGTCTTACCAAAGACTTTAAAGTTGGTAGTAGTGCCTTCCCTCCTAACGCTCGGGGCTAAGGGGACAGCATTACGCCTGACTCGTCGGTGTCAGTATAATGGACCGGCCGGGTTCAGTCCCTGGGCACCTCATAAGTGCCCCTGTGCTATAATGATAGAAATGTCGCTGCGCAGTATCGGCAAAAATGCCGGCTAATCCCTAATCCCATCCCTCTTATGCTATTTAAATAGAATTTTATCAGATCGTGTTTTTAATAAGAAATAACCGCTTTTGTATTTAAGTATTTCCCCCTTTTCTCAAAAAATGAAGTACTATAAAATAAGAATACTTCTTGGATCTGAAGCAGGTTTTATCAAAAGCATAGCAATGATGTTTTAAAGGAAACAGTTTTTTATTATTTTCTTTTTCTTGGCAACAGGTCTTGGTGATTACCGGATTCCACTCGCCCTTCTAACTGCCCCCGATGGAAACAAGCTGACACGTGCTCAGGTCGCTCCTAATGGAACAGGTCAATAGATATATTTGCTTAAAGACAGAATTATGCTGGCAGATGCATTGGTTTTTCCGTCTCCCTCACAGTTTACAATAAATAAGAACCACTTCTTGAACTTAAATTTATGCAAGCCAGTGCAAAGAGAATAAATAGGCAAAACATATGCAAAATAGAAAAAAAGGTTCATATATATATATATTTATTTAATGTAATAGATTGTTTCTGGCATAATATTTCAATACAGTAAGTATTCAATAAAATCTTTGTAATGATTTTGGCTGGGTTCAACCAGGGCTAATCTGAATTATTTGGATGATACTTAGGTAAAAAAATATTATGGCTTTAATCCTATTTTAAAAGTAAATTTAAAAACAAATTCGTTTTCACTAACACCAATCACATGTACAACACAAAGGAAATTGTTACACCAGAGTCACTAACATTCGATAATAAAACCCCATTTTATTAAACATTCAATACTTTCTATACAATTTTGCCTTTTAACTTAAGTTAGATCTAAAATAAATGCCTTTACATGCTACTACCACTTACGTCTCTGTGATCTAAATCTAAAAGTCCCTAGTGCGCCATTCCTCATCGAATGCGTGTGGTTGATTCGGGCTAAAATGTGGAGATGATAGGATTTCCTTTAAGTTATAACATACCCTGGTTCAGAGCCGCAAAAAGGCTTTGTGCAAGATATCACAAATATCTCGTTCTAGTCCATGTAGGCCTAGTCCATGTAGATGATGCAAGGTCAGTGGAACACTCATTCTAATGACAGTTGGACCCTTTCTTTTATTCAGTGAGTGAAACTTGTATGTGGCATTGTTCATTCATAAATCTGCATATTATGTTATGATAAATAACATATAAAATCAACTTCCAGTCTCCTTATACAAATTTATTCTGTACCTGCACTACGTCTTCCCATGTATGAATAACTGACCGTGAATAGTCAAGGTTATGCAGGGTCATGCTTCTGAAATCCAGTCCTCCTAACTCAGGTCGGTGTCGCAAGCGACATCGCCCCAAAACTGTCATATGATTGTATTAGAACCAATATTGTCTCATTTTTTCAGGTATTGCCAGACTGGGATCATGCCAGTTCCACAGATATTATGCTGGAACATTCAAGGACAATGCGTATTGGAAGTGTGATAGTCAAGACTATCGCATGATGGTAATGGAAAGTCAAGACGCCGATACAGAGGGTCGACGTCTTTCACCGGTAGCAGTCCTTGTCAACGGCTACATAGATCTGGTTAATGGACCACAGGACCACGGCTGGTGTTCCGGTTACACGTGCCAGAAACGTGTCTCTACTTTCCATATGATTGGGCTTAATAGTAAGTATGCTTTTTTCTTAGTTTTTATACTATAATTGTTGAAAATTCTGAACTCGTTTGCATTATTTCCTTATGACGAAATGTAGATGCTATTTGCAATTAATTTAGTGTTAAAACGTTTCGTGTTTTGCAGACAGCTAGCGGATCTAGATATACGCTATTTGCCAAAGGCTTATCAGTTCATGCTCAGAGGCCATGTCTTAAAAATTAGTAAAATTGGGAATGCCTCTTTGTCTATTTTATATTCAATTGTAACTTTAGATTAAGAGGTAAAGAATGTAATACACTAACAATTTGTTAACAAACTAAAATGATATATCTCAGGCTTGAAGTCATTGTGTTTAATGTTTTGAACAATGGTTACTGTTATAAAAAGGCTTAAGACGTTTTCGTGCCGAATTCAATTGTTTTATGTATACTAGCATTAAATGTTTAAAACAGCAATCGTGTTTTCATACATGTAAGCACTTATTTTATTCAGATTACCAGATGGATATTTACCTGTCAAGCACACAGCCTGAGAAGATGAGATATTTCATGGTCGATGGACAGGCGTCTGATTGCTTCCTTGTTGTGGCAAAATACACCAATCCCAATCGTATTGATGTCTACACCAATGATGGCAATACCTACAACCTTCCAACTAACGGCGAGATGGTTGATGGTCGTTTCGTTATCAAGAGTGGCCCAGACAGTAGTTTCCTACCATCCTGCACTGATCCATCAGGAACTAACTTCATACACAGGGATGACAAGAAGGTTTACTTTGTCTTGAAAGGTGAGCTCATCATGCAACCGATTTAAATGAAAAGACACATTCTATCGTAATCTTAAGTTTTAAAGTAACCAGACTGCATGCAAACTAGTTCTCAAATTCTAGCTTTATTTGGACAAAATGTGTGCTTAAAACCCCTTTTCAGGTCTTATTAATAAGTAAGTATTTATTTTTCAAATGCATACACATTGGTATTCCAATTATGGAGCAAATTCAAGCTTTATTAAGAACGAAAGTCTTTAATGCATGCAAACACATATTTCAGTTATGGGGCAAATTCAAGCTTTATTAGGCACAAATGTCTTCAAATGCATACAAATCAGTATTATAGTTAACGGGGCAACTTGAATGTTTTTTTTGGGTACAAATTATCAAGTGTATGCATACCAGTATTAAAGTAAACGGGCAACTTGAAGGTTTATTTGGATACAAATTATCAGGTGTATGCATATCAGTGTTAAAGTTAACGGGCAACTTGAAGGTTTATTTGGGAACAAATTATCAAGTGTATGCATACCAGTGTTAAAGTTAACGGGCAGCTTGAAGGTTTATTTTCGTACACATTATCAAGTGTATGCATACCAGTAGAGTTAACGGGCAAATTCAAACTTTTTTGGGTCACTTTTCTTTTTTCGGATGCATACAAACCAATTTTACAAATTAAGGGGCTAATTCGAGCTTTATTTGGGTCAGAAGTTTTCAAATGCATGCAAAACAGTATCAAACTTTATGGGCAATGCAAATTCAAACTTTATTCTTGGGTTACTGAGCTAATTAAACTGTCTGAAATACAGAGCAGTATTTAAGGTAAAGGGCCAATTTTAAGATTTATTTGAATTAAATACCTGCAAAAAGATTTTAATATTTATACCAGTTTATAAGCAAACTCTAACTGACTTTATGTGGCATAATATATGTATTAATGGTTACCATTTAATTAGTATTTAGGTTAAGAATGCATACCTAGTTTATTTAGCTTATGAAAATATGATTAACAATTACTGCCTCAAGTTTAATCATAAAAGAGGAAACCAATACATGTACATCAGTTTTCAAGTTAAGGACAAAATTAATCTGATTTTATTTGATTATCATTCTAATATGACTACTTAGATCAGCCAATACTTCAGTCAGGTGCTTCGTCAAGCTCAGTTCATTTGTATCGGAAAACTTTTGAAAGTTACATGACCAATTTTGAATAAGGAATTGGAAAGAAGTCGCAACTTTTTTATATCAGTGACATTTATACGTTTTAGTAATAGAATATATCTTTCTTTAGAATTTTTTTAGGGCGAGCCTTATGCTTGTATCTAAACAAAACAACATTGATTGTAATTAAGTAAATAATTGACTTGTTGATATTTGTGTGTGAACGCTTCTTGACGTTCTCTTTCTCAACAGATTAAAGAGGAACCGTAATTGAGCGTTTAAAGTTATTGACTTTTAACTCTTTAGCCCCTCAGTACATTAGTTTATCTCTAGGCCTGGTGGAGGGCTATCATATGGGGAGTCTTCCTGCAGATCTGCTATGCGCCGGCGAACGCATTCGAACAGTTCTTTAGCACGTTTCTGGCTTTGCGTCGGCAATATGGCCGTAATTGTGTCAGTGTTATGTATATAGACTCTCAAACAATCATCATACTTTTATCATCCTACTTTTATCATCATACTTTCGTTGTTTGTTTTACAGGTGGAGATATGATAGTGCTGAAGAGGGCCAAGGTAGTGATCGTGTCTTTCAGTCTACCAGCCATGACCGAGGAGGAGTTCTTCGGCTCCAGTATCATTGAGAACATCTGCAGCATGCTTAACATTGGCCTCGACCAAGTACGTGTCGTGAAGATAGTATCAGAGACCGGCGCCCGACGCCGTAGAGAAACGGGTACATCCTATGTTACTGCAGAGATCGGCTCCGAAGCCACTGCAAGTAAGTATTAATCATTGCAAGATAAAAATATATACCTATTATTACTTTCATTTTATTATTTATATTCAGTTAGTTGCTATCAACTTCATTATTATTATTATTATTATCATTATTTACATTCTGGTAGTTCCTATCAACAGTAAGCCATACTTATACCTATTAATTACAAACAGGCATATGCTGACGTTTTAAGCCATACTTATTTAGTATTTTTCTCTTAGTTGCGAATAAACATAAGACATACTTATCTTTAGTTATGTTCTAAAACTATGATTCATACCTATAATGATTACAGTTTTGCTTTATTAATGAACTAGCCCATCAAGGTTTATATTTATCTGCGGAATGTCAGAAAATATAGGTAATTTACAATATAATATTTGAGAGGCACATATTAGTTAAAACATATTTTTGATATACAAACACATGAATAGGGTTATGTAACAAGTTGTCCTAATATTTTTTAAAATGGCATTTCTATGCAAATCAAACAACCCGGTAACTGTCAGTTGCAGGTAAAGGGATTTTCAAAATAAATTCAAGAGGATAAATAACCTTTTCTTGGTTTTATAGCTGCAGACCTACCAGGTAACACTTTCAGCACAGTGAATAAATGTACATTGTTTCTGTTCTGCAAATACTTGGTGCTTGTTTTTTGTGTTGTTTTAATGGTTGTTGTGTAGAAAAGCATCAGTTATTATTAGCCCTGAGCACTTGAATATCTTAACATGATAATATCTGATTAAATATTAAAAGAAATATTTACTTTCGTTGATTTAAAAATTTAGATTAAATACCATTTAATACGCAGATTTTGGAGGGCGTGTTTTTAATATATGAACTTGAGATAAAAGCCTGAACACCGTTTGAATTAACACTATTTGGTGATGTAGTTTCATCAGACACCTATAAAATGAAATTAAAATCTGACAAATTATATCGTTCTTTTCTCAAATTTGTAATTGCACCAATAAGATGCACAAATATAGAACAAAGCGACAGGGACTTATGTTTGTGCAGAGAAATTCGCTTTTTCTAGACATAGTGCTTTTTACATTTTCAAGAAGTTGGAATAAACACATACTTTGTGTAGGAAAATATCCCGACTCTCTCAATCAAACTTTGCTTATGCACCTCAAGTTAAAAATCCGCATTTAAACTGCTAAAAACTTGCCAATATGTTTTTTATTATATAATCCAATATTACAGCTCTAGTCACCATGATTTAAAATATTACTTATTTATTCATATTCATGTCAATTTCTTTCATTTATAAAAAATCTATTTGTTTTTGGCAATGTCAAAAAATAGCACATGTGTAAAGCTATGGACATACCATAAAAGACCCATGTACTTCGCTTATGCTGCTTAAGGTGTTGATCTACCAAAACAGCCATCGTTTGACCGGGGCCTTTTGGTCGGAATTTAAACAAACGGTAGACAGTGAGCATAGCCAAACAGATTTATGCAACTGTTCATATGTGCTTTAGTTAGAACTGCTAGCTGCTTAAAGAAACCTTTAAAAGACAGCTTTGTCTCCTTTTCTGCCATTTACCTGTATGGACCATAACATGAGGTGTAAGGTGTTCATAAATAAAGGTTGTCTTTGTCTTACAGAAGATTCTATAGCTTTGCTGGACAGTAGAGAACTATTGGATGTACATATATAAAAACTAAGCAATAATACCAATAAATAAAGGTGGTAATCTCCGTGTATGGGGTAATTACCACATTTAATTAAATGTTGCTTTGTTTGCTTTGTTTTTGTTTTACAAATAACCTAAATGGAAAAGTACTACATTGTATATGTTTAACGGACCTGTACTTTGTTTTAAGTTTGCTTTTTATACCAGTAAGCCCCACAAGATGAAACCGCTTTATTTTCTGATTAACAAAAGTGGTGAAATACCGAGTTTTGACTTGAAATCAGCAAATGGTATTTTACTTAAAGGAGAATGTTAAAGCACATTGTTTTTTCTGATCTCTATACAAATATGTACTGTTTATTCATAAAGATTGTGAAAATATTAACATTTTAAAATGAGTTTAAACTTCACTCACATTCATTGCCGTAAATGTTATGGAATTATTGTCATGGTGACATGCGTTCAAAAACTGCATTCACATCCATTGTCGTAATTGTTATGAAATTATTGTCATGGTGACATGCGTTCAAAAACTGCACTCACATCCATTGTCGTAATTGTTGTGAAAATATTGTCATGGTTACATGTTTTTATAAACTTCATTCACATTCATTGTCGTTATCGTTGTGAAAATATTGTCATGGTAACATGTATTTATTAACATTTTACAATTGTTGAAATAATTTTTCATTCGAAGATTGTATTTCAGGGAAATAACGGTGTATATTGCGTTTATATTTTGAAATTTAGAAACAAATATCTTAGTCATTATGTACGTAGACTGGTTGAATGGAACACACTTTATAAAATTTATTATCATTGTGGTATACCGTGGCAAATATGCCACATGTTATTTTCTATTATATAAAACGATTAACCTTTGAATGAGGTTAAAAGATGTAGACAGTGTGGGTGTAAGAAAAATGCAAGCAGCCGTTCTATGCACACATAACATTGTAGAGTTGCTCGAACGCTATACATATTTGATTTTTGAACAGCTGGATATGATTCCTTACGCATCCCTACAACATGGCACATCTTTTTAAACGTTTTACTATACACTATTGGTACATTTGTTTACCACACTAAAGCTTCAATTACAGTACATAGTTTTTTTGTATGAAGTATCTGACCATCTTTGTGGATTTTCAGCTGCAAGTGGAACAACAGAGGCTTCGGTGGCAGCAGCAGCCACTCTGATGGACAGCTGTCAGACAGGATCCATCTCAGCTGCTGCAGGTACATCATCATCATCATCATCATCATCATCATCATCATCATCATCATCATCATATTAAATTGCTACGAATATCGTCAATCGTTTTGACTATGAACGAATACATATATATGTACATGTACTTAAAAGGTTAATTTGAGTATTACCATAAAAATGATAAAAGTTATATTCTATTTTTTGACTTGCCATTCTATTAAGTTATAAGTTATTAACACAAGAACATAATGTTACGCTGTAGGAACAACCATTTCATCGTGTGATGAGATTATTGTTGATGGTTTGGTGTACTATCCGGTGGTCCCTGCTGAGATACGCTTTGAAATTAGCCCAGTGCCAGAACATGAAGGGGTACCATTTGCGATCCAGGCGAAGATCAGAGGTTATGACTCAGATGTAAGTAAATGTATTATTAAAATATACCTGTCAAAATTGACTATTTTCGCAAAAAACATTAAATACTTAAGTTGAGACATATTTTATTTTGAATGTCTTATACCTAAAAAATGAAGCATGATTGAAATTGAAGCTAACTTTTATCATGATTCTCTTTCAGCACAAACCAGTATGAACTGTATGTTAAGACAGTAGACGATTAGATATTTCACCTTTATACTACTATTTTCTATGTCTACAAATTCGTTTGTTTCTTTAATTTCAATGTTTTACTAATGTACTATATGAAAAAAAAATTAATACATGTTACTGTTCGTTTGACGTTTATCAAATGTTTTGTTGTTCAGCTTTACCAGCAGTTTGTGGAAATCATCAATAAATGCTGTTAGGCGTCGCTTCTGTAAGGAGCTGCAGTTAAAGAATTAGTTATAAACATTAAAGTCAGTGTAATTAGAATGACTCCATGTTAGTAAAATAATTCAATAGTCACTTTTATTATTTTTTAATTTCATAGAAGCTTTGCGATAATTTCTAATCTATTGAGCCCACGCTGTTTATAAAATGTATTCGTGTAAACATGCAGTATATGCCAGTCTAATTATACACAACTTTTTAAAATATTTGATTGAATTGAGCAATTGATATGTACGTACACTCTATAACACTGTTTTTATCTTAAATCTTAAATTGACATCATAACTCATTATCTGTTGGTCTATGAAGGGTAATGCAATTGAGCACCTCGGAATAGAGCAGAATCCGTGGCAGGTCACAGCGACCTTAAGGTCAGGTACAGGTCATGCAAGCGCCATCTTAATAGGAACTACAACTGTGTCAGCCTCAAGTGGTTGGTTGAACTTCACTAATCTCGGCATCTCACACGCTGGCAGTGGATACATCATTGACTTCGCAATCACATCACCTGCCAGTAAGTAAAGCCATGCATGTATTTACTGTTGAATCATTAGTAAACGAGTGTTGGCTTTCCTGTTTTTGCACTGAAAATAAGACTAGAGTAACTGATTTAAACTCAGCTTCTTCAATCTAGATTTGTGCCTGCCCTTTCCCTGTCTAGATACAGTTTTAAATAATTAAGCATTCATTTATCTTTAGGAGACAGTGGTATTTTAACTAATTACAAAGTAGCTTTTACGCAAAAAAATAATCAGAAAGGAAACACAAATCATATTCAGCGTTGACTAAACTTAAAAATTGCATTAATTTATATTTCTCCCATGCGGAATGTTATACATGTATGCACATCGTTTCCTGTTGAATTTGTCATTGGTTAAACTCATGTACCAAGTTAACAACTTTGTAGCTTTTATGTATTACAACAGTGGAATCAGCGTTTTACCACGCGATAACGTTGCTTTGGACATTACCCTTTGTCAAATGGCATGTATATGGAAATTATATCAAGTAATTGCATATAAGGGATAATAATGTTATGCCTGTACAAAAGAGTTAACTTTTACATTTCTACTGTCCAGGCACTAACTTGACCACCTCAATCACCTTGGACGTTGACCCACTGCCACTGACTGCTGGCGTCCACTCAATGACCAGTGACGACATCCAGCAAGGCTCGACCTTCGCCATCACCCTGGATCTACGTGACAAGTCGACAAATCAGGTCATTTCTGACATCACATGGAGGGTAAGTATGAGTGCGAGATATCAAACATAATAAAGCTGAAAATTGTCTGTAATTAACAGCAGATCATCTCTGACATAACATGCATATTTATTGCGTCTACATAGTTATCTATTATTTATTGCAATAAACATGTCAAAAACAAGTCAATAATCAAGACAATCTATGACATGACATGAAGAGGTAGAATACCATATTTGGGACAATAATCATACGAACTTATGATAATTATTTGTTATTGTTTAATACATTTGATACAACTTTGATGCTTCACTATAGGGCCACACGTTTGCCGTGACATGTGGAGAGGTGTATAGTCCAGGCAACTTGACTGGAACCCTGTCCGGATCCTTCGACCCCACAACAGGTCGCGTTGAGTTTGATGACTTCGTGTACAACAGCTATGGTTTCATCTATATTGCCTGCAGAATCGTGTCTAGTAAGTGATTGTATTAACTAAAACTTTTAACCAAAACATGATTGTTAACAGCTATGTGTCCATCTAGGTTTTTGCTATAGTATAGTTTATTTGTAAAGATTTTGCCATGATATTCCCATGAGCTTCTAAAAACCTTTGTATGACATTGTATGAAATATTGCATTATAAACACAATTGAACAAAATGAGAGTATTTTTCTTCTTACTGAAAAAAGCAAAATATGTTTTATTTAATTATTAAATCCGGCCATGTTAATTATCTGCAAAACATTTGGTATGTATATCTAAAGCTTCTCCCAAATACCATGCCCTGTTATGCTGAGTACAATGTTTATTCTTACCACGCCAGGTGTTTTAATCCCTAACAATATTATTAGCAATATTATTAGCACTTGCTCTTTATGTCTTAATAAAACACTACGTGCGTTCTTTACTTTTGCTCTAGGGCGCTCGATTATTTTAATTTGCCATGCGCTGGAGTGTAACGCCTATATAATGGAATGCCTATTGAAATGCTCACATGGGAAAACTGGTTCTATTCCGGGCGTTTAAAACCCTATTTGTACGGGTCCTTATTCGAGTTTATGCCTAACTAGACGCGTTCTGCTTACAGCTCCTACAGAGTACGATGTGTACTCGTACCACAAAGTTGTCGTCCTGAGCAGTGTCCAGATGGCCATTCCTTCTGAGGTTTTGGAGAACGTGGTTGTCCGCTACAGCGCAGACTTTGACACAACACTACCCGATGAAGGGGCTCAAGCACAGCTGCACCAAGCCACTCTTAGCTTATTCATCTCTCAGAACCCTGGATGCATTATCAAATCATCAACCATCGGACGAGGTAAGATATTAAACTTCTTATTGCTGTATTTGTAATCTAATTGTATATGCAGTTTTTCAGGATTACAAAAATTAATTTGTTTATGTGCTGTTTAGGCCGGATATAGTGTTAATTGTGGTATTTTGTTAAATGCCTTTTGTTTATCAGTTATTGATTGATCCTTACATTATATTCGAGTATCATCTGACAATTCTATACTCATCTCACCTCTTAAAGCATATTTTGAATTTTAATGTCTCAAATTTAAAAATAATTGGCATAATGCTCTGCTTTGCCACTGCTTTCACACATTAAAAGCTCGTGCACCAAAATTGTTAAATACATTCATTATTTCTATCATTTAAACCAATTTTTAGTAAAGACTTTTAGTTAATATTAAATGTCTTAATATCTTTTTTGATTTACACCTTTGTCTTTCCAGGTAGCATCATCATAACCTTCACTATGGAGGGACAGGGTGCCAATGTAACAGCGGCGTTGGCAAGCATATGCGAATCCATCTCCAGCGGCGCAACAGTGACTGTTGGGTCTACCTCATTGACACTGGATGGATACATGACTGTGGATGGGGCAGATTTCTATGCTACCTGTGGCAAGAAGGTTCGTCCTTTTGGTATAGTTAAAACCTATTCGTTTATGTAAGGTTAGAGGTTGCCTGGAATTAAATAGGGCTTCAGTGACTATTGGTCTATTGGAGCTTACATTTTCATTGACTATCTTGGCTTTATGCAGTTATTCATCTTATGAGTTGACGTGGTTCATCAGCTTTCAGACTTTGATTGAATTTATCACTTTTTAACTGGACCTGGTAGCGCAATTGGTAGTGCGTCGGCTCTAGGTATGAGAGGCTCCGGGTTCGATCCCGGGCCGCGACGTACCAAAGACGATAAAAATGTTAGTGGTATAGCTCCCTTGCTAACGCTCGAGCAAATGTGGTATAACGTCAGGTGTTCACGGCATGCTATACACAGTGAAGACAGCACTATATCTGCTTCAAGTGGACACTGTCTCCAGATAACTGAATTACTGTTGGTGAAACGATAAACCCAATAAACAAAAACTATTACTTTTAAATGAACCTGTTTGTTCCGTTTGCTTTTTACTTCTTAAAAATAAAATGTATTAAAATCGTAGTTACGTAAAAATGTTCAAGGATTGCTGCAACAGGTGACACATTTTTGTTTAAAATTATTAAAAATATATTTAAGACTTAGCATTACAAAAGTTTAAGTTTAGGTCGGAAATGCATCTTAAGCATTCAAATAAGGATCGTGATTATGTGGTTTGTCTAGCAATGTCATTTGATTTGTAAGGCTTTGTATAAATAGGTGGATAGTGACTCTGGTCTGCACCCAGGCTACATCGCACTGATTGTTGTCGTCTGCGTCCTGGTCGTGGCTGCTATTATTCTTCTAGTTGTTTGGCTTGTCTGCATCAAACCCAAAAAGAAGGTCCATGGTAAGTCCATGATAAATCTTAATGATTCCTAATCATTTTATGCCAATTATACATTGTTTTGCTATGATCATGAACTCTCTTTGATATCTGTACAAGTCATTAAAATAGAACCAACATTTTCTGGATTTGTAAATTGCGTTTCAAGTAATTTAGGAGTCTGTTTTAAGATTATATGCACTCACTATGTGAGATATTTACATATAACATATTTAAATGTTCCTTCAATTGTGTGACATAGATGGGGGACAAAAATATGCAAAAAGTAAATTATGTAGTTATATGTGCAGTCTTTTCAGACATGTGCCTATTACACATTAATAATACAGTCTTACGACACGTTCAGCGAGAAGTATATGTTGAAATAGGTACAAATTGTTGTAGCAAATTGAAGTGTGTGTTACATTTCTTGTTGTTCTCAATACATTTCCTTTATTTTGGATACTTATTTACTTTGGATCATTGTTTTTATTGTAATAAGATGAAGGGACAGTTGTTTTAGTGGAGCTATGCTATTGAAGTAACACTTCCTTTTTGGGTAAATTGTATTTCAATTGACATCTACAAGCATTTCGGGTGTTGTATATGAAAATCCTTTCAGATAAACCTTTGTTTTATAATTTAGATATAAAGCAATTTTTTAGCAATTTTTTACAAAGGTTGGTACTGCTTCAATTAACCATAAGACTTTTTAAAGAATGACGATTTATTACAATGTATTCTGATGTTGATTATTTCCCCTGTCTTTTTGACTTTTAAGGAGTATTTAGGACGTAAAGGAGTAATGTTAAAACATTATTTAATATTAATATTGAAACAATATTTAAGATACAAGACATTTATATATAAGAAAATCTTTGAAATTGTTCTCTCAGATTTTACCTGATTAAAAATAGTGTAAACCTTTTAGAACTGGAAGAACTTAGTAAGTTGTATGTGATTGAATAACATAAGGATGATAACAACGTTAAATAATTTGTGAATTAGACTTGTCTTTCCTAATATTAAATGCTTGGTCTCATCTTTGTTTGTGACTTGTGTTTTTACATTGTATGCTTTGGGTAATTTTATTTAATATACATATATGTAATACATTTTATGGGGAATTTTAATCCTTGTTGACCATAAAAATATGTATAGATAGTTTTCATGAGATGTCATAGGCACTGATAAGACAGTTTAAGGCAACCATCTTTGAATGCTGAAGCTAATGCAGGCCGAAATGCTGTATTAAACTCAATATTGTGATCTTTTCAGTCTATTTTACCAAATTTTATATAAAGAATTGCCAGCTTTTATGAAGGTGTAAAATATTAAAACTATATTGATAGTTTAAAAGGTAGAAAAATACCACCAGAAAAGATACACTGTTCATTTTGTTTATTTCTGTGTGTTAATTCTTTGTGCATTAATCAATTTTAAAACTTTTCTTGAAGTTGTCATCAAAGATGGCTGCCAACATAATGGATCTTCATTGATGTGGAAACTATCTATATGCTTTTATCGATGATACTAATGAGCAAAGCTAATATGTGTGATATGATGTAATGACCTATGTTTTGTCTACTGCTAAAATAATTTTTAAGACAGAATTTGTATAAAACAACGTATCATCCAGCGGTCTGGTCAAAAGTAAAACTGGATCACGACTATATTGGTTGACATTATTGACATGGCATTTGATAAAACATAATCACAAAACGTATTCTTGTTTTAAATTCCACAAAATAATACACAAAAGTAATTGATAATATGTAAAAAATGAATACCAATTTTGTTAAGACATATATACCCTGTATGTGTAATGACTTTACAACATAACAAACAAGATATATTGCTGCTGTTATAGCTTAAAACGCACTCTGATTTTCATAACTGCTTGCCTGGTTATTTTAGGACGAAGATGGGATGTTCAGGAGTATATGGGTAATTATTGTAGAGACTATACTCTCTGTACATACAACAGAGCTCTAGTTGTTAGTGGTATTGGAACCTAGAGAGTGTGATGCCTAACCACCATCCTAGATATGTGCTTCTTTCAGTCACTTCAATGGTTTCTACTTGAAATAGAACCATAAAAATAACCTTTATTCCTAGAGAGTGTAAAGCCTAATCTCCATCCCAGATATGTGATTCTTTCAGTTACCTAAAATGTGTCTTCTTGAAATAGAACCACAAAAATAATCTCTATTCCTAGATAGTGTAAAGCCTAACCACCAACCTAGATATGTGCTTCTTTCAGTCACTTCAGTGGTCTCTTCTTGAAATAGAACCATAAAAATAACCATCACCTTAAAAAGATCTATATTAGAGGGAAAAGAGAACTGTGGTGTAAACATAGATAAACATGCAAGATGGTTAAGGATAATGTGTTTAAAGGTTCTTGGATTTATATACATTATAGGCAAAAACCCTTTCGCTTAGTATGTATTTGATATGTATGTAAAGTAAAAATAAAGAGAAGTAAAAATCGCAACTCTTGAAATAATATGCTTTTCAACATATTTCTATGTCTGAAGCACTATTTTGTATATAACAAAATATTAGTTGTTCTCAATATAAATAATTGACTTAGCTTATTTAGCTAAAAGTTGACTTCTAATAAATAATTGTAACTGGTGTAGTTTTTTTAGGATGTAATTCTGTTGCAAACATTTACACATTTACACATGTAAGCATAGTTCTGTGATTAAACTCTACATTCTTTATTACTTGGCATTTCACAAAACTTTTAAAAAGTTTGCATTTGAAGGAAAACCATGTAGCAGCAAACAATAGCAAACATAGAAATTACACTTGTACATACTGAATAACATTGCAGATTGCTGTAGCGTGTGTTTGCCGTGACATTTGTTCTGGTTGAAAGCTGTACATTTTATTGTTTATTTTAGATAAAGAACCATTACTATTCGTAGGAATACTTCATCGCATGGCTTGTTTCATTTACAGTTATTTGGTTTCATTCTTTGATATTAAAACATCAATATTGTGTCAAGGAAGAGGTTTTTTGGACGATAAATACTTATGTTAAATTCCAGACATAAATTACATATATATATATATATATATATATATATATATATATATATATATATATATATATATATATATATATATATATATATATACATGCATGGGTTTTGGTGTAACTTATGACAATTTATGAGTTTGTATACATACAGTCTAAGTTATTTTCCTCTGACTTGAATACCAAACTAATTTTTTAAAATGTTAATATTTTTCTTAAACATTAAAATATTTTTTTAATGAAACAGAAACAATTAAATTTAATTTGAAAATCTTAGTATTTTTTTAAAAAATTTAACCGAACAGCATGTTGTGAATATTAAACAATACTCACAGTCTTTATGAAGACTATTAGAAATTAAATTGATTTGGCTTGTTGTAAAAGTAATACCACAAGTTCATCGCATTAAAAGGTGTAATGAAGTATATTAACAGAAAATGAAATAATAACCATTTTGTGAGTATTTAGGCCTTTACTTTTTCACCCGTGAAAGTGTATACTCCAGGTGAATATAATCTATTAAACAAATGAAAATATATTTAATAGTCGTGTTAACGTAACTTAAAGATAGTAACCATACAACTGTTGATATTTTTTTAATTTTCATTTTGTGGAATCAGGTGATTCTAATGTCAACAGTAGCTGCGAAATGTTATTAGAACAAATTACAACAGCTCGTAGTTCACTGTACTTACGACTGTGATTGGTCACAGTTAATATGAGGCTTACCAAACTGTACAGCTATCAACCGTTTACACAATCAATTTCAGCTATACCTTCATCAATACGGCTGGCGCTGTGTGCTGAGAAATGCTTTCCAAACTTTTCACATATTGGCAACAAGTTTAAGCCCAAATTTTCTATGCAAGCAGCATTTGTTGTAAGAGTGACTTGTTTTATTAATTAAAATTTAAAAAAAGAAAATGCATTTATCATTATCACTAATTGTCCAGATAGCTATACAACATACATTTTCAAATTATTTCACTTAAATTGATAGCTTTAAATTGTATTTTATCAGAAGAACTTCAATACTGTATCAAAAGTGACATTTAACAAATCAAGCGTGCACAATTATTCTTGTAAAAACTGCATCTTTCGCCACACTAACAAAGCTTCGAATAAATTCAGTTGTTGTCCTGTCATTTTCCTTCTGTTTTCCTGACTGTAGCAGGGTCCATCTTTTGCTTTTCTTGTCCTTTCCTGTAGTTAAATCTAAATAAGATGTACTATATTTATTTAAGATAATGAAGCCAGTAAAGGAAGACAAAGCGTTTCAGAAAGTACAACACCTATCGATAATCGCTTCCGAGAAAACCAATTTGCAGATGGATTTTACTATATAGGTTAAAATACACATGTTATAATGTATAATATAACTGTTGTATATCAGCATGCGCTTTGTATTGTTAGTAACGCATAAATTTATACATATTTTAAGAATATGAACTGATAATTTGGGAATTAGGTAAAGTGCATTTAGTTTATATTTATTATCTATTTATTATTATTTTTTATTTATTAACTTTGTATATAGTAAATAATATTAATTACGAGCATGTTACATGTATTGTGTATTATTTAAATGTATTGCTTGAATATATTGTTTGTTAAGAATGTTTACATGTTGGCATAAATATAAAATGTGTTCTGAAGCATGATAAATGTGCACTGTATATACTATTGTTACATGTTGTATGTCACTGCTTTCGACTGGGTGATTTCGTGCATTGTTATTTTGCCAAGAATTATAGGTCAAATCCCCAAAATGCTGGCCAAATAACGGAGTAAATCTACAATGGTTTGATTATTATTAATTAACTACAATACTGACATGCAATGAAATATATTTATTTAATAACAATTAAAAACAGCAAATCGAATTTATTTAGTTCCGCAGGCCAGGTCTGTTGTGATATAGCTGTTTCTATTCGATTGAAGTACAGTAATTTATCTTTTGTCTTAGATATGCCATCGGTGGTCTTAAAATTATGCTGTTTGTACTAGAGCTAGTTTATAAGGAAAGTTTATTGCATAATCCTTTTTTTCTATCTAAAATCAGTCAAGGTGTCTGTTGTGAATTTGTACATTATTAAAAGCATCATGCATGTGTCTTATCCTTTTTTGTATATAACATTATATGATGTGATGGACATTGGAATAAACTCTCTTGGCTATCCATGTTACCTCTGTCACCTGTGCTTTCTGTCACATGCTTTACCTGCCAAAGTATATTGATTAGAACTCTAGTTTTATTGTGTACTTTTCAAAAAGACATATGTTGTGAGTTGTACTATTTCAAGCTGAAAATCCACATTTTATTTATGAAAGTTATGTTTTAAAGATATTGTAAAATATATTAAATTAATTTATTTAATTGCCTTTAATTATCGTAATCACAGTTAAAAGCTGAATATATTTTATGTCTCCAGGTATTTCCTGTAAATAACAACTTGTATTATATTAATTATATGAGATTGTTTAATCTATTTAGTCTTTCTAAATACTGTTTAACTTGAAACTTCTAACTAGAAGTAAATTATTTAACTTTTAAAAATCAATTATTATATAAATCCTGTAAAATGCATGATCTTCTAACAAATAACTATGTTCTGGTAAATTATTTAATAATGTTTCTCCACAGACAACGGCAGGACA
Source organism: Sinonovacula constricta (assembly GCA_007844125.1). NCBI lineage: Eukaryota > Metazoa > Mollusca > Bivalvia > Cardiida > Solecurtidae > Sinonovacula > Sinonovacula constricta. Next base: position 41,261,727 of record CM017560.1, read on the forward strand.
GTGTTCCTTGCAGGCGCCACCCACAAAATGCCCAGTATGTACGCCCCGATGAACACCTCCCTCTATGACAGCAAGACTGGACTAAGACAGTCTCCTCTTCCACCCAAAAATTCCGGGAACAACGGTCTGAGCCCAGAACCCACAATGTTAAGCATTCACAAGGAGAACTCAACCGTTTCCGTGGGTCAACCGTCAGATCATGCAAGGGCCATTACTCCAACGGCTAACTAATTGGTGCCATTACAATGGAAAAAGAACTAAGACAAATCGGTCCACCAGTCATTGTGATACAAATGAATTAACTAAATTATATTAAAAGACAATCAAGTGTTTTGCTTAAGTACAAGTAAAAAACGTATGGAATACAAAGTTTAATGCTTTAATATAAACGTCAAAAAGTGAAACACAACAGTCACAGCAAACACAACAGATCATAGCTATTTTACTTCAAAACTATTTGTGTTATAAACGTGGTTTAACACAAAGAAAAGCATATCGTTATTCTGCTATTTACTACAATGGACCTATGAAATAACTTGTTTCTACAATTTCTAGCTGTAATTGTGTGCCTTATTCTATACTCTAATTAGAGTAGTGTCACAACTGATTTATATATTATATAGACACTGTGGTTTCAATCTGTGATAAGTTGTTATTGTTGCAAACGTTTTATCTTTTACTTGTTGCCTCTTTTTATTGCTTGTTATTTTATAGTATTTGATATAGTCGTATAGAAGCCATCTTTGATTTTGTTTGAATTGCGGAGGAATTTCAGACAATATTAAAGCATGTTAGAAAAAAATGTACTTAAGTGATTATGATTCATTTTTACTTTTTTCTATATTTCTTTTGATATTTCTATCATTTTATGAATAGGGCATTGTTGTTTTATAAAAAAACTATGCAGTTTGTCACTTAAAAATTGTTTTGAATTAATCTATACAATATAATCCGTTTTAATTCTGGTTTTTAGTCAGATCATATCTATATCACAAATGAAATAATGAGAAAAAACACATTTCATAATATATAAATAATATATATATTTCAGACTTTTAAACCGTTATACAAAGTTCAGTCTGACGCGAATATATAATCAATAATTATATCAAGAAATGGTGAACTTGAAAAACGGTACATAAACATAACTTGTCTTAGGCATATATTACATATATAACAGTGATTTACAAAAAAAGTAAAACAATTGATATCATGCCTTAATATTTTATGAGCGTGTCAAATCTCTGCCTCTTTCTGTGAGCGGACACCGTTTACTTTTATTATTGAACAATGAACTATGTTAGTTATTCTCTAATACAAATATTGTAGCAAAGAAAATAAAACAACAGATAAATATATTTTATATCAAATGCTTTGACAAATATACACCAACATACGTTGGAAAATGGGATCTTAAATGCAGAATTTATAATAGTTTTGAAAAATCAGTCTTGGTCAAAGCACAATTTAATGTACTCCAAGAGAAAAAAAATGTAAATGCTTAATATATTGTTTCTATTGTCCCTATCTCTGCCACTTGAATTGTGCAGAGTACTAAATAGTTTGTAGGTATTTTCTATATAGATTAAAACATAACACTTTCATTTCAGACATGTTTGTTGTGTTTATTATTCTTTCTAAATAAAACATTATCTGTACTTTTTGAAGTTGCTTGTGCTTGATACCTTGGCTAAGATGAAAGAGTTAAAGATCTTGTACACAGTATAGTTAATGACCTAGTGTGGCTTTCAAAAGGACGACAAATACGGATTGCTATACACACATATTGGATTATATTATGTATCAATTGAAAACATATTAAAAACTCTTGAAGAGATCATTTTTATCTCATTCTGACAGTCAAATACATGTACTTTAATTTTATTTTCATTTAGTTTATATAGACAACAAGCTTACATGTGTTACATACATTAATAAATCATGACAGTACTTAACAGAAAAGACAGAATTAAAAATTGTAAATTAAAAGTTAGACAAATTGTCAGTTCGGGCATAGTAATGACTTACATGCTAGGATATACTTTATTGTTGGCATTTGTTCCGAAATTATAAGGCAACAAATGTAAGATAAGATTTTATTATTCAGCCTGCAGAAACAAGGCGATCGAATGAGCTTAAGCAATGCCCAGACAACCGCTTTCATAAGTCTAAATCAGAAAAAAGAGAATTTTTTTCTTTCGAATTTTAAGATTTCTAAGTTTATGGTTAAAGGTATTTTACTTCACTGCGTATATTGATGATTTTGATATTTCGTATTTGCTTTCTTATTATGTTCGGGGTTTAGTTGCACATCGAAACAAACAAAAGGTACATTTGCCAGCGGTATGTTAAAACGTATAAAGTGTTTTTGTGTGTATTAACCAATTTGAACATGACCATTTCGAGTGGCATTTATTTATATCGATGTTTGGTGTATTTGCAATATGATTAAATATGCTAGTCAACGGTAACGCAATGTTGTTCGTGTTACATGACGCGTCAGATATTAAAAATCAAAAGATTCAAAAACAAAACAAACATAACCTTAATGCTTCATTTTAAACAACGATAAGGTTTATTTAAGAAAATCAACCATGTAAAAATTATGTAAAAATCTTCTTCAAAATCTCGCATCAAAAATATGCCACATGTGACTAAGTTTCCTGTTTAAGTTACCACAACACATTCACATTTAGAAGTCGCCCTACATTTGTAGCCAATCAGAAGCTATGAAAATTTAAATTCCTCAGCGGTTCATTTCGATAGAACTCCTTTGTATTTTCTATTTTACAATGAACAAAATAGATAGATCTGTTTTACAGAATGGTTTTATTTTCAACTGCGCAAGTGCAACAAACCACGCATTTCGGCTTGGCTTGACTCCTCTCTTTGTGACAAGTTTGAAAACGTCAAGACGATTGCCAGTTTGATTGACAGTTTTATGGGACGGATTACATGTCATTTTGGTAAGAACATTTAGAATTAAGGAGAGGACTTCTAAGTCGGATAAAATCTATTAAGGTATTTCCATAAAAATAGAAGCCTGCACCAGCTGCGCTCGTTTCGGCTTCTATTTTCTATCGGAACGCCTTAATAGACCCTATTCTATACTCTTTAACATTTGCAGTGTGGCGTCATAAGTAGGGTACGGTAGCAAAAATTGAGTACTTGTTTTGACTTTTTTTTTATATCTTTGTAAGTGCACATGACTGCAACTGGTTATGCTGTTGATTGGATGTTTTGATACCCTGTGAAAAGTAAGGGAATATTGCCATTATTGTCAGGAAGGCTTCAGTCAGTGTGTATTGTGTATTTTTGTTAAGAAACAACATTGCACAATTATATAGTTTACCAACACTTACAAGACTAGCATCTTTACTTTATGTAGGTATAAACTTTATTAAGTTAGTAACACAATATAAAAAATGATTTTATAAGGTAAAAATTATCAAAAAACAATACAGTCAGTGTGTAGTGTGTACTTTTTAGAATTAACATTGCAAACAGTATATATTTTACCAACACATTGTAAAATGAAACATCATTACTATTTGAGCCTTCGTCCGCCCTGAAGAAATTATGGATGAATGTTCGTCCACCTTAGAAATACAGACAGATTACTTTTTGTTCGACTTTTCAATAAATGATCAGTGAGTTTACGTCCGATTACTTTTTGTTCGACTTTTCAATAAATGATCAGTGAGTTTACGTCCGGGTGGAATTAAGTGCAATTAAAGAAGGATCGAAGGTATATCATTCTTTAAGCACACCTTTGTGTTAGAGTTTGCACACTCTGTTGTTAATGACGCGTTTAAATTTTCAGGGTCAACAAACCTATATTTTACGAAAATTTGATTTCAAATTCACGTATGAGAAGTATACTCTTAATTAAATACACATAGTCTTATTATAGCGTCCCATATTAAATTTTATAATAATCCTGGGACGGTGGCCGTAGATTAGAATGTGATAGTGTAGGTGATTTTGTAGGTATGAGTGCTACTAGCGCACCAAACACAAAATAAGTGCGTATTAAGCAGGCACCCCCTTGAATCACAAGTATATAAATCAATTATTGCAATTTAGAGTGAGCAATTAATTTTTTACACTGTTTATCACTAATACTGTGATAAAAATAGTGTAGTCTTAAATCAATACCTGCCTCCTCGCCTCTTCACGCTTCTGTGGCTCCTGCCCCGCATTCTTTTGTCCCTGCATTTTCTGCCTTGTGTTTCTAAGCTGTTTTTGTACCATCACTTTTCATTGTTCGTTTTACCATTTTGTGTTTTCATCGATGTGTTTCAAATTATTTACCAAGAACCCTTAAATCATGTTATAAATGCTTTTTGGTGTGTTTCTTTAAAAATCTTTAATGGTGATCCAAATGGTTAATAAGATAGGTTTGAAAATTTGTCATAACGGGTCTATTGTTTGAATTCAGAACCATCAAATCCCGAGTCCATAACTTTAACCTATTAGCCAAGAACACTTCAAGCATATTTTAAAGGCGTTCTTGGTGTGTTGCACATTTCTCTTATGCAGGTGAATTGATCATTCGAATCTTTAATAAGCTCCTATTGAAAACTTGTAGTGACAGAGCTGGGGTTTGAAAGAGTCCAAAATATAATCTCTTGATCACAAATATTTCAGATATGCTATTAAAGCATTCCTGCACGCGGACCTCACAAAAATCGTTAATGTATATTGCCAGTATCTTTTAATGTCAATGCATAAGCATTGCATCTAAAATCGGATTTTCCTGTGCATGCTCAATGGATCGTTCAGAACAAGTTTTTCTAGCTATGGACTGTTTTGTTGCTAACAGATCATCTCAATTTTTTAACATGCCGTCCGAACAACGAAGGAGGTACCGAGGAGCATTCCTATCTTTTCCGTAAGGGCGTACAGAGTCACCATGTACATTCACGTTAAAAGTTTAGAAATTTTAATAACAAAAACAAATAAATCAAAATCTCCATTTTTCTGTCATATTTGCATACATTGTCAACATATTTTAAAATACTACGATGACGTCATTGAATGACGCTTAGGACCGTTTGCAAATTTGAAATGAAAACTGATTAGATGTCATCGCCTTTTGCCAAATGCTCAGTTAAGTGTCTATGATACATTACTTTCTTCATTATTTAAACATAATAGACAGTAAAAATTGGTGAAACAGCTGAATCGACAAAACTGTTAAGCCTTATAATGACTGTGTGTATTATCGGCTATTTATTGCCTGCTTTTAACTTTAATAATACGGTTAACTTAATAATTAGTTCGACGGAAATATGAAAACAGTTAGAGACGCAAACCAGTGCATACACACCAGTATTTTATTACTTTCATTTTACAGTGTATTTCCTTTAAATAAACTCTTATAAAATCATATGATGTCTTCCTACACACGTTCGAAATTTGTTATTGACAAACGGTACCTTACCTAGAAAAAAACTATTGATATTCATTAACAGATGAAACGCATCGTATGACGGCCATGAGAGTCACAGATTGTAGGAAATGTTGTTAAATTTGTTTCTATAGGAGTTTGTATTTAATGTCGCTTACACGTCGACAATTTATAAGCAATAAAATGTTTTCTAAATGTTTATGTAGTACAATTGATGCTTTATATGTTGTAAAATATAAATAAATAAATAAATAAATAAATAAATAAACAAAATAAATAAATAAATAAATAAATAAATAAATAAATATTTACCCATTTATCAATGAACGCCTCCTTGATGAAAATCATGTATTTGCCACCGATACGCTTGATAAGTGTAAAATATAGAATAGTATCTCAGTAACATATGTCATAAAAAAGATTACTGTCATTTTCCAGAATTTCGAAGACCCCGGATTTAAACCCTTAACCTAACAAACCAAATTCATAAATAAGTTAAGTAGCATTGCTCTCGCACTTATGCTTAACAAATTTTATGGATAGTTCCATACTTGCTGGGTGTCATGATATGACTAGGTGTGTTAATTAACGGGAACATAGTTAAGACCACGAATTATATGCCACTGACAGTGACGTTGCTTGCAACCTTTTAAAGTGATAGGTACATGGTATAAACAACAAACAGCAAATCCTTTTAGATAACTGGATTAATAATTCCTGAAAAAGGGTAAACACATGTTGACACAATTGTTTATATTTGTGGTGGGTGTTGTTGTATCCGTGTTAAATGTGAAAGATTCCTGTGATGGATAGGAACTATATGTACCAAGACTCATGTCCCGTTTAATATATATTCACTTAGTAATTCATTTGTATAAGTTGAAGTCAGACTTGTTGTTGCTTGGGTAACACAAATCTGGATCCCTACTGTCGAATACCATCTTTACATTGGTGGCCAAATGAAATCGTGACGCGAGCTGTCAGCGGGATTTAACAGAAACTTGTGTAAAGCGATATAAAGTGTTGTTTTTTTTTAAATTTAGATTTATAATTTTATTTTAATAGCTGACTGTTAAGACAACTTAACCGAACTAACTTGTTCCTGAAATGTTAATTGTGGGTTGATGCCAAATTTAATATATAACAACATTTATTTCAGGAGAATCATCGTCATAGAACTATACAGTTCGTACGGAATGTATGCGCATCATAGCTCCGGTTAAAATTGTTGTATTTAGAGCCGATAAAACAAAATCTTTTCCCCAGTCTTTAAACATACAATTTAAAACCATACTGTCTAAAAGATATGCATAAAAAACCTCTTTATTTCCTATGTCTTTTGGTCACAACTGACCTCAGAAAAAAAAGGCCATTATGTGCGACCTCTCAAGTATTTTCTATGCGTAAAAAAATTCACACGTTTTTTTATCATTGCGTGTCGGCAAATGTGTAATTATTGAACAAAATTTAAATCATATTAACTACCCTACGCCACCTACACATTAATAACCAACCAAGAGATTAAATGTAAAACTTAGATAAAAATGTTTTTTCTAGAGCTAGTTAATAGTACATCTAACATTAATGCGAATGAAAATACTCTGCCATGCTAGAATTCATTTTAAGTATTACGTAAATCTAGAAAATACCAGTTGTGACATTTAGATGTGAATTAATAGTATGTAATTTGGTATTATATTATAATGCAATTAAATATTAAATGTCTTTAATTTATAGTTTTTTTATTTAATTTTGCGTATGGTAACACTTTAATCATGTCACTAAAGACTGGGATATGCATCCTTTTAGCTCCTTATTAGGCGTTACTACCTGACGAGGCATCAATCTCCCTACCTGTTTCATAAACGGGCAGCATAATAACCCCCGCCCCCGACCGCAACCGTCCCCCGCACCAGAATCCGGCCTAGTAGGTTATCATTATTGTTTCAGCTACATGAACAAAGGTTTCATACACGTATTTAAAGGTGCTATAAGACAGTTTTTATTAAGTTATTTTTTTCTCAAATAAGCAAAAATGTCGGCTTTACCTGAGAAGGTCAAGCAAAATGCTGTTCATTGATGTCCTTGATCTGTGGGAACAGTCCAGCATGAATCACCACTCGTCATTGCAAACAGGTATTTCCTATGCAGAGATAGCTATTTTTAAACTTAGAAAAACACGTGACCACTTACTTTTGAGGTCACGTTATATAGTCACCCGGGTCATCATAAAAAATGATACCGCGTATACCAATGCAGCTATAATAAGAGTTGAGCAGACACCAAGGAAACAAAAACAACAAAGTAGCAGTCTAGATCCAATCAGAGTTATGATTCGTTACTCTCAAATAGTTATGTAAGGATCTGACAGTATAAGAGAGAGCTTAGTCCACATGATAGCCCTCTTCTTGCTTAAAGCGCATGTTCTCCACGGCATCTCGAATGTCTCACATCGGTGCCCTTACTTGTACTTTTCTAGAATGGGGGATACAAAATTAATATTGAGTTTGATGCCAAAAGTTACATAAAACGACACTAAGTCGGCAAGTGATTGGTGTCATAGAAAGAGATAGTTCGCCTAAATATACATGTATATGTACACCTACAGTTAAATATCACTGTATTTTCGCGACTTTTTGCATTACAAGTTTGGGGAAAATCTGTATGATAACTCGTTATTGCACATTAAAATGCATACGCAGGTATATATGCAATGCTCCGCAGTGCTCAATTTTTGCAGGTTTCGTCGAAGTGAAAACGTACAACCTAGAGGCACTCTGTTTTTGCACAAATTATACAAATGAAGTGTTTAAGCCTTATTGATTTACAAGTCTAAGATTTAACTTTATTATTTTACGCTATAATCCGCTAAAATGCATATGCATTGTTTTGCAATGCTTAATAATTGCAGTTTTTTTTCCAGATTCAGCTGTTTTTTATGATTCAGCTTATTTTTAAAGTACAGCTTTCATTCAATGAATTCACACATTTGATTAATGACTAAAACCCGGTGACATGGGTGTATACGGCTGAAATGGTAAAAAATTGGAATGAAAATGAAACCCGTTTCATCTGACCCGTGTGTACCCTTTACAGGTCGACTCCGAGTAACAATCTAGGATATGTCACAGTGTGAACACGTTAAAACTCAAATTATCAAATATGAGCACTAATTTTAAAATAACATCATCCCCGATTTCATCGTTCAGCAATGTGATCTCATTCTTGAATGTGACCTCGTTCTCGAATGTCACCTCGTTCTCGGACAAGGTCAGAGAGCACACAAGCCCGGAGCATAAAGAGCATAAGAAGAGCCCTAAATGAGATGACCATAAGAGGAACCCCGAGCATAAGAGGAGCCCCGAGCGTAAGAGGAGCCCCGAGCATAAGGAGCATAAGGAGCATAGGAGCATAAGAGGACCCCTTAATTTTATACTACTATTAGGTTAAGGCAATTCTGTATAGGTCGCCTAAATACAAACATACATGTAATTATGTATTTTTAATCAAGTTCACATGACAATACAAAGCAATACAAAGTTAAACTAGTAGTAGAAGCTTTTGTTTTTCTTTCTCTACTATGTCTATTAGGTTACAAACATACGTTTGTAATTACTAAACAATAAAAATAGTAATAACTGATGTGCAATTATTAAAAAGTTACTTTTCAAGAAAACCTTTAAAGATGATGAATGATTAACATGTTTAAAGAGCTCGTGTCCACTCTATGTACCCTATTATGTAAAGATGTGTCATACACCTTAAATCGATGGCCAAATTGTATATGCATGAACATCGTATGTGCCACTCTTTTTTTAAACTTAGATGTTTTCAAACAGGTTTACTCACATTCTTTGTTATGATTAACAAATTTGATGCCTTTCAATGGTAAATGTACCTGGTGAATTTCTTGTGCACATCGTATATTGCAATATTTAAAGAAATCGCGCTTGTGTTTTTGCTATCGCTATCCTATGCTGTTTTATAACTATGAACAATTGAGACTGGACCAGGCAGCACAATCGTCAGAGCGTCGGCTCTAGGTACTGGAGGCATTGGGTTGACCCGGTGACATGATAATGTGATTGATATAGTGCTGCCTTCACTGTGTATAGCTGCCGTGAACACCTGGCATGATACCACACCCAGTCACATTATCCTGACACCGGGCAACCAGTCGTGGAACTATCCTTATATTTGCTAGAGCGTTAGCAAGGGAGCTATACAACTACCATTTCTAACGACTTTTGTGTGTCGCGGCCTAGGTTCGAACCACGGGCCTCTCGTGCCTGGAGCCGATGCTCTCCCGATTGCGCTAACAGGTCCTGTCCTCTCGCAAATCCCCAAACACTGATTACGTTTCGTTGTGTTTCTGTGTTGTGGCCATTTACATGGTGCTTGTGTCGAGAAATGTGTTGTAAAATCTGAGAATTGGGGAGTTTTCTTACACAACACAATATACATAAGCTTATCTACCCCTGTTCTAATTGTTTCAAAATGTGACTTCTTTTCAAAGCAGTGAATAAAAAAGAGCTGCTTTTTAAATACATCGCAGCAACTAATTATGGTTATTATAGTGCCGTCAAGCCGTTTTGGTGGAGGAAGACCCCAGACAAATGTCTGGGTAGAACCAACGGCGCACCACAGGCCAGCTGGAAGACCTTCCCACATTAAGTCCTTCGCCCCTAACGGAACTCGAACACACGCGGTCAGAGGAGTTACAAATCGGCGACTCTACCATAACGCCACGGGCGCCCTCAAACTAAGTGCTCATTATTTTTACTTTATCATGAGATTAAATAAATTGCCAGTTAAAGCCTATTTCACATCATAAAAAGCCATGAATGTCTATTTTTTACGTACTTTTTCTTTTACCCTGGTATAACATAATTACGAGCTCAATTTAGCTCAAGTTGCTTAAATGACATTGGTGCTTGTGCTTTGGGGTGTAACTTGTTTGGGCGAAGGGGAGGTGCGTATTTGTGCACTTTTTTTTTCAAAATAGACTACTTTTTATCCACCTTGCCGTATATGATGTGTATGGTATAAAGTTATTTGCCCACTTGTGCATATTTATTTGCCTAAGTTCTATTTGTCCTGTAGAGTGTTTGTCCAGACGCTAAAACGTCTGTTTAAAGTGTAAAAAACACAGAGATATTAACAAGTTTCGATCCAAGGTATGTTTTGTTTGTTTTTTAAATACATTGCAGCGACTAATTATGATCATTATAGCAACGTCCAGCGTTTTGGTGGAGGAAGACCCCAGAAAAAATGTGCGTAGAACCACGGACGCACCGGAAGTTAGCTGGAAGACGTGCCCACATTAAGTCCTTCGCTTTGAACGAGACTCAAACCCACGCGGTGAGAGGCTAAGCCGTCAAAGGAGTTACAAATCGACGACTATACCATTGCACCACGGGCGTACCTGATTAAAGGTATGATTTTATATAGATAGCTAACACTGACGAAAAAACTAATTGGACGCCCTTTAATTATTCCGGCTATAAAGTAGTTGTCGCAAAATGCGTTGTTATCTTTTTTCGACAGAATCATGGCTTTTGTCACACCAGTTTAATATTTCAGAATACGTAAATCTTATTAATAAACGCTTCGTAACTACGTCCCGGGCCAGTAGACCGTAGAAATACTTGTGCAATAAAAAAACAAACAATGTATGCTGATGATGAAAGTGCAGCTGTACTTAAATTATGAAGAAATTATGACAATACTGGCAGATTTAAATGATGCGTTTTATTGATAGGAGCACTTTGCTTTCATTTTTGATTTTAATCATATTTATAAGCGTCCATTCACACATGAATGTGTTTTTGAATTACTTAATAAAGAAATTCTGAAATTAAAAAAAAAGTATCAATATCGGCTGACAAAAGTTAGATACATTGTAGTCAAACATATAACATTTTTTTTTTAAATTGAACAGCGTCTCATGAGACGATCTAAAATGTGCCAACGGTTTCTACTAACCCCCAACTATGTCCTCACAAACATTGACGCCACCCATTTTTGATGTTTATTAGTCGAGAAAATGCTACTTTTTTGTTTCTATTAATTTGTATAAAAATGTGTCTTTAACACAAGTAATATGCATAATATTTGATATGTAGCTGATATCTGCAGATATTTGTTTTTTGTAACTTCCAATACATGTACATGATGTTAATATAGGCTGATTATTTATCACTCGTTTTGCCCCATTTGGCCATTGCGCCTTGTTAATGAACATAATGCGAGTGTTGCTAGGTCGTACTAAGTGTTGTTAAGAAAACCATTTTACTTCTATCCGAATGATACAAAATTCTTAAACGTGATGGCATTTGAAAAGGGCAGAGGAGCAGTGCTATCTTTTAACATGCCCTACCCGGAATTATACAAATGAGAAAAAGAAAGAAACCTTAACAAAGTCATGGTGAAATTTGAATATGTTCATATGTTCCTGGAGATGAGCTTAAAGGTGGTAACCGACAGTTTGCCTTGGATAATACATGTAACATTATCTAGGCCTTTTGTTGGTAATTTGTGCATAATTGGTGCATAAACGTATACTTAGTTTAAGTAAAGGCAATTTATAATATTATCTTAACAACTGGAAGTACAAATCGCGAAATATATCGGTTTCATTGTCAGTTTTTTTTTTCAAAATCTATAAATAAGAAAGATGGAAATGTCGGCTTAAATAGATATCGACGTCACATGGATCGAGTGTTGTGAAATATTTAATTATGCAGTAATGGAGACATCAACGTAGTTGTATTAAAAGAAAGCACCCTTGATTTATTGTTTTATTTAACTTCCGTTGGTGAAGGATACACTTTAATCTATTTGATGTATTCAATTTGATTTATGTCCTTGAGGAAGCATTAAAGTTGGTATTATAGGTCAATAAATAATGATACAGGAAGTAGGAAATAAAGAAACGGACGAAAATGTAAATGTGTAATTTAAGTAGAAGAAACTCTTCAAGCACATTCATCACCATGACGTAGAGGAAATTCTTCATGCACCTTCATGGCCATGACGTAGAGTTAACTCTTTCTGTACCTTCATGACCATGACGTAGAGGAAATTCTTGAAGCACCTTCATGACCATGACGTAAAGTTTACTATTTAAGTACCTCCATGACCATGACGTAGAGGCAACTCTTCAAGCACCTTCATGACCATGACGTAGAGTTAACTATTTAGGTACCCTCATGACCATGACGTAGAGGCAACTCTTCAAGCACCTTCATGACCATGACGTAGCGTTAACTATTTAAGTACCCTCATGACCATGACGTAGAGTTAACTATTTAAGTACCTCCATGACCATGACGTAGAGGCAACTCTTCAAGCACCTTCATGACCATGACGTAGAGTTAACTATTTAAGTACCCTCATGACCATGACGTAGAGTTAACTATTTAAGTACCCTCATGACCATGACGTAGAGGCAACTCTTCAAGCACCTTCATGACCATGACGTAGAGGCAACTCTTCAAGTACTTTCATGACCATGACGTAGCGTTAACTATTTAAGTACTTTCATGACCATGACGTAGAGGCAACTCTTAAAACACCTACATGACCATGACGCTAGTTACGGCATTAGATAATCAACAAGAAAAGTCGTTGATGTGAAGCATGGAAGGCAACGCAAAAACTGGAACATGTAAACAGGTTAAAGCTATATGGCAGCAATTAATAAAGACATATTTGAAAAAAAGATCATTAGAAGATTTTAAGTATACTATGAAGCTCGAGAAGTAGTATGTATAACGTATAGATATATTCCTCAGTCCATAGACTGATTTAAACAAAATACAAATATAAAAACAATACAATATAAAAATAATAAAAAAATAATAATCGAAATTAAACTTAGTTGACAATCATTATCTGACAACATTTTTATTTGTGACAATCACGATATTTTTTGATGTGACATTGGATTTTTAAGACATAATTTATTGCTTGATGATAAAAGCTCTGGACAGACTCGACAATCAATATCTAGATAGAAATTGTAACCAGTGATATGGTATTCATTCGGTGCGCAAATGGCGTAGTGGTAGAGTAGCCAATATGTAAGTCCTCTGACTGCTTAGCCTCTCACCGCGTGGGTTCAAGTCCCGTTCGGAGCGAAGGACTTAATGTGGGAAGGTCTTCCAGCTGACTTGCAATGCGCCGGTGGTTCTACCCAGATATTTGTCTTGAGAATTCCTCCACCAAAACGCTGAACGTCGTTATAATGATCATAATTGATCACTGCAATGTATTTCAAAAACAAAACAAAACAAAAGAAAACATCGGTGTCTTCAAAGTGTATACTACCAATAGCTCATGAGTTAAATACACATGGGTTCCTATTTAGAGAAAACATCGTCTCTTGTCTCATCTTCCAAGTTCACCAGTAGCAAAAATGTTATAGGAATGAACGCCTTTGTTCTTCCACAAGCAGCACCTATACAATTTTCATCAGTGTGTAGACAATTAGTCAATCTGCAAATATGAAGTGTGTTGTATTACACCGAGAATTGATCTTGGTACAGGTTTTATATATACAATCTTCTGTATATTGGGTCAGGGGTTTCACTTAATATTTATCTCCAATAAATATATTTGTCATGATCAAAATATAATTTGTTTTCCCAAGTGACCTTAGAAAATCTCATTAAACAGCTCCACTTACGTGCACCACTTTTGCTTTTTGTCGGACTAACATTCTTTACAGCATTGAAAATGTATACTAGCATCCACCTTCGCAAAGAACAAGGGAAATATAGGGCTAAATGTGCACTACACTCGTTATCCATAATGATGGGCTGTTATTGGTTCTTGCAGATGAATCATGTTCGTGTGTTGAGACCACAAGCGCAGCCATTTCACAAGAGCCGCACCTCAATAACTCACTGGTGTCCCCATAGCTACACTGACAATGATTCATCTGTATTTGCCATGTTACCCTACCCATAAAAAACATAAACGTGTTTAACTTCCTGATTAATTTTTTGCAACGCAAATAGGAATGTGCGTCGTTGAGTAGCTCAGTGTCATAAGACGAAATAAAATTTACCAATAATCCCACGGTCGACGAAGGTAGTTAAACGGAATAGTCTAGGGTGGGTATCCGACGATGTGAGTAGCGCTAGCAACAAATTCGTTAAAACTGACTCTAACTGTTTTACTGTTCAGTGTAAAAGGACGGTAATAGAAAATTGTACTCATTTAAGATGGGCTTATTCTTCGTTCTGATGGGTTTGTGCCTTCTAGGCACTGTTTCTTGTGAGAAGAAAATATCCATGAATGGGATGACGGTTGATGTTCTTCGCCAATCTGGAACGATGAAGTTTTACAAAGACAATGAAGCTGATGGTATCGTTTTATCTTTCGATGGAATTTATGAGAAGACATCGGACGGTGTTGATATAACCAGACATTCATTTAACAATTTCGCTCTGCTTAATTTCACTATCTCGGGTGTAGCTTTAACCACCTTTGCCAAGTTCTACATTTCTGCTGACATAATCGTAGACTCGCTCCCAGTCACTTTGACAATACATGTCTACCACGTCCTAAATGAGATGAACGTTAAGGTAGCGGGAGGCGCTGTCAAAGTGTACCCTGGAGACAATATGTTAGATGTTGTGATCAAAAATTGGCCTTTTTGCGGACGTAATAGCGTATCCTGTTTGGAGGGTCAGACAGGTGCCTTTCTTGATTTTGATCTTTCTGTATCGGGATCGAAGGCACCAGATAGTATAACCGGACAGATCGCTGGTTCCAGAGTTATCATTCCACAAGCCGTGAGTACATAGTTTGCATTTTTTTTTTAAAAAAAAGTAGGAACTTAAACAAACCCCCATATTACGTGAGAAATGCATAGTTTATAATACTTTTTTATTGTGAACAGTAGTAACATTTTGCTTGGTCGAAGGTCAAGTGGGCGGCGTTGCGTGGATGCACATGCGTTGATTCAGATACAACCAATAGGATTTGGATTATGTATGCCCTTAGGCACATTAGTTATGGTATAAAGCAATACATATACTTGTATGAACTTATTATTAATTTTATTTTGTTCCATTCTATTTAAGCATAAATAATTTTTAAAACTAACTCTCTCTGTATAAGCATAGTTAGTACTAAATGCGTACAAGAAAAGAAGCTTTATGTACTTGCCCTACTCACATGTCCCGACTCTTGACAGCCAAGGGTAACTATGAGCTGTGAATCCACTTGTACCTCACCTTCTCAAGTCATTCTTTCAGTTCATATTGGATGATATCTTCTCTGGAGGCGTGTGTAACATTTTTAACAAATGTTGCGTTGAAAGGCAAACGTCGATCATTTGTTACATCTTAGCTCAGCGATAAATGATCGATTGATGTCCTGTGGCGGTGGCTGCTGCTTTGACGCCAGGCAGAAGGCATCTGGACAAAATGCTTGTTCAGCTACCTGGGTGTCTGCGTACACATTCGGCAATGGTTGACATTGCCGGTAACTGTGCCTATAGTATTTTTTATAGTTGTAACTTTATATGTAAGTGGTGTAAACACTGGTAACTAATTCCTATGTTGACCGTTTAACACACAAGTTTTCTGCAGATTGTCTTTAGCCACCAAGCACTGTATAAACTATTTCGGCTTTCAATGTCCAATAAACTCATCACTTAACTTTTCACGCTAGATTGTATATTGTTTTCTTATATTTATTGATTAAATGTCAAATTTTATTTAAAAAACACATGACTGTTTTTAAATATACATTCGCCCATTTCCATTTAAAAACATATCATTTATTTGTCTAGACGCATATACCTAAATAATAAAAAATGAAAATGCGCATTAACTTATAAATGTTAAAAATATTGTTAACTACGTACAAATATACCACATATTGTGAAGAACTTCAATGTAGAAAGGGTTTCAAATCAACATTTGGTGCGCCAGTAGTTTTTAACAGACATAAATCTGAGATCTTCATTCAGTAATAATAAGCTAGATATTGCAAATATGAACATAATTAAATCGGTGCTAAGTAACAAATAAAAAACAAAGAAACAAACATTTTGTGGATTCTAACAAAATAATGTAATATTATGATAATGGCAATAGAAATGTACTCAATAGTACAACTTCATGTCTAGCCGAATAAATTCTAAATTCACTGATGGGAAAAATTATGTGCGACGTTATGTGATATATTTTAAGCATGTGAGAGCAAGAACGAGGTACTACTAGTAGCTGTCTACATACCCAAGAAAGTGGTGACGAATCAATGTAATATGTAGATGCAAAACGTACAGAAAACGCAGACTAACATAAATAAGTTTACGTTCGCTGGATGGTAAATCACAAATTACAAAACAACAATAACAACAACACTCAAAATTGAAAAATGGGCCGACAAAACGAAATTGAGTTATTTTGTTTCGAATTCCAACTCACGCAAAGATCATGGTTGTCAATATATATTGTGTAGTATGGGTGAATATATTTTCTATTCTACTGCGACCTTGTAAATAATCACACTAGTTGTGACGGTAGTCGTCTGTTTGCTAATCAAATGTCCTTTGACATTCCAGTCGGTTAAACTGCCTAAACTTTAGGTAACTTATGAGGTGTCATTTCAATGTTGCCATATAGCAAATGTTTTAAGCAGACTCCCTTTCTGTCATTCATATATTCAATATAATTGTTATTACAATGATACATGTAACTATTCATGAACCATTTATGAAAAAAAGACAAGTACACATTTAAACTTATTTGATATTTTATATGATTTTTTTCCAGGTGCGATATAGTGAAGAAGATATAAGAAACATGCCCGCGGGTTACCCCAAGATAAAAGTCGCTGGCAACAAGACCACGTACACGTTCAGATTCGAACCCTTCGACTCTGTCCTGTATGAACCAGTTTTCTCTCTAATCGATATAAGGAGCATGACTTACACCGGCGTCACCGCCAAACTGCTGGGCAGATCCGGCAAAATTGAGCTTACTTCCGGTGGTACGTGTACACGTTTGTTATTGTAATTACGGCAGACGAACATAAGCATCATAAGACGTCGAATATAACAACATTTAAAACAACACAACGATCTTACATAAAACTTTTCATAAAATTAATTTACAGGCTAGTTTTCGGGCAGACGGCTGTCAACAAATAGACGTTTTTTATGACCTTACTTTTTTATGAATTTGGTCATCCTAAATTATGGGATTATAAAACAGTTACTCATATCGATATAGTTTAAGAAAACACTTGTGGTTTATATCAACCTTATGTTGTTACATTGTTATGAGGATGTTACTCTCTGCAAGTCAAGTATTATGTTCTTTTATTTTATATTTATATAAGGTTTTGATGTTTTTGGTCGGTTTGGGGTTAGGCTAAATGTTCTATTGTTGAACTCGACGGCGACCTTTGATAAGAAAATATGACAAAGTCCTATGAGCACAGCAACATATACCAACATTTAAATAGGCACAGGACAAAGGTATTCACATTGAATCCAAATATAAACAAATATAAAAGAACAAATCTTTGATGAGTTATTTAACAAAAAGAGAAAACCCGACAGTTACCGCTTTTGAACTGTCAGTTGGCAATATGGACCGACTGGGGTGCTTAAACCAGTTTTAGAGAGCTCTAACCTCGCACTTCCTAAGGGGTTTCACATATGCACGCAATGAAAAGAAAACCGATGTATTAATAAAAATGTCCAAGCGCTGGCGTTTTTTTTTATTTTTCTTTGATAAGGTATGACGAAAGTAGTGACGTTATTAAAAGATAATGTCCACAGAGTGTTTAAAAGCGAGAGAGAGAGGTGTTCTACCTCTATTAGAAGAACTACATGAATATGTTGATCTTAAATGCATATAACCTTCTGAACCAAGAAAAAAAAAGACCAGAGAAGAGTAAACGGTTGTAGTATTCCGGTTCATGTGAAAATATAACTGAGGAACCAAAGGAAATACACGTAACTATCCTTATAGGATGAATTAAATGACAACATAGATTACATGCACGGGGAGAGTTTTTATGACCGCCATACTTCGCAAGTAACATTGCAGCAATGCTCTGTTGTACAAACAGATATAAAGGGAATATTAGAGCAGTGTGGCGTTCCGAATCACTGGATCAAGTCCAGCTGCTTGCGTAATACCGTATTACCAAGAGACCGAAGGCGTAATCCCGTGACTCACTGCAGTAATGTTCCTATTATTTCCTTCACAAAACAACTGACTGGAGTAATGTTCCTATTATTACCTTCATGAAACAAACGATAATATGATTTTGGTAATAACATCTAATAAATATATTTTAAATTTTAAACTCATAATTGTTCCATAATTATCAATGGCGTATGAATATGTTGTCATTTGCACATGCGTAATTGTCGGATAGTTGTGTGCTTATCACATTTTAGAAAAGTTGGGTAAAGTATGTAACTCATCACTGTCGCTTTCGATCACGCGAATACGCCTTGGTCTGGATTGGCGACCTTGCATATTTATAGTCATTGAACATTGTTGGCAAGGCTAGCTTTGGGTAATACAATGTATTTGTACCGCAAATGAAAAAATATCAGCTTGATGTTAGTGTTGAAATAACAAGTTTGGGTAATGCTGGAATTCCTATTAGATGGAGTACATGTATTTTTTGAAAGTGATATGAAAATGCATTGACGACGTAAGAACGTTAATTACCACGTTTCTGTGAAGCTTAATGTATGATTGCCTTCCAAAATGTCATACATGTTTTCCTGCTGGTCAGGAGACGCCTCAGATGTTGATGCCCTGTATGATTTTGTGGCCTGTCAACGGCTGGATATTATTTTGGGGCAACACCGCTATCTAGAAGAATTAATATACATCGTATAAATGCTGTATTAAATCCACTACGTTTTTAAAAGATACCAAAGTAGAACCAAATTGAATAGACTCTGTGCCTGAAGCATGTACTATTATCCACCCTTCTGCATATAATGAAAGTAGTTCGTCATTTTGTTGTCACGATCACTGCCATGTGATACTTTAGAAAAATTATTTAACTGAAGTAACCGTATCACACGGGTAAAAATATACAGTATTTGCAGTAAGACAAAAGAAGGTATTAAATCAACTACGTTTACTCGCTTTATTATTTTGTAACCTGCCACGTGAAACAGGGAAAAGGTTTCTGTCACTGAAGTAATCGTATCAAACGGGTAAATATTGACGGTATTTTTAGTAAAACAGAAGAATGTATAAAATCCACTTCGTATAATCGCTTTATTCATTTTCTTTACCTTTTTAAACATAACCTGTCACTTGAAAAGGGAAAAGATTTCTGTCACTGAAGTAATCGTATCACACGGATAAATATAGCCGGTATTTTCAGTAAGACAGAAGAATGAAAGCAGTTAGAAACTGGTCAGTCAGAAATAACCGCACGTACCTTACAAAAAAAATTCCACAGTCTGTCATGAATATCATTCAACCTCATCAGAGATGTTCACATTTCTAACATTTACAGTTTATACAAACATGTTGGGACAAGTACCGGACACAAATATGATATAAAGCTGGTTCTATTCAAGTTACAAGCATGTGAGCATCTAGGCATAATTGTACTAATGTCGCCAACAAGTCCTGAAAACAGGAAGTCCTTGTTAAAGTGTATATGCATTTAAAACAAAGACTGAGAATAATCACAGGAGTAATAATTAATAACAAGTAGTTAGATGAAGAATAAAAATAATCAGTAAAGTCTGACTGTAAAAAGCCGCCGGACGGATTAACGGAGTACTATGATCTGGTGCTAAGTTATGGTCAGTACACTTCTAATACTATTCAATATAGAGTACCGGACCTGGTAGAGCAATCGGAAGAGCGTCGGCTCCAGGTACGGGAGGCCCCGGATTTAAACCCGGGCCGCGACAAACCTAAGTTGTTAAAATGGTAGTGGTATAGCTTCCTTGCTAACGCTCAGGCAAATAGTATAAGGCTAGTTCCACGACTGGTTGGCCCGGTGTCAGGATAATGTGACTTGGTGTGGTATCATGCCAGGTGTACACGGCATGCTATACACAGTGAAGGCAGCACTATATCTGCTTTAGGTGGACACGCTCCAGATAATTGAAATACTATTGGTGGGACGATAAGCCCAATAAACAAAGGAACAGTATAGAGAAAAACAGTAGCTTTAACCTTCCCAATGTACAATCCCTATAATTTTTTATTATGTATGCAATCAGTATTTTTTCGTATGACTATTGGGCTTCCTGTACATGGTTTCATTCAGGTAAAAACAGGTAGAGAATGGAAAGCAGTCTATTCTGTCGCTGTGCCTCCTAGCTACCAAGTAAATGTCAGTTGTATGCAAGTAAATTTATTATGAGATTATGTTTCGTTTTTGAAATACATCGTAGCGATCAGTTCGGAACGCTTCGGATCATGATTTACTTTTGCGATTTTGTAGGTAACAATCTGATTGGTTGGGAAGGTTTTATTGACACGTCGTCAGAACTTGATAGCGGAGTGGTTTTCAGGATATGATTTTAATCAAATTGGGGACCTATACCACTAACATTTTAACGACTTTGGTATGTCGCGACCCAATAAACCCAATAAACAAACATTTTAATGTACCAAAATATGTTAATACTTTTGCTGATATTATATTCTCATTAAATAAATCACTAAACACGGAGACATGTTTTTCGCAGTTTACAGTTATTTAAGCAGCTTTATATATTAACAACTCCGTATAAGACATAGATCCTCCTACCCGTTTCATAAACAGTTTTGGGGCGATATCGCTTGCTATGAGAAAGCTGAATTTCGGAAGCACAGATGATTGATTCTGCATGACCTTGAGACACTAGACAATTGCTTAGATGACAACTGACCGCGAAGAAGTAGTGCATGTGCGGAATCCAAGATGTATGTCGAATGAGACTAGATGGTTCAAATGTAGGGTCACATTTAAAATGCTAACATTATTATTGCAATCTATTTCATCTGGAAGTTCAAGTGATTTTTATGTATAATTCAGATATACATGAAATGCACAATCGTAAATGAACAATGCCGCGCAAGAATATCAGTCAGTTACTAGAGGAAAGGGTCGAAAAAGGGAGCTGTTAGTAGAGCGAGTGTTCCGCTGACATAAGTGCTAGCATGATATAATTGCGATTTCCTGCGCGAAACCTTACTACATTTTGCTGCTCTATGCCGTTTTGACAGAGGTAATTCGAATACTATCACCATCTCGGAAAATAGCGATCGGTGAAGTCGGCATTTTTAGATTAATATCACAGAGGTGTAGTGTTGACGAAATAAATGACATGGGAGATAAATTTAAAATCAGTATATTTTGGTAGTACGGGTAGCATGTATATTTATTTTAGAATTAGTTTAAGTTGAAATGTTTCATATAGAAAATATTTTATGCTTAATAAAATAGTTTATATTATTGGATGCTAAACTCTGTTGTATCTTTTGTCCAAATATATAATCTATCTAAGATTATTATTCCGTTGGAGACAGGTTTTTGGCTTGTTGGTAACATGAATGTTTAAGTTGGGGCTTTTATCATTATTTAATGACATAAAACATTCATTTTGGTGTTTTGATATAATCCTCGCCTCAGAATCCTGCCTTGTGTAGGCTGATATCATTATTATTTCCGCTCATTGCCTAAATGATCCCTACATAGATCGAAGGTGTCGTACACATATTCAGGGAGTTTATGCCTGTTAACACAGAGATTAAAATATACTAATATAATACAGTTGTATTTTTGAACACAGTTAGGTTAAAAGTAGTTGTACTTTCAATGTATATCGTCATTAAAGACACTTTGCAAGAATGTTTTGTTAGACTTATCCGACGAGTAAAACAATGTTAATATAATATTAATTAATTAATTTATTGGGTTTATCGTCCCACCAACAGTATTTCAGATATCTGGAGACGGTGTCCACTTGAAGCAGATATAGTGCTGCATTCATTTATAACATGCCGCGAAAACCTGGCAAGGTACCACACAGTTATATTATCCTGAAACCAGGCCAAGCAGTCGTTGAACTAGTCTGGATTACCTGCCCTTTATCTAAACAAAGGGTCAGGCACAAACGAAATAATGGCGGCGGCGATAGGAACGGTAAGTTTGTGTACGAGCTAATAGCAAAAGGTGGTTAGTTGTGATAGTATTGATTTTCTGGTCAGTATCAATGTTGTAGTTTTCATTCGTGTAAAGCGTTGTTAAGGAGCTATTACTTATGATGAGATTTTACATTCCTGACAAGTTGAATATTTTTCGGACAAATTTACACATAGTGTAATTTTGGACAATATCTATTTAATTGATAAATATTAAGTTAAAAAATAACTTAAGTGAAAATTTAAGTTCCCTATATTTCCTTCATTAGGTAATTTATATTGAAAATCATTACCTCTGTGTGAAATGCATTCATAAAACATTTCTTTTATGCAAAAATATGTCATTTTAAAACAAAAGTATAAATGTAATGGCGTAAAGAAAATTTTAATAATTTTAAGTTTTGACTTAAGATGCTTTGTGAATACGGCCCCTAGGAGTGGCATGTTAAATTTGGTAAGGAGATCTTATTATTACTTTATTATCGCCATTTTCACTATATTTGTCCATTTTTAAACTTGATCATGTTATACAGTCCTATAGAAGTTATTAGTAATAGGTTTGCAGCAAAATTTTTTCTTTATGCAGCTAGGATGTTGTTTTAGCTGAAAAATGGTCTGCAACATGACAATATGCACTGTGTGGTGTAAAGTATTAATTTGAAGAGCTAAAATGATGTTTTTTCAGCATTATGTTGTATCATTTAAAAAATTACTATTTTTGCATAGCAAACTATTATATTTTGCATGAACAATTTATACTCATTGGTTATATTTCACTATGAACATTTTTTTCGAGTTTTATAAGCTTTTTGTTTCATCAATTTTTAAGAAAAAATAAAAAATGACAGGGGTTTGTATACAATTGGATTTTGTTATACATTTTGACAATTTCTTTCAAACTGAAATTAAAAAGCCAATGAATTAAAAAAAATAATATTAAAATTATTTGCAGTTTATTTTTCAAGATTTATATATATTTAACACAAAAATATACCTAACTTTGAACAAGCTTTCGTGTGCAATGTTTTAAATTATGTCATTCCTGCACACCTGCAAAGGGTAATATTTTGTAGTGTCCGCAACAGAGCTTCACACATTACAAAAACAGGAGATACAAAGTTTACTTTGCTGTTATATAAATTGCCTTGGGCACATGTTTCTACAATCCAAGCGCTTTCACCAAATGCCTTAAAGTTTTTTCGCATTTAAAGAAAAGCTTTGTCTGCAACGGTGTAGTGTCCGCAACACAAATATTAATATGCTTCTAAATAAGGCATTTTTCATGTTATCAAAGTTGTTTTTGCTAATAAATGTTTGGTTTGATTGCAGTTATATAAAAAAGTGAAATAAATATTATTTATCTAGTCTGATTTTCTGCCAAACAGGACATAACAGTGAAATTATTGTACTTCTAACATGGGTCACTCAGGATATTCAATGTATTTTAACATATATAATATATATATACCAATGAAAGACAGTCCAGGTAACTTAAAATAAATAAAAAATGATGTGACTTATCTGAGACCAGAAAAAGGGTTTACACATTTTTTTTTGAATTATGTTTTGCTGACACTACAAGATGTCTTTCATCCTTCATGTACCAATAATAGGTCTAATTGTTGAAGAACTGATGAAATAATACTTCTATTTTAAAAAGCTTCATCTCAAAAAGCTTAATTGATACCAATTGCAGTCAGGATCAAACAAATTTTTTTGCATTTATCCCCTTAATCACATCAATATAAGTTGGTCATTCAAAGGGAGTACTGTTGTAAGAATTCTTAAATATCTCTTTTGTTTTTGCCTGACAACTGAACTATTTAGATATGCAAATTAATAAATCGATAAACTATTTACATGAAACATGCATATAATGATATTACATTATCTAATGAAAAATAAGAAGTTAAAATTAAGCCCAAATGTCAGTTAATGTGTAACATAATACTAATATGGCAACTTATATTAACACGAAGTCTGGTCAGTATAATTATAATTTATGTACTGTGAGTTAGTTCTTCTATGCACTGGGAACTGAAGCAAACATTTATGCATGATAATTCTAAATCAAACTACGGTATATGATTATCTTAAACATAAGCAAGTTAACTGCCATCCCTTGTCATCACCAGAAATGTCATTTGAAATGTTAAAATATTACTGTGTGCATGTATACTCAACTCACATGAAAAGTCTTTTAATGTCTTTTTTTTGTTATTTCTTTTAGATCTGATTAATGGAATTGGTTAAAAATGATTTGAGTGTTTATCATTATTTTGATTTTTTTTGTTTTGTTTAATAACAATGACATGTATACAGAAAGGTATTATTGCCACTAATTTGGTTTTCATTCAATTTGAATTTTTAATAACAATATTAAATAATGATTTAAGAGAATAGAGTGTGTCATTTACACAACTAGTGTGACATTTGCCAAATTTTTTCTTTGAAGGTGATAAAAATTAACAAGAAATGCTATTAAAAATGAAATACTGGTAATGTTTCTGTAAGAAAAGTCCTCAGGAAGCATGAAGTCCAAACAAATGAGTGCAAAACACTTACTTAATTTGACTTAGCATTTGCATTTTCATTGTTATTATCAAAAAACATAACTAAAACACATTCGTATTGATCACAATGCAAAACAATATCATTTTATAATCATTTTACAAGAGAACTTATGATCACATATTCGAAATATCACAATCTTCGTATTTGTCCGAAAAGTACTCAACTTATTGAAATTAACAAAAAAACAACAAACATACGGAAAGGCTCCACGAAAAGAAACCTTATCTTTAAGAATTTTAAATATACATATCGATTGAAAATTGAACAATATCCCGATGAACCACTTTTTGAAAATATTTGGTTAACTTCCAGCTATCATTGCGTCGGCCATTGTTTGGTCAATGACAGACTTCTATTATGTTTACAATAGAAGCTGGCAACCAGACTATCGTTGAACTACCTTTTATTTGCTTGAGCGTAAGCAAGATAGCTAACCACTACAATTTTAACGACTTTGGTATGTCGCGGCTCAATCGAGATCCGGACATAATAACTATATGTTTAACGACGTTTTATAACTGACATCTTATTGATGATAGCATAAACAATATGCAAGATTTATATACATTCGAAAATGCTTGAAAAACTTTTTTTTATCGTACATGTGATTATCTTACTTGCATTTAAACCATTTATCAGCGGATGTTGCTAAAATACGCGTATGCTGCAATATACGTTAACCAGCTGCAAATATGTAAACCATGAATCAAAAGTTTCCGGACCTAAAACATTCCTGACAAAAACATTTCGATCGCTTTCCTGACCCGAGCCACAACCCTCCCGTAAAATTTTCCACATTTATTGGTTTAAGCAGCCTAAATGTGTGAACTCTCTTTCACCAACAGCTTATACCATTTATCTGGTTGGTAAAATGGAAGATATGTGCAAGAAGCAAGGGGGTGTTTTTTTTCCTGGTAGTAAGTGACGGAAGGCTTTTTCGTCCGTATAGGAAATAATTAAAAAATGAAAAATGATCAAATTTAAAAAGAACTAACACAGAGTATAAAAAATATAAACAGTTAATGCATAGGCAATCCATATAAAAGGAAAATTTTATTTAACATAAAGTTCCTCTTAGAAAGGATCGAGTGTTGTGAAATATTTAATTATGCAGTAATGGAGACATCAACGTAGTTGTATTAAAAGAAATCACCCTTGATTTATTGTTTTATTTAACTTCCGTTGATGAAGAATACACTTTCATCTATTTGATGTATTCAATTTGAATTATGTCCTTGAGGAAGCATTAAAGTTGGTATTATAGGTCAATAAATAATGATACAGGAAGTAGGAAATAAAGAAACGGACGAAAATGTAAATGTGTAATTTAAGTAGAAGAAACTCTTCAGGCACCTTCATGACCATGACGTAGAGGAAATTCTTCATGCACCTTCATGGCCATGACGTAGAGTTAACTCTTTCTGTACCTTCATGACCATGACGTAGAGTTAACTATTTAAGTACTTTCCTGACCATGACGTAGAGGCAACTATTTAAGTACCCTCATGACCATGACGTAGAGTTAACTATTTAAGTACTTTCATGACCATGACGTAGAGGCAACTATTTAAGTACCCTCATGACCATGACGTAGAGTTAACTATTTAAGTACTTTCATGACCATGACGTAGAGGCAACTCTTAAAACACATACATGACCATGACGCTAGTTACGGCATTAGATAATCAACAAGAAAAGTCGTTGATGTGAAGCATGGAAGGCAACGCAAAAACTGGAACATGTAAACAGGTTAAAGCTATATGGCAGCAATTAATAAAGACATATTTGAAAAAAAGATTATTAGAACATTTTAAGTATACTATGAAGCTCGAGAAGTAGTATGTATAACGTATAGATATATTCCTCAGTCCATAGACTGATTTAAACAAAATACAAATATAAAAACAATACAATATAAAAATAATAAAAAAATAATAATCGAAATTAAAATTAGTTGACAATCATTATCTGACAACATTTTTATTGTGACAATCACGATATTTTTTGATGTGACATTGGATTTTTAAGACATAATTTATTGCTTGATGATAAAAGATCTGGACAGACTCGACAATCAATATCTAGATAGAAATTGTAACCAGTGACATAGTATTCATTCGGTGCGCAAATGGCGTAGTGGTAGAGTAGCCAATATGTAAGTCCTCTGACTGCTTAGCCTCTCACCGCGTGGGTTCAAGTCCCGTTCGGAGCGAAGGACTTAATGTGGGAAGGTCTTCCAGCTGACTTGCAATGCGCCGGTGGTTCTACCCAGATATTTGTCTTGAGAATTCCTCCACCAAAACGCTGAACGTCGTTATAATGATCATAATTGATCACTGCAATGTATTTCAAAAACAAAACAAAACAAAAGAAAACATCGGTGTCTTCAAAGTGTATACTGCCAATAGCTCATGAGTTAAATACACATGGGTTCCTATTTAGAGAAAACATCGTCTCTTGTCTCATCTTCCAAGTTCACCAGTAGCAAAAATGTTATAGGAATGAACGCCTTTGTTCTTCCACAAGCAGCACCTATACAATTTTCATCAGTGTGTAGACAATTAGTCAATCTGCAAATATGAAGTGTGTTGTATTACACCGAGAATTGATCTTGGTACAGGTTTTATATATACAATCTTCTGTATATTGGGTCAGGGGTTTCACTTAATATTTATCTCCAATAAATATATTTGTCATGATCAAAATATAATTTGTTTTCCCAAGTGACCTTAGAAAATCTCATTAAACAGCTCCACTTACGTGCACCACTTTTGCTTTTTGTCGGACTAACATTCTTTACAGCATTGAAAATGTATACTAGCATCCACCTTCGCAAAGAACAAGGGAAATATAGGGCTAAATGTGCACTACACTCGTTATCCATAATGATGGGCTGTTATTGGTTCTTGCAGATGAATCATGTTCGTGTGTTGAGACCACAAGCGCAGCCATTTCACAAGAGCCGCACCTCAATGACTCACTGGTGTCCCCATAGCTACACTGACAATGATTCATCGGTATTTGCCATGTTACCCTACCCATAAAAAACATAAACGTGTTTAACTTCCTGATTAATTTTTTGCAACGCAAATAGGAATGGGCGTCGTTGAGTAGCTCAGTGTCATAAGACGAAATAAAATTTACCAATAATCCCACGGTCAACGAAAGTAGTTAAACGGAATAGCATAGGGTGGGTATCCGACGATGTGAGTAGCGCTAGCAACAAATTCGTTAAAACTGACTCTAACTGTTTTACTGTTCAGTGTAAAAGGACGGTAATAGAAAATTGTACTCATTTAAGATGGGCTTATTCTTCGTTCTGATGGGTTTGTGCCTTCTAGGCACTGTTTCTTGTGAGAAGAAAATATCCATGAATGGGATGACGGTTGATGTTCTTCGCCAATCTGGAACGATGAAGTTTTACAAAGACAATGAAGCTGATGGTATCGTTTTATCTTTCGATGGAATTTATGAGAAGACATCGGACGGTGTTGATATAACCAGACATTCATTTAACAATTTCGCTCTGCTTAATTTCACTATCTCGGGTGTAGCTTTAACCACCTTTGCCAAGTTCTACATTTCTGCTGACATAATCGTAGACTCGCTCCCAGTCACTTTGACAATACATGTCTACCACGTCCTAAATGAGATGAACGTTAAGGTAGCGGGAGGCGCTGTCAAAGTGTACCCTGGAGACAATATGTTAGATGTTGTGATCAAAAATTGGCCTTTTTGCGGACGTAATAGCGTATCCTGTTTGGAGGGTCAGACAGGTGCCTTTCTTGATTTTGATCTTTCTGTATCGGGATCGAAGGCACCAGATAGTATAACCGAACAGATCGCTGGTTCCAGAGTTATCATTCCACAAGCCGTGAGTACATAGTTTGCATTTTTTTTTTTAAAAAAAGTAGGAACTTAAACAAACCCCCATATTACGTGAGAAATGCATAGTTTATAATACTTTTTTATTGTGAACAGTAGTAACATTTTGCTTGGTCGAAGGTCAAGTGGGCGGCGTTGCGTGGATGCACATGCGTTGATTCAGATACAACCAATAGGATTTGGATTATGTATGCCCTTAGGCACATTAGTTATGGTATAAAGCAATACATATACTTGTATGAACTTATTATTAATTTTATTTTGTTTCATTCTATTTAAGCATAAATAATTTTTAAAACTAACTCTCTCTGTATAAGCATAGTTAGTACTAAATGCGTACAAGAAAAGAAGCTTTATGTACTTGCCCTACTCACGTGTCCCGACTCTTGACAGCCAAGGGTAACTATGAGCTATGAGTCCACTTGTACCTCACCTTCGCAAGTCATTCTTTCAGTTCATATTGGATGATATCTTCTCTGGAGGCGTGTGTAACATTTTTAACAAATGTTGCGTTGAAAGGCAAACGTCGATCATTTGTTACATCTTAGCTCAGCGATAAATGATCGATTGATGTCCTGTGGCGGTGGCTGCTGCTTTGACGCCAGGCAGAAGGCATCTGGACAAAATGGTTGTTCAGCTACCTTGGTGTCTGCGTACACATTCGGCAATGGTTGACATTGCCGGTAACTGTGCCTATAGTATTTCTTATAGTTGTAACTTTATATGTAAGTGGTGTAAACACTGGTAACTAATTCCTATGTTGACCGTTTAACACACAAGTTTTCTGCAGATTGTCTTTAGCCACCAAACACTGTATAAACTATTTCGGCTTTCAATGTCCAATAAACTCATCACTTAACTTTTCACGCTAGATTGTATATTGTTTTCTTATATTTATTGGATAAATGTCAAATTTTATTTAAAAACACATGACTGTTTTTAAATATATATTCGCCCATGTCCATTTAAAAACATATCATTTATTTGTTTAGACGCATATACCTAAATAATAAAATATGAAAATGCGCATTAACTTATAAATGTTAAAAATATTGTTAACTATGTACAAATATACCACATATTGTGAAGAACTTCAATGTAGGAAGGGTTTCAAATCAACATTTGGTGCGCCAGTAGTTTTTAACAGACATAAATCTGAGATCTTCATTCAGTAATAATAAGCTAGATATTGCAAATATGAACATAATTAAATCGGTGCTAAGTAACAAATAAAAAACAAAGAAACAAACATTTTGTGGATTCTAACAAAATAATGTAATATTATGATAATGGCAATAGAAATGTACTCAATAGTACAACTTCATGTCTAGCCGAATAAATTCTAAATTCACTGATGGGAAAAATTATGTGCGACGTTATGTGATATATTTTAAGCATGTGAGAGCAAGAACGAGGTACTACTAGTAGCTGTCTACATACCCAAGAAAGTGGTGACGAATCAATGTAATATGTAGATGCAAAACGTACAGAAAACGCAGACTAACATAAATAAGTTTACGTTCGCTGGATGGTAAATCACAAATTACAAAACAACAATAACAACAACACTCAAAATTGAAAAATAGGCCGACAAAACGAAATTGAGTTATTTTGTTTCGAATTCCAACTCACGCAAAGATCATGGTTGTCAATATATATTGTGTAGTATGCGTGAATATATTTTCTATTCTACTGCGACCTTGTAAATAATCACACTAGTTGTGACGGTAGTCGTCTGTTTGCTAATCAAATGTCCATTGACATTCCAGTCGGCTAAACTGCCAAAACTTTAGGTAACTTATGAGGTGTCATTTCAATGTTGCCTTATAGCAAATGTCTTTAGCAGACTCCCTTTCTGCCATTTATATATTCAATATTATTGTTATTACAATGATACATGTAACTATTTATGAACCATTTATGATTCAAGTTAACGTAAAACAGACAAGTACACATTTAAACTTATTTGATATTTTATATGATTTTTTTCCAGGTGCGATATAGTGAAAAAGATGTAAGAAACATGCCCGCGGGTTACCCCAAGATAAAAGTCGCTGGCAACAAGACCACGTACACGTTCAGATTCGAACCCTTCGACTCTGTCCTGTATGAACCAGTTTTCTCTCTAACCGATATAAGGAGCATGACTTACGCCGGCGTCACCGCCAAACTGCTGGGCAGATCCGGCAAAATTGAGCTTACTTCCGGTGGTACGTGTACACGTTTGTTATTGTAATTACGGCAGACGAACATAAGCATCACGAGACGTCGAATATAACAACATTTAAAACAACACAACGATCTTACATAAAACTTTTCAGAAAATAAATTTACAGGCTAGTTTTCGGGCAGACGGCTGTCAACAAATAGACGTTTTTATGACCTTACTTTTTTATGAATTTGGTCATCCTAAATTATGGGATTATAAAACAGTTACTCATATCGATATAGTTTAAGAAAACACTTGTGGTTTATATCAACCTTATGTTGTTACATTGTTATGAGGATGTTACTCTCTGCAAGTCAAGTATTATGTTCTTTTATTTTATATTTATATAAGGTTTTTATGTTTTTGGTCGGTTTGGGGTTAGGCTAAATGTTCTATTGTTGAACTCGACGGCGACCTTTGATAAGAAAATATGACAAAGTCCTATGAGCACAGCAACATATACCAACATTTAAATAGGCACAGGACAAAGGTATTCACATTGAATCCAAATATAAACAAATATAAAAGAACAAATCTTTGATGAGTTATTTAACAAAAAGAGAAAACCCGACAGTTGTCGCTTTTGAACTGTCAGTTCGCAATATGGACCGACTGGGGTGCTTAAACCAGTTTTAATGAGCTCTAATCTCGCACTTCCTGATGGGTTTCCCATATGCACGCAATGAAAAGAAAACCGATTTATTGGAATAAAAATGTCCAAGCGCTGACGTTTTCTTTGATTTTTCTTTGATAAGATATGACGAAAGTAGTGACGTTATTAAAAGATAATGTCCACAGAGTGTTTAAAAGCGAGAGAGAGAGGTGTTCTACCTCTATTAGAAGAACTACATGAATATGTTGATCTTAAATGCATATAACCTTCTGAACCAAGAAAAAAATGACCAGAGAAGAGTAAACGGTTGTAGTATTCCGGTTCATGTGAAAATAGAACTGAGGAATCAAAGGAAATACACGTAACTATCCTTATAGGATGAATTAAATGACAACATAGATTACATGCACGGGGAGAGTTTTTATGACCGCCATACTTCGCAAGTAACATTGCAGCAATGCTCTGTTGTACAAACAGATATAAAGGGAATATTAGAGCAGTGTGGCGTTCCGAATCACTGGATCAAGTCCAGCTGCTTGCGTAATACCGTATTACCAAGAGACCGAAGGCGTAATCCCGTGACTCACTGCAGTAATGTTCCTATTATTTCCTTCACAAAACAACTGACTGGAGTAATGTTCCTATTATTACCTTCATGAAACAAACGATAATATGATTTTGGTAATAACATCTAATAAATATATTTTAAATTTTAAACTCATAATTGTTCCATAATTATCAATGGCGTATGAATATGTTGTCATTTGCACATGCGTAATTGTCGGATAGTTGTGTGCTTATCACATTTCAGAAAAGTTGGGTAAAGTATGTAACTCATCACTGTCGCTTTCGATCACGCGAATACGCCTTGGTCTGGATTGGCGACCTTGCATATTTATAGTCATTGAACATTGTTGGCAAGGCTAGCTTTGGGTAATACAATGTATTTGTACCGCAAATGAAAAAATATCAGCTTGATGTTAGTGTTGAAATAACAAGTTTGGGTAATGCTGGAATTCCTATTAGATGGAGTACATGTATTTTTTGAAAGTGATATGAAAATGCATTGACGACGTAAGAACGTTAATTACCACGTTTCTGTGAAGCTTAATGTATGATTGCCTTCCAAAATGTCATACATGTTTTCCTGCTGGTTAGGAGACGCCTCAGATGTTGATGCCCTGTATGATTTTGTGGCCTGTCAACGGCTGGATATTATTTTGGGGCAACTCCGCTATCTAGAAGAATTAATATACATCGTAGAAATGCTGTATTAAATCCACTACGTTTTTAAAAGATACCAAAGTAGAACCAAATTGAATAGACTCTGTGCCTGAAGCATGTACTATTATCCACCCTTCTGCATATAATGAAAGTAGTTCGTCATTTTGTTGTCACGATAACTTCCATGTGATACTTCAGAAAAATTCTGTCACTGAAGTAACCGTATCACACGGGTAAAAATATACAGTATTTGCAGTAAAACAAAAGAAGGTATTAAATCAGCTACGTTTACTCGCTTTCTTATTTTGTAACCTGCCACGTGAAACAGGGAAAAGGTTTCTGTCACTGAAGTAATCGTATCAAACGGAGTAATCGTATCAAACGGGTAAATATAGACGGTATTTTCAGTAAAACAGAAGAATGTATAAAATCCACTTCGTATAATCGCTTTATTCTTTTTCTTTACCTTTTTAAACATAACCTGTCACTTGAAAAGGGAAAAGATTTCTGTCACTGAAGTAATCGTATCACACGGATAAATATAGCCGGTATTTTCAGTAAGACAGAAGAATGAAAGCAGTTAGAAACTGCTCAGTCA
This sequence comes from Sinonovacula constricta, assembly GCA_007844125.1. Lineage (NCBI taxonomy): Eukaryota > Metazoa > Mollusca > Bivalvia > Cardiida > Solecurtidae > Sinonovacula > Sinonovacula constricta. The sequence continues at coordinate 41,295,396 of CM017560.1, forward strand.
GAAATAACCGCACGTACCTTACAGAAAAAAAAATACCACAGTCTGTCATGAATCTCATTCAACCTCATCAGAGATGTTCACATTTCTAACATTTACAGTTTATACAAACATGTTGGGACAAGTACCGCACACAAATATGATATAAAGCTGGTTCTATTCAAGTTACAAGCATGTGAGCATCTAGGCATAATTGTACTAATGTCGCCAACAAGTCCTGAAAACAGGAAGTCCTTGTTAAAGTGTATATGCATTTAAAATAAAGACTCAGAATAATCACAGGAGTAATAATTAATAACAAGTAATTAGATGAAGAATAAAAATAATCAGTAAAGTCTGACTGTAAAAAGCCGCCGGACGGATTAACGGAGTACTATGATCTGGTGCTAAGTTATGATCAGTACACTTTTAATACTATTCAATATAGAGTACCGGCCCTGGTAGAGCAATCGGAAGAGCGTCGGCTCCAGGTACGGTAGGCCCCGGGTTTGAACCCGGGCCGCGACAAACTAAAGTTGTTAAAATGGTAGTGGTATAGCTTCCTTGCTAACGCTCAGGCAAATAGTATAAGGCTAGTTCCACGACTGGTTGGCCCGGTGTCAGGATAATGTGACTTGGTGTGGTATCATGCCAGGTGTACACGGCATGCTATACACAGTGAAGGCAGCACTATATCTGCTTCAGGTGGACACCGTCTCCAGATAATTGAAATACTATTGGTGGGACGATAAGCCCAATAGACAAAGGAACAGTATAGAGAAAAACAGTAGCTTTAACCTTCCCAATGTACAATCCCTATAATTTTTTATTATGTATGCAATCAGTATTTTTTCGTATGACTATTGGGCTTCCTGTATATGGTTTCATTCAGGTGAAAACAGGTAGAGAACGGAAAGCAGTCTATTCTGTCGCTATGCCTCCTAGCTACCAAGTAAATGTCAGTTGTATGCAAGTACATTTATTATGAGATTATGTTTCGTTTTTGAAATACATCGTAGCGACCAGTTATGATCATTATAGCGGCGTCCAGCTACTTTGTTGGAGGAAGACCCCAAACAAATGTCTGGGTAGAACCACCGGCGCATCGGAGTTCAGCAGGAAGACCTTCCCACATTAAGTCCTTCGTCCCGAATGTCGAACCCAAGCAGTGAGAGGCTAAGCGGTCAGAGGAGTTAGAAGTCGGCGACTCTACCACTACGCCACGGGCGCCTCACTATATACGATTATGATTAGCAATAGGAGATCATCAGAACTACTCAAAGGAATTAGTAAAAGATACTGATCATGGACATAACAATTAAGACATATATTTATTTTAAATAAACGGCATGATGTATTAAAAGGAAAAAACACACAAGTATTTTCGACTGTTGCAACTCATACAGGAAGATCTCTATGCCAGATGATTTGTTAAGTTTGGCCCCTAAACCGGATAAATAACTCTGCTTTGAGATATACAGTTTTCTAAAACATTTTAAGGAAGTTAAAAGTATTTATTGAGTAAAAGAAATGAAGAATTTATCACTGATTGTTTTTTTCAGCCAAGAAAGTAGTGATTGAGTTGATCAATCTAAAGGAGAAGGATGCAGATGGTACCGACATCACAGACAAAAACAACAGATTCGCTGGACAGCCTTTCAAATTATCGTAAGCAGTGAAACGAAACACTTTTTACATTTTTACCGTTAACTATGTCCAAAAAGCTGAATTGAGAAGCAAGAAATAAACCTGACCCATTCATTTTGTTTTCTTAACAGTGACAGCACAATAAGCCGACAACTATTCCAGTGAGTAAGCTTTTTAGCTAGGAAGCTTTTTAGCATTTGTGTCGAGGTAAATTCTTTGAGATTTTGTTTTGATATCATGAAAAGATCTTCTCTGTTTCACAAGATACCTAAAAGGATAATTTTTTCTTATGAAAAAAAAAATCATTTACATGTGCGAAAATTAGAGCCCCCTATGTATTTTATGTTTTATCTAAGAAATCAGTAAAGGTATTCTGTCTCTACTGTCTGTTAGTACTGCACAATCACAAATCATTCTCGTATATATTCCATGAAAATGCGGTCAACATATAATTATGTCAACAGCAATGTTCCATCATTCTATCGTGGCGTAGTCGAAACTGAAAGTATATATCAATCTCATGGTCTACCAAAAACGTTATGCCACTAATCACGTGTTGGTTGAAAGGGTATAGATGTATTGATTGTAAACAATCTATATTGAATACACTGCAGTGGGCAGATAGACGAGACATACCCTAATACGAGCATTGCTGTTCAGAAAATCAGCGGTGGGTCTACCATGCCCAATGGTGCCATGGTCATTATGAACCTGTACGTGTTCAAGGCTGGAGGGACCATTTCCAATGGGGACGAATACACGACTGTCCGCGCCGGTAGGAATGCATGTTTTGTATATGTATTTATGTTGGTATGTTGGTATGACCGAAACATTGTTTAAATTGTTAGATTAAATTCAAAAGTATGCAAGTTACAAAATAGTATTGGTGGATTTCCATAGATACATTCATAGTATAAGTGAACACATTTTCCCATACATGTTATTTATGCTTTTCTCAACATTTACTTTATTAATAAGACTATATGGCAAAGTCCTGTGAGCATTGCAACATATACCAAAATTTGAAAACGCACAGGACAAAGGTATTCACATGCAACCAAATGTCAAAGAATAAATCTGTGATGAGTCAAGAAATAGAGTAAACCCGACAGTTGCGGCATTGGAACGGTCAATCGGCAATATGGACCGACTGTGGTTCTTAAACCGGTCTTACAGAGCTCAAATACTATTACGAGTTTAGGAGTTGGCTGGGGTAGCTTTAAATTTAAGTGTTTTCGAGTATTGTATAAGGTACGTTATATTCAAGAAAAGCAAAAAATGTGTCTTAATATTGACATGTTACTGAAGTTTAGTTTACAGTAAGATTTTTTCAACATATATACCATGCAATTCCATTAAAGCGCCACCGACAAAATTCCCAAACGGATTTGTTTTTTCTCATCACACACGATTTTGCCGCGTTCTGTAAAATTAACCTATCAATTATACATTCTTATCTAAAACTATTGATAGCTTATAATAGATTCGATGCCAATATTTCTGTGACATATTTATATTTATGGTAATAATGCAATTGTTCAATTTTACAAGCAAATAAATAAACATTACCTTTGTGGCTGATCCTGTCATGCATCATCCGTATTCTTCACCTTTACATGTTAAAAAGCAAAAGGTATCATTAACAAAAAGCAGAAATTATGACTGTAATACCATGTCTCTTCGGCCCATGTAGCATGTTTAGGATCTAGTCTATTAACACGTTTCTTTAGAAAATAGATTAAGAATATATATATGACAAAGTCCTATGAGAAGCCGAAACGAGCGCAGCGAGTGCAAGCTTCTGTTTTCTATGGAAACGTCTTAATAGATTCTATCTGACTTAGAAGTCCCAGTGTCACTTCTACCTGTTCAAAGTAATACGTCCCATAAAACTGTCAACCAAACTGTCAATCATCTTGCCGTGTTCAAACTTGTCACAAGGGTAGGAGTCAAGTCCGAATGCATGGTTTGTTGCACATGCGCAGTTGAAAATAAAACTATTTAGTTAAATAGATCGATCTATTTTGTTCATTGTAAAATAGAAAATAGAAAGGAGTTCTATTGAAATAAATAAAATGAATTTGAATTTTCATAGCTTCTGATTGGCTTCAAAAAGATTACTATCTTTGTGACAGGTAATGTGAAGTTTAACTTGGAGATCAGCGGCTGGGGTTTCTGCACTTCCGCATGTAAGCCCGGGGATACTGAAGGAACTTATCTGGACATTGATATTGTGATCAAGGGCAAAAATGAAAAGGCGATTAAAGGACTGTCATCCGAAAGCCATGGGGACACTTATGATCTGGGAGACAGCACCGTCATTCTCTCCAAAAAGGTGAGTTGGTTCGTTTAGTTTAACGTTCCACAAACAACCATGTATCAGCATAAGGTGTTTGGATTTAGTTCTGTACATCTGGTATTCAACCAGACCCATTGGCTAGTCATATCTTCCAGACACGGGTCAAAGATGTCGTGGATCTAAACTAACAACTAATTGGTGGTAAGCAATGATACTGTAATACAGATGAAACGATAATACAGTCAACTCTCGTTATCTCAAATTTCAAGGGACCGTACAAAATAGTTTGAGATATCCGAAGTTTGAGATAGCCGAATTTAAGGATAGTTAGTGTAAATCTTAAAGATCTTACCTGCTACACGATGACTGGTAATGACTGAAATTCCTTGTTATATCTGCCACTGTAAACTAAGTTTCTGCAAGTTTGTGTGGTTTTGCATGTTTAAAGTGGTATAAGAATTTTTACAATGTAATATAACATTCTTCTTTTTATTGTAGGTTGTTGCGTTTTATTTACAAAAATAAATAATAGCACATTTCACATAGCACACCCACGTTGTTACATGTTAAAGACAGTTTACACCCGGTCCGTCGGTTCTCGTTTCATAAAGAAACTTGTAATGTCCGTTTGTTTAGTTGCAACCTTGGACAGATGAACGTTTGTCAGGGTTCTTTGAATACCAGTTAAAATCACTAACGCGATCTCTTATTTTATTTACAAGTTGAGAAGGCCGTGTCAACAAGTTCTCAAAAACTGTTACAACAACAAGTACAAACTGAAACACTTTAATCAGCGTTAATTGACTAACGAAATTGGTATTCATTAAATCAGCTAATTAAATAAAAATCGATTAACCTCTTCTCTAAATTACGTGACATCGTGATTGCCGATAATTGGCGATAAAACTCGCGCCCAAATCTTCGCGAGTTTCACGGTAGGTGTGAAAATAACTATTGTTGCCGTTTTGAGATAGATCAACTGATTTCAACAGTTTTATACGTGTGGGGACAAAGAATTTAGTTTGAGATATCCGATACTTTGACACATCCGAATTTGAGTTAAGCGGAGTCGATTAGAATACGAGATAAGCGACATAAAATGCGAGCTCCTAATCAACATCCATTTTCTACAATCACAACTGCTCTGGCCGTCATACCATGAGCATTATATGTTATTGAACATCGATAGTTTTATTTAACTTTTCAAAACTAGTAACCTTTCGTCAATGACATATGTTTTAAACGTGTGTAGCTAAGAAAATTCGAATGATGATTTAAAAATTCTTTATAAAAATGTGAAAATAATTAGAAAAAGTTTCATGTGTGCACAGGTGCTCACTCTCCTTTTTAATAAGTCGAACGGACAACGTCTTCAAATAATCATAAAGAGTCTTCGCGGTTAAATTTACAATAAATGTAAACCTACTTATTTTAAAGACTATCATAATCGTTAATGTAAACGTAAGCTGCATAAGATATATTTAAATCGTATTTAAACAATCGTGTGTCAATAACAAGAGAGATTTAAAAACAACTTTCTGCTACTTTAAACCTGGGTTTAGTTAATTTTGGGAAAGTACTGTTTGCGCATGTAAGCTATTTTTTTCCGGAATGGAATTTATTGAAGCTGTTTAATTGCACATAGTTGCAGATATACACATAGTGAATTCTGAAAAAAGAAATAAAGATACACTGTTACTAGTGTACATAAACGAAATCTAACCTAGAAAAAATAAAAATTCGAATTCAGTCAAAGAATTTAAAAATGCAGAATTCGTACTACATTCAGATATATATGCGCTTAACAGACGTCATAACTATTTTCTTAAACAGCAAAAATGGTAGCACTTACTAACAAACTTTTCAGAACAGTTAGTTTCAACTATTCTAATTTGTGTTTACGTGCACTTTTAAATAATTCCAAAAACAGCAAAGAAGATATTCACTAGTTAACAAATATTGTGACAACAAAAAGAAGAAAACATGATAAAGCATTGATGTTAAACACTGAGAGGTAAAAATAGAATAATTTAACTAGAAATAACCTCTACAAACCAAGAAATGAAAGGATTTATTTTAGTCACGTGACCTAGAAGATCTTACAAAACATCACTTTTAAGCAGAAATACCCCAGATGTCATTAACTAATGAGATAACAGGAGTACTCATTTATACTATAATAACATTATTACAATAAGAACTTACATCAAGTGGGGGTTAAAAGCTGCAAAAAGTCTCAAAGCTTCTTAAAGAAAGAAGAAAACGCGCCAAACGCATGGAATCAGGGGAGCTAACTCAAAAGAAAAAGAAAAGAAAAAAAATGGTAAATAAATTTTCTGCGGCACATAAAAATATTAAATTTCGGATAACAGCTGGCAGTCCACTATTTTTTGACAATTAATCTGCTAAAGTTATGATAATTTTGAAACTACCAATTATAGCATCCCTTTCTTTGTACTTCAACCTATCAGGATTTTAGCGTGAATGATCATTTTACGAACATTGGTCTTTGGTTCCTTAGGTCCATTTAAACTTGAACTGGATTCTACAATCATTTACACTTCGAAATGTACGTCATCACTTAGTTAAGTTATTACAATATCAAAGGGACACACACGTGTTTTTAATTTTTATAAACAAGGATGCTCCCCTTAATAATTTTGGTTAAGTTTTGAAATAAATTGTTTGTGCACGGAAGCTTTCGAACATACATTGTTTGCCGAATAGATATGGTTAAATATAGTGAATTAAAAATACAGTTCTAAGCATCACCTTTTTAATTGTTTTGTGTTCTTACAATCAGTATATAAAATTCTGCTTAATAAATCTGCTTGTCACTATCACATAACATTGTTGTTCAATAAATATTGATGAAAAAGCGATGTTCTTATTAAAGGTGCTTTCAAAGGAAAGGGTCAGATGAATTAAATTAGACATATGTAGAAGTAAAATGGAAGTAAAACCGGAAGAAATAGTATTATATATATTTTTCATCACGACATAATGCTCCTTACTTATAGGTGTAAATATTGAGAATGTCACATTAAATCCTTTGTTACGCCAGGACAATACAGGACAAAGACTTTCTATATGTTATATTATCTCATATTATATTATTTCTGCCAACCCCGTATGCGCCATAGACGACTTTTTGAAATGCTAATGCAGATTAAGGCTGGGCTGGTGGCCAAGAGTCAGGTGCAGAAGGTAGAGGACATTAAATGCAGATTAAGCAAAAGCGATTTAGGAGGCACCTGAGCAAAGTGCAGGAGCTGAACTAAAGAACGAGGCGCAGAAATGGCAATGGCAGGAATAGGAGGAAATGTGTAATAGGTAGGAGGAGCTGCAGGCAGAGGCGGAGCAAGAGGCGCAAGGACAAGTACAGGAGGGTCAGGACAGTAAGTGAAAGGTCATGAGGTGCAGGGGCAGGACTGGAAGTGAGAAAGGACTTGAGGATGTGCATGGGGCAGGTGGCGCATGGACAGATAGGCAAGCGTCACACACACACACACACACACACACACACACACACACGCACGAACGCACACACGCGCACACACACACACACACACACACACACACACACTATATATATATATATATATATATATATATATATATATATATATATATATATATATATATATATATATATGTGTACTGTTACATGCAACCTTATCTATTGCACTAATAATTGAATTAATCATGTGCATTTTTTAAAGGCATTTAACTGCCTTTTGATTATCTATCCACGCATGCAGTTTATAGAGATTTGGCAAACTTTGTCACTTATAAACCAAGTGCGTTTCATTGCAAAATTGAATATTATTCTTATTCTTACCAATGTAAGTTACTGACATTTACATAGTACAAAAATGTCATAAAACGTTAAATCGGTAGTTGTCTTGGAAAGTGCAAGTTCTAAGTCCTGCGAGTCTATTTGAACGACATTCCTATTTGGGTGACATTATTTTGGCCTTATTATCTTTGACAAAAACAAACACCAGCTGGGTATTAACAGTTAGTTTGTTTTATTGCTTATATTGTCTACATTTTGAAAGATTTACTACTACTACTTAAAACACTAGTTCTTCAGCACCATAGTGAACTTACAAGAAATTAACTGAAGTATTTCCTATTTTAATACTTTTATATTTTATTTGTTTTGAGAATATTAACGCGTAAATATAAAAGGTGTCCAGGTTTTTAAAAAAATGTCTTTGGTCATATTTTAAGTGGACATGTTTTTAAATATAATCAATGTATCTGATATTTATTGACAGCACTCATATAGCTATGGGCCTTTTGTCTTTGTCTTTAAACGAAGTGCGAATATTAAATAACGTAGTTATGTATACTTTATAAATGGCAACAGAAAAGGTACTAAATATACATGATGTTCACTCTTGTACGGACGTATTTTCCCAAAATTTCAGTGTAAGAAGCTTTTCATTCCAAACCTTTATTTTCCTCAATACACCTGTTTCACGTTCTTTCATTTTCCCTCACCTTTTCCTTTTTGTTTGTTCTCTTTTTCTTTTTCTCCATTCATTTCGTCATTCGTTTCTTACTCTCACATTATTTATATTTGATAGAATGATTTATTTCTCAATGCATTTCCTTTTTATCCATTTAATCATTCCTATTGTCAATTAGTCTTTATTTCGTTTTGTTGATAGTCTTGTTTTCTTATTTCCTCTTTAAGACTACCTCCAATTTAATTATTACCTTCTGGTTGAACTATGAAATAAGTTAACGAGAATTTTATTCTTGACACCGCTAATGGCAATGTCGAAGGTTGATTATAACTTCCGTTTCCGGCAGTAAGGTTAATCCGCGTTAATCTCACTGACATTGTGCTAATAAGCCGATCCCTTATCTACACACTTACCTTGTAATTACATCAATTGTCGTTTTGGGATTTACCTGAGACGTCTTTTTGGAACATCCAGATACTTGCTTTTTGCAACGTTACAACAATCTTCATTTTTACAACTTCGGCATCTTTTTTTTTGGTTGGAATTGTGGCGTGCTATTCTGTGGTTTTGCTGTTGCGGCATCGTCTTTGACAGTGTTTATCAACTCTCATTGACTTAAATTTTGATAAGACTAGTATTTAATTTGCATCTATTTTTGTTTAATACTGGCAAATGTGTATATATATATTTTTTCTGAAGTTGTATTTCAAATTGGGCCCCTTGATGATGGCTCCCTGGAGATTGTTTCTGGGAGAAGGGTGAAAATTGCATATAGATGGAGTAGGTGGAAAGGGGAAACAAACATTTGTTCAGCCAGTTTTTACAGATATGGAATTTGAGGATACCGGCTGCTTAATCGAACAGGTCTAAAATATATTAAATATATGCTGGCAGAGGAAAGACGAAATAAATATTAGTTCCTATTCTTCACATCCTGTCAGTCAAGATCCCTTTTATTAATGCAGCGCTTAGTTCTGCTGATTGATGCGGGCTCCATTGAACTGGACTATGCCGGACAAGGGAAAATCTACTTTTTACGTCTGTATTCATCTGTATTCTGTCATAACTTGGAACACAACGCTACTTCAAGTCTATTATCTTTATGTGTACATTATACGCCCACATGTGAACAAATTTATTTAAGACCCTAAGCAGTATATTATACCATTCCCTCAAGCAGTATTTCTACTACTCTTCTTCTTTTCTTACTCACATGCAAGTTTGTACTCATATATGGCAATTGCAGTTTAGGAATTTTGGTGCTGTAGGTACGTAGGCGGAAGTTAATAGAAAAACGACACAGTTAAACTGCCTCTGCTCCATATCTTTTAATAGAAAGGAAGACTAGCCTACACTTATGTCCAACTGCAGTGTGGTGTATAAACATAATAAGACAATCATTTTTTGGTTTCTATAAGCGGGGAAGTTCTTTTGTCATTTTATGTGTAGATAATCACACATCGATTAATTTATTAGGTGTAGATTTGTCTGACACATGTGTATATACGGTTTTCATGGGCAAATGACCACTTTTGTTGGGGACAGCATAAAGCATCATGATCATTCGACCGAAGAAGTAAGTGAGGTTGATAACTTATGTTCTGGACAATCATCCAACCCGAGATGACGCCTTTGCTTCTGCTTACTACACTACTGTCATTTTGTCCATGTACAAGAACAGGTGTCCCAGACAAAATGGGAAGATGAAAACTTCATCAGGTTGGACAAGACGGTCCAGTTCAACCTGTGATCCATAAGACTGAAAATTGGATAGCACTACGGGCCATTCGGAAGCAATATCAGTTCTGCTGAGAATAGGAGGTTCTGATTATTTGAATTTGTAGCGGTATAAATGAAAATCTAGTTATTGCCCAATGCCCTGGTATGCATTTGGCTTAACAATAAATTATTATTATTATTATTACTACCTTATATGAAGGAGCCTTAATCACAAGAGTGCTCAAAGGCACCTAACTAAATTGTAACTAAAACATTGACAAGAAATAAAACTTGTGTAGCAATTGGAAATAATAGATAAAAAATTAAGAATATTAAGAAATTAGTACAAATGAGCATTAATAAAAAAGGTGTGTTTCAGAGCCCTCTTAAATCTTGTCAGTGTTGAAAGGGCCCTGAGGTAAACCGGAAGGCTGTTCCATAGGCTCGGGGCAGCAGAACAAAAGGATCGCTCCCCTAGGCATGACTTGGTCCTTGGTGTGACCAGGAGCCGTTGATCAATGGAGCGAAGAGGTCTGCTCGGTTAATTAATATTGATTATATCTGATATGTAGGTTGGAGCAGTGCCATTGATCGCACGGAAAGTGTGCACAAAAACCTTGAACTCGATTCGACTACTTACTGGTAACCAGTGTAAATCCACAAGAATTGAAGAAATGTAGTCAAACCGCTTCGCGCGGATGATAAGACGAGCTGCCGAATTGTGAACTCTTTGTAAACAGTGGATGAGATTTTTTTGGAAGGCCAATTAACTTACTACAAGCGTGAATTATTTTGTCCATGAACCAGTGATTTTAGTGCGCTTTCAGACACGCAGCGTATCAGATGACTATTTTCCTTAAATGCATGAAACATGACCGTGCAACTGGTTTAACTTGGCTGCTATGGACATTGTGCGGTCAAACACAACACCAATATTTCTTACAGATTCACTGGATCTGACAGAATAGACCGTTGCAGTAGTTTAGATTGGAACTGATATATGTTTGTTTCTTAAATTCGAAGTCTGTAGTTGTAACTGCAAGTAACTGGACACTGTTAAACAACCATCAAAATGGAGAAAAAGGAAATGGTTCTCATCTCCTGATTTGATAGAAGCCAATTTAAATAAATCTCCGGAGGGGTTGACTGTCGGTCCACACATATGTTTTCTGTTTCTGTGTGCCCTTAGAAAACAGATCAATATCCAAACAACTGTCGACACGGCAGCTGAGGTAACAATTATTTCTGAGAAATTCTTTGACAAATAAATTGGAAAAAGCCCGCGTAAAAACAGTCATGCTGCAAACCGTTATGCAAATGTGTCTGTTACAGAACATTATCTTTTCGACCCTTAATAAAGACTGTGTTCCGACCAGTTTGGCTGATTTGTTACACCAACCTGTGGTGAGTTATGTGATTGTGTATACAGTAAATGTAAATACCTGATTTTGAGGTTTGCAAATGTATGCTGAGAATGACGTTAATCTTAGGATATTACTAAGATTGAACACCCTATTGTTAATGGCAAAGCTAAAGAAATGTTGGAAAGGGTGCGGAGATCTCCTGTCCATTTAGAATAGCTTATGTGGAGAAAAAAAGGGAACGAAAATTCTATCACCGCCTGTGTCAATATGTTTTCAGTCCCAGTTCTGATACGGAAGAGGGATGGCATTGTTAAGTGGTGGGATGTTTGCTGGAGACAGAGTATATGAAACAAGCTATAAGTTACCTGTCGTTGCGGTGTACATGGAAACGTTGCATGGTTTTATTTCTAAGTTCCTAATATAAGCAAATTAAAATAAGTAAAGCTGATCGAACTATACCGCTTTCACAACTATGCACCCGTTTCTGTTCTCGAGGATGCCTTACTGTCTATGTAATGCGCTACCCACTTACTGCAGCGCCATGAAATTAATCCTTTGAGGATTAAACTGACGTACTACTTTGGCCTGCCTTGATGGTGTTTTGGTTCTGGGGAAGAACTAAACCATTCGGACAACTTAAAAAAATTGTTTTCAAGATTTCCATCTGAATGGTCTAAGGCTTAATCCAAAGAAGTGCTCACTTGTTTCAAGGGCAGGTGTGATATCCTCGGTAACTGAGTTCGAACGGTTTTAGAATAAGCCATGAGCATAGAGACGTTGTTTCCAACTGTAACATATACCTATCAATACTAAAAATAACTGAACAATTGAACCGCCGATATGCTTTTGCGAGAAAGTCCCTCTTTCTTTCCAGTTTCAACTGCATGCCCAATGTGGTCAGGCAAATTGACACTGACTCAGGTCCTTGTCCCTATTGACCTATTCCTATTCTCTTTCCTCGAATAAAGAGATTATATCAATAATATTTATGCTGTGACATTAGATAAAGATGAGGATAACTTTGAAGCTTCACAGTAAAATGATTAAGACCTTTCTTTTCTTCTAACATAAGCTTGAGAATCTCCGTTAGTTATCCCTTCTTTTCAGATCCTAATTTAAAACGGTATTGGATTGTAAAGAAGGATGAAATTCAAATAAGCGGAAATATATTCATAAAAGACAAAACGGGGCTACCAGTTCATTACTAAAAAGATGGTAGGGGAAGTCTAAGTACCACTATATTTCTAGCAGTGCATTAAGCGGTGGACAGGTCTGTGAGTCGGATTTAAGAGAAGTGTTTTTGATGACGGATTTGCTGCTTTCGAGTATGCCCAACAGATTGCTCGAGATACCCTACCTCATGATCTTAAAGTTCTTACAAATCCCTTGAGAAGTGATGTTTGTCTACTTATTGGACTCTTTGGTACCAAATGGCATGTGTTAACATTTGTCTAAGTTCTGAAAAAGCCAAGGGATAGCACTTGAGAATGTGACTGCTGGGTATTACCGAGTTCATGTCCAAAAAGATGTATTGAGGCTCAAGTATTGTCGTCTTAAACAAGGTAGAGGCTTATCCCAACCGAGGTGGATTGTCCGGTAGCAGGCCAGGCGGCACTCGGCTTTGACTGAGAATCAGTATTGCTTTAGTTGTCATCATTTATTGGTAAATGCATGGTTCTGAGGAATTTTGGTCTGGACCAGTCTCATAAAGGAAACACTTTAAAGAAATTAATTGAAGAGAGCATTTCCATTGTCCTTCCTGTGATTAATTTCCTTTAAGGAAAACATGGCAAAGATATTTAGACATAGAATGATATGTTTCGTGTGATCTATTTAGGATATATCAGATTAAACACATAATTTATAAATTAAAGGGTGGAATTTATCTCTTGGGAACTTTAGTCAAAAATTCCAGATTATTTTTTCAGCTTTCTACTGTTTATGTGTAATAGTCATTTTTGTAATGTATTGTCTTTGTTTACAGTTCTGAAACCGTAAGGGTTATCACGCCATATCATTTACGTACGTTATGACTACCATCGATGTCCTATACGATGTACGTTTTATTCATGATACCATCTACGATTCGATCCCATAAAAATGTGCATTATAATAGAAAATCTAAACGTGACCCTGCCAAACCGTGTACACTACAATACATCATATTGTACAGCATACATTACGCCACGTTACGTTGCGAAATACCATACCAAATGTGATACATTGATATCATTAGGTACGTATTTGTATTTTGTATTTTGGGTTTTACAGCACACCGACACTTGATAGGTCATACGGCGCCGAATACATTGAAGTTTAACGAGAATAGACTATAGCCAGGTTAAAATTGAAATACTTGAGCATATGTTAAAAAATCTATCAGTTTAAAATAATGTGAATTATAATTAAAAACAGGTAAACATATTACACAGTTTTAAACGTATAACGTTAATATAATAAAGCGTTTAAAATTTATAACTTTCTAAGAATACCAATCTCGTTCAAGAAGCAAAGCCGATTTTAACTTGAAAATTTCAAGTCAGAAAGAAAACTGTTAATAAATGTGTGTAAACGACCCTTGAGACCAAGGCCACCTTAGCCTTTTATAATCCCATATTTCGATGTTGTATCATATGCCTTTTAAAGATCAAAGAACACAGCTACAGTGTGCTCTTTTTTGATAAAGGTATCTTTTTGTAAACGTTTCAAATCGAACTTGATAATCGAGTGTACTTCGTTGGCTTTTGAGTCCACTTTGAATTCTGTAAATAAAATATTTGATTCAAGATACCAAACGAGTCTATTTTTTATTTTCCGTTCTAAAGTTTTACAAATACAGCCAGTCAAAGCAATAGGCCTATAACTTCAAGGATCTGTTGGATCATTGCCTTGTTTAGGTATTGGAATGACGAATACATTTTCCCATGAATTTGGAACTTCTCCCGAAGACCAAGTTTTATAGTAAAAAGACAAAAACAAATTTAATAATGTATACGGCAGGTGTTTCAAAAAATGATTTGGAATATCATCAGGTCCAGCAACGGTATCATGAAATTTATTTAGTGATTCCCTAAGTTCGCTTTAAGAAAATGGTTGGATGTAGCTTTCACTATTGTTTGACTTAAAGTTGCTTTTACTTTTTTGAAATTCTTTGGCGTAATTTTCTGAAGATGAATTATGACTGACCAAACACCAATGTGTTCTTTTGGCTTGTTAAATGGTCCGCCTGCTCTTTGCCCTTTCATCTTTGACATTATTTAATTAAGCAATAGTAAGTTGAATATTAAATTTCTTAAGTGCCGTTTTACGCTTTCTTATAGACTTTTTGCATTCATTATTCAACCAAAGTTTATTACGCTTTGTATTTGACGAGGTCTTAGGTATACACTTTTCTGCTATGCTTTGAAGATTCTTTGAGAATGAAAGTATTTTATCATCAGCATTCTCAAATGTTGAAGTAGTCAATTCTTAAGTACAGAACATTAAGAATAATTCCTAATTTGCCCTGTTCATCCTCTAATAAGTTTAATTGTCACATAAGTTTACTTATTATTTGTTTAATATTATGGGAAAGTAATTATCATGCACATCCCAGTTATAATCTGGATATATAGAAGGATGACATAAAGAAAGGTCAAGAGATGAATAATGCCCTGAAGCAGGATGTAAGTAAGTTGCCTGTTTATTATTCATTAAGCAAATATCATTTTGGGCTATAAAGTCTTCTTAGGTTTTACCCATATTGTTATAATCAGAACATCCGCATAAAAGGCTATGTCCATTAAAGTCCCCTACAAAAATATAAGTTGAAGGTAGTGGATTTATTAAATCCATTAATTTTGAATTTAAAATATCTTAATTAAGTGGAAGATAAACAGAGCAAACTTTGATGACTTTTTGGACTGTTAAACGAATGGCAACAGCCAGTAAATCATTATTAAGGCTAATCTCTGAATGTGGCAGTTGGGAGTTGACAAGTATTGTCGATTAATTACTTCATTAAAGTTTGTTCTAAGACCTCGACAATTCCAATGTATTATTTTGTTATTCATAGGACTTTATTGAAGTGTTTAAAATATTATGTTTTTATGCTTTTACGGGTGACCTTGCTTTTTCGTCTGGCGACATTTGTTTCTGACTTTTTTTAAGATATCGAATGCTCAGTAACTGTGCAATCCATATCATCCCTCGCCAGTCAAGGAGCTAAACTTTTTAGCTACCTTGATGGGATCTTTCGATCCCTTCTGTTGGCGTCCAGACGGTGGACCGGTATTTATTGATGGTTTGTTTGGTTTGCGTTGTGAAGTTCACTGTGTTATTGTTGGAGTAACTGCTTGTTTCGTATGGATAGCGAAAGGGGTGAATGTATATTAACCTAGGGTTTGGCGTGACAAGCCGATTGATCGTATCTGGTCCATACGACCACCCGTCTACACCGATCTTCAAATGACACTTTTTGAGAATGGATGCAGGTGTTGCACAACAGCTAAATAACCACAAAAGTTCACAGTGCCCCTTTTGTTAAAGTCAGCATGGTGGCATAAAATTGCCAATAAGTGTGGGGCTTATAAACGATCACGTGATTTATAGGTACATGTACATATATTGAATAACTTACATGAATGTGCTAGCCGCAAGAAAATAAAATAACATGGAAACGTACCATTATATTTAACTCAATATCATTAAATCAGTCAAAGAAAACAAACATGGGGTTCAGACAAAAATGCCTGGTGACCCTAGACATTTTTGTCTGAACCCCATGTTTGTTTTCTTCAAGCACTAATTAAATTTAAAAATCGATATGGTATAATAGCAAAAGGATCGGCCGGGAAAGCATTACTTGACAACCGACAAGATACAAAATAAGGCTATAAAACTATTACATGCTCAGTTTGACTTGGTAACTCATTTAGCACAAATAAAGACATATAAGTAGTCAAGCCAACTAAAAGGACCATACACAAAAACGATTATTGCATTATTGGACAAAATGGGACTACCAGCCGACCAATTAACACCTCCTGTTAATACGCTCCATGCAGGGATCGAACACATTAACATTAAAACAAAATTTAGCGGACATAATCGACAAGAAATATGATCCGCTTAGTAGTTAAGCTACCGCTTATCACATCAGCATCTACATTGACGGTAGCAAGGATGCAAAAATATCATAGGAGCAGGAATAATTATTATCGAAAACAACAAAAACACAAACTAAGCAAAAATTAGATTAGGCAGTAAGTATTCTGTATTTAGACGAGAACAATAGGCAATTAAAGAATATATAAATTGTGTTCAAATAGAATAAAATTGCCAATCAGCAATAAATATTTACTCCGAATCTATCTGCTCTTTACATGCGTTTCAGACGTAACGAATAGAAAAAAAACTTATCTAAAGAACAAAAGAAATAAGTAGATTAAAAATACAGACATTATGCAGGATCTCAATCCGCCTATTCATTTTATTTGAATCCCAAACCATATACATGTATGAATACTAGGCAGCTAAATAGCAGACAGCCTATCTTGGTTAGGGTAGCCTCTGGCAAAATGCAAGTACCAATTGAAACGTATTCTATTCGGTTCGGTACTTTATTTACCAAATAATAATGTCCTTAAGAATGTTTCAGGTGAACCGGTTACAACAGTATCGTTTATGTTTTTTTTATACATGACCTCGTACAATAGTATAATTTCAGTATGATTCCTGTATAGAGTGTATAGAGATTTAAGTATAAAATCTTCCGAAATAGGTTTTTGCCTTTTTGTTTTCTTTGAAAAAGGTAAAATTCACCGGTTAATACACTAAGTTACCATTTTAAGCGTTTGTTATATTGGTATAATGTAATAGTAATAGTAAGAGTAATGTTCTATGGTTCTTATTTCAGCTCAAGGTTTGGTAATACAAATCATATGAAAAACAACTTCATAAAAAAACAATGTTTTAATAAAACAGCCCTCCATCTTTTGAAAGAAATGTGCATACAACTAGGAAAGTGGGAACGCGACACTTTTCTTTTTAATATGGTCTCAATTTTGGTTGTTTAAGGTATAGATAAATGGCAGACATACTTATGTGTGCTGCCATTATACGGCTCATCAAAGGCTCTCCGTTATCCATAAAAAATAGTATCATTTCTCTAGTTTCTTGATTCTTGTCATAAAGGTCTACACATATTCAATCTACACAGCTGGTCATTCAAGTAATAAGTTCGAAAACCTTGTAAGTGTGCAATTTTCAGTTGCGCGCCATCACAATTCTATGCATTATGTTACACTACCACTGTCTAATCATGATGCGGTTTGTTACGTTACGTTGCGATAAGTGTATCACGTTAAACGGTACACTACGTTACGTTACGGTACAACTACACCGTATTTATATTTGTTAGACGATGTTTTTTGACAACAGGTACTGTAGCTTGCAGTTTGTTTATTCATATGACTGAGTAAACAAATGCAACAATCCTTATTTTTCTTCCAGTCAAGAAGTCAACTTTTTCCATTGATTGAAGAGGGTATTGTCTCTTAAGGTGAAGGAAATTGATAAGGCCACTTACTCCCATATTGGACTCTGAGTTCCTTGAAACATGAGCATGATGTCTGAAATAAAAGCCGAATCTATAATTTTTGCTCTGTCCGGTCAGTATGCTCTTGGCAGAGGTAAGGCTTGCTCAGCTGGATCCCCGATTTCCGGAAATATGACTCATTTTCTGCATCATTAGGGTCAGCGAATGGGAGGCAGGTCTCTGGTGTGAGTTTGTCTAGTTTATAATGACCCGATGAACTCAGCTTTTATGTGCATGTAAAAATGATGCTTATTTAAAGGAACCGTTTTGCCTGTCTTCGGGCCGATAAGGGTAGTCCGGCACGGCTTTAGACGCGGAAGGTACCTTCTACACATTGGGTTTGGATGCAGCAAAATGTAGTGGCAACCGAATTGATAACTAATAATTTGTTTCGTCTTTGTCTACTTGAGTTTAAGAAACCTGTTTCCGTTTCTCGTTCTCAGGATGATGGGCCAATGACTGGATCATTGGGGCTTAGAGGGAAGAAGTGCAGTGCCATCTTCAAAGTGGGCCTCATTAGGTAGTTGTCTAATCCAAAAACAAATGGCTTAGAAAAAGGTGCGAGGATCCTTAGGTAGGCAGCAGAAGTTTGAGGCTCTCCAAGGATTTAAACTTAGAGATTCGGTTGTCAGGTAAAGTGGTGAGAGAGTTAATGGCGGTTCGGGATGCGGAATACTCACGCCCGGACGCCCACTTCTCGTGATGCCTATACCCAAACATTTTGGGAGAACATTTGTGGCAAGTTCGGCTTTGGAATGGGGCATAGCGCAACGAACACTGCCGCGTATATTGTATATAAAACAAAATGTACCTATTTATAAAAATAATATAAGAATACAGTCTATGGAGATAGGCATTCTAAATTTATAATAGAAAGAAGTTTTTTTTCCTTTTTATGGTGTGTGTCATATTAAAAGAAGACACCAATTCAACACACTATTTACCTGGTATAACACAAAACTCTCACTCGCTATCTCAAGTTGCTTCGAGAACCCTCATTCAAGTTATTCATTGAACGTGGGGCTGGGTGCGAGAGGAGAGGGTATTTGTACATGTTTGCAAATTAAACCACTTTTCTGCCCATCCGTCTCATTTATGTTGCATGTATGTGGTAATTTGTCGACCTGTGCAATCCTTTATAGATATTTGTCCTATGGATTATTTGTCAAGACAGTTTTATATGTACTTTGACTAGTCAACGTCAAGATTGCGTTAAATTATGTCGAACAACACAACATAAAGGTCTGCTGTCTAAAAGCAACAAATTATAACATATATCATGAGGCAATAAATGGGATATTTTCACAAGCATTGAATTATCTAAATACATAATAATGAAATTTGTGAAGCAAACATGCATACACGGATCCATGAACACTCTTTACAACGTACAAAAATACACACAATCACAAACATATTAATAGATAAAAATAGTAGACGAAGATGATAAAATTGAGTGTAATTACAAAGTGTTAAAACTGATAGATAAGACAAATAAAACACGAATTTGACGCGAATGTTGCGAAAAAACAAGACAAAAACAAGACGCATATGTAATTCCCAATCTTGGGCCGATTATTATTTCAATTTTACCTTTACAAAATACGTTATCTTAATTCATGTTTTTGCAAAGACGTTCAGGGCCAGTAGACTGTATAATTATTTTAGGGATAAACAAGAACATATTACATATGAAGGTTTAAAAAATATCTGAAGCGGAACTTTTGATTAAGAAAAAATAAGATATTAAGAGAAAACTGTCGAATGCACATGATGTGCTTTTTGACAATCCGAAACTACCTTTGTTTTAAATTCAATAAATAAGCATTCTCTCCGACTTTTATGTCTTTATGGATTATAAAATGAATAATAATGAGGATTTGAGAACATCATTATCTGCTCTGTCAATGTAGAAATTCATAATAAAAATTAAATATTTTCATTAAACTAAATCCCAGGAGAAAAAATAATCGTCAAGAAAATATTTTTTTTCAAATGATCCCGACCTTGCTACTAAAGATTAATTTAAAAAATGACAACCCAGACTGTGGTGTCAAGTCGTCGGAAAAGTGTTTTTTTATTTTTTTTATTATTTTGTTCAAAAATGTGTCGGTAACAAACATAGGATGTATACTTAATATATCTTCCAATATTTGACCATTGAAAGTTGAACTACTGTTATATAATATCAATACGAGCCGAAAAGTACATAAATGCCACTTTTAAAACTCTTCTGAGGTAGATGATCAAGCTGTCCCGGCCATGTACAAAACACAATTGGGTTTATTTATAGGTTGGTTAATCGTTATCCGAATGCGTATTTGAAGGGCGTTTCTTAAAGATGATGAACTTAACTGTCGGGCACGTTCAAATATAAGGCGTGCGTTGCGTTTCTTGCTTGAAGCATTGATTTGCGAGCAAGAGATAAGTTAAAACTGAATTTACCTGTGTAACTGTTCCTTGTGAAGGACGGTAAGAGAATATATTAACCAATGAAGATGGGATTATCATTCGTTCTGATGGGCTTGTGCCTATTAAGCACGGTTTCTTGTGACGTACAAAGCTCCTTCAATGGTACAACGGTTGATGTTCTTCGCCAGTCTGGAACGATGAAGATTTACAAAGGCAATGAAGCTAATGGCGTCGTTATATCTTTCGATGGAATTTATGAGAAGACCTTTGACGGAGCCGCTATAACCAGGCATTCATTTAATACATTTCCACTGCTTAATTTCAATATCTCGCGAGTAAATGTAAACAGCGTTGCACACTTCTACTTTTCTGCAAACGTATACGTGCACTCAATCCCAGTCACGTTAACTATACATGTCTACCATTTTCTAAATAAGACGAACCTTTATTTTGATGACGACGCCGTCACAATGCAACCTGGTGACATTAAGTTTAACATTGAGATTAAAAATTGGTCGTTTTGCGGACGTAATGGCATATCCTGTTTAGACGATGGTCCGACTGGTCAGATAGGTTCCTTTCTGGATTTCGATATGTCTGTATCAGGCTCAGAGGCACCAGATAGTTTAACCGGACAGATCGCTGGTTCCAGAATTATCACTCTGCAAGAGGTGAGTACATGGTTGGTGTGGATGTAAATATACCCTAGTATTATGCACATGACGCAATAACTAATTAACGTACAACCAACAGGATTTGGCTTATATGCCCTGAGTCTCATATGACATTTTTTGGGTTCTGTATTTTGTTTGCTCTCCAAGACAGCTTCAATGTCAAATAGATTGATTTAAAAATAAATTTAAAATAAATGCGTTGACATACAAATAACCGAAATTAACCCGAAGCATTTGGCGATCCTGTGCGAAAGAGGTTGATATCGCAAGCGTCCTAATTCCGTGGTTACGAAGGGAAATTCAGACAAGACGACGTTTTTTTCATATGCTGACTTCAATTGATAAATTGTTGTTAGATAATGAAAAGAATGAAACTATATTCGGAAAGACAAGACCAGAGAAAAATTGGATAAACAATGTTAATACAGACAAGCCAAGAGATTATTTACTATGGCATTTTCATAAAACTCTTTGCAATATTCAAACTATCAATGAAATATCGAACTGGAAACATAACATCGTTTTTATTCTATATAAAATAATGTAATTATTGCAAGTCCCCAATGGCATCGAATTATATTTATGTCATTAATTGGTAATTACAATGATTATAATTATTTATGATTCAAGTTAATGTAAGACAAAGAAAAATTAAGGTATGTTTAAATTTATTTGATATCATCTGATTTTTGCAGGTGGAATATAATGGCAACCATACGAGAAACATGCCCGAAGGTTACCCCATGATGAAAGTCGCTGGCAACAGGACTATGTACACGTTCAGGTTCGAACCCTTCGACTATGTACTATATGATCCGATGGTCTTCGTAGCCGACATTAAGAGCATGACATACGCCGGCGTTATCGCCAAACTACTTGGTAGATCCGGCAAGATTGAGCTTACTTCCGGCGGTAGGTTTACATGTTTGCAATTGTAATCATGTCAGACAGTCATAAGTATAATTAGACGTCGATTATTACAATGTTTAAATAACAAAAATCTTACACAAAACACGATAGATTTACAGCATAGTTTTAGGGCAGACGACCTTCAAAATGGACTTCAATCTTTATGACCTTACTTATGTATAAATTAGTTCATCGTACATTATGTGATTTTAATTCAAATATTCATGTCAGTATAGTTTTAGAAAGCACTTAACTGGTTTTATACAAACATTTTAAAGGCATTGGAAAATAGAAGCACCGAGTTAGCAGGGTAATACAGCGGGAGGTTAATTGGTTGGCGAGAGTAGACGCTATTCACGCCTCGTTTTGAAAAAATCCAAAACGAGGCTCTTAACGCAAGAGGATTCCCTATAGAAAAATGGCGTCACGGAAACCTTTAGGCGATCCCGGATGGACAAATAATTTATCGATTATTCCAGAAATTTCAATGAGTGATGTTGTGACAATAATTCAGAAACACTCTAAAGTTCCAACAAAACACCTTGACAAAGGCTACAGATTTTTCCATGGATCGTATGTGCACAATATTGAAGGTAAATCAGGAGGTCAATGACCTGTGATGATTTTGTTGTTAAAAATAGATTGCATTTAGTCATCCGCTTAAAATAAAACTATGCTGTATTGTCAACCTGTCATGTACATTCTTTGTGTTACGCATAATATTTAAACTCTACACAGGATGTAAATTTACCCTGGATTAAATTTTTATAGCTTTAGGCACACAAAAAGTGTTTTATCACAATGAATATTTACAGCGACACTTAGAAGTCGTGAGATAATAACTTTAGATATGATTGACACTGATAAATACATGGAAAATTACTGATCTACTTTCAGTGAAAGTGAACAAAGGAGGTTGCTTTGTCAGAGGAAAATGTTTCCGGTCTATGAAAAAAAACGAATCTCCATGGTCATTGCATGTAAGTTGACTGTTGCTATTCTGTATTTGTAAACAGTAGTATCTAGATCAATCAATAAAATTTGATTTAAAGATTGTTGAGAGTGGCCTCCTAGCTGACAAGGTCTGTTGGCACTCAGCCCATGGCATGAATATTTGTCGAACATCAGCATGCATATGTTAATATATAGAAGAGTTCGTCCTGCCGGGAATTGAACCCAGGACCTATTGAATCAACCGCATTGCTAAAGTATTAACCAGACTGGCCTAAGAGCTGACAAGGTCTGTGGGCACTCAGCCCATTGCATGAATATTTGTCGAACATCCGCATGCATATGTAAACGTGTACAAGAGTCTGTCCTGCCGGGAATTGAACCCATGACCTATTGAATCAACCACATTGCTGAAGAATTAACCCAACAGCAAGGCTGTTTACACTTATAATTTGATGACATGATAAATTGGTAATGGCTTGGATGCCAATGACTGTTTTAAGAATATTATTTATTAACTTTATTTTGCAAATATTAAATTTTGTATGTTGTTGAAATAAAATGATTTTAGCTCATGAAAACAAATTTTTCATTGTTTTCCAGATATCCTTGTTGAACACAAAAGAAATTGAAAGCCAGTATTGTGCATGCTCTGCAGGAAAAGGCTCATGTGCACATGTGGCTGCCCTTGTTTACCAACTTGCACACTTCAAGACTCTTAAAATGAAATCTGTTCCAGATATTGTTTCCAAAACTTCCTCTCCACAACAATGGCAAGTGCCGCCAAGAACTCATGGGATAGTACCACGACCACTCTCGGATGTCAAGTTTGTTAAACCAAAGTCAAAGAAAAATGAAAAGTCAGAGCAATGTGTATGTAGCACACTGTATAACCCGATAAACACATCATTTCCAGATATTGACTTTATGAAGGGATTACAGGAAATTGTATCAAGTTCAGATAGTATCCAGTTTAACCAAGTGTTGCCAGACAATTTTGACAGTGTTGAAAGAAAAATCAGTGCATTTGGTAGTGTGTTACAAGGAAGTTGTTTGGCACATCAGTTGCCAGAACCCAGTTCTGATGGCAGTATAACGCGTGTTCCAGAAGGACCTGAATTCCCAAAACTGCCAATTTCAACTCATGACTTGACCCGTACATATGAGATTGTGTTAACTGAAAATGAACAGTTGTTTCTTGACGGCATAGCTGTGAGTCAGGAGCAAGCAGAGGAGTTAGAGGAGCTAACACGTAAACAAAGTGATTGCCCAGAATGGCACAACCTCAGGAAAAAACGTCTAACATCATCAACCTTCAAAGACATTGTTATCCGTAAAAAAGATTTCGATACATTGACCAATAGGTTGACATCATCCCGTAAAGTGCAGACTGCCGCAATGAAACATGGCATTGAAAACGAAGCTACAGCAGTGCTTGAATATGCTACGCATAAAAATGTGAATATAAAACCATGTGGCTTTGTAATAAATCCTGATGCTCCCTTTCTTGGATCTTCACCAGATAGGATTGTTTACGATCCAAACGAAATATGTCCATTCGGTGTGTTAGAAGTTAAATGTCCAGTCAAAGAGTCGTACACTGAAGCCCAGTTTTTGAGTGAAAACACCGATGGTTCTTATAAACTGAAACATTCACATGCTTATTATTTACAAGTCATGGGTCAAATGGCACTCACAGGCCTAACATGGGGTGATTTTTGTGTGTGGACACAAAATGACATGCATATCGAAAGGATTTACTTTGACAAAGATGTATGGTTTCAAACGTATGAGAAACTGTGTGTTTATTATTTTGACCATTTCATGAAAAAGTTTGTATAAACGACAATGTTCAGTGACCACACTTAACTGTTAGCGTAAAATAAAACATGCTTGTAATTTCTGTTCATTACACCAGATATGTTGGGACTGGTATGATCCAAGCTACAGCCAAATAACTGAATGTATTTATCACTCATTTTCATTATAATTGAAAATTAAAAAAGTATGCTTGATATTTAAATCATCTCATTTAAATTCTTACACAAAAGGTCCACCATGATAAGTTAGTCACACATAAAACCAAGGTCAGCAGAGAGTTACATAGATTCATATGCAACCTGGTAATGTGATAAAGGTCAAGGGCATAATTAAGGGTCAAATGTCAAATAAATAATTTAACGAGTTCAACTTCTGTTTACACATGTTACATGGACAGACTTTATTGTATAATAGCACAAATGTTATCAGTTGCCTATATATTGGCATATTTCACATAAGATGACTGTCAATATTTTTCTTTAGTTACATGTATAAAGATAACTCTATATATTTTCATGTTTTGTTCTATTTATTTACAAGAAAAATCATACATACATGTATGTTTATCTTTAAATGGAAATGAAACTTAAAAGTATTTTATTTATCGCAATAGTTCGATTTTTAAGGCTTTTTAAATTTGTTTAGAACTTAACCTTTCATGATAGCAACTATATCTGTTCTCAATACACACGAAAATGCATGGTAAATGTACACAAATGCTGCTGTATAAACATGATAATGTAAATACACACTGCAACTTCAGCAGTAGCTTGTTGAACAAGTCAATAAAATTGTAAAACTTTTCACTTGTATTTGCTCCTTTAGAATAGTGGTCCTTTGAATAAAGTTAACAAGCAACATACAGTCCAGAGTTGCAACGCTGAGCCAGCTATTGCAACAGGCAGAACCGAATCGAAAATGTGGTATTCTTTTATGCGTCGAATGGCGCGTTCAACATGGATTCTAAGTCTGGCAATTTCCTGTGTTTCTTCCACTTCTTCCTTGGTAAACTGGTCGCGTTTAGTTAAAAATGGAGGAATATTGAGTCTAGCTTGTCTTTCTGCCAACATTTGTTCAATAAGAAATCCTTTGTCGGCCATTACACTGTCACCTGGCTCAATAAGGGGGAGAATTCCAGATTGTCTAGTGATATTTTGGTCTGATATTGAACCTGCAAATAAGGATGACACAAACGTAACACAACCTGATGGTGAAATACCTATAAGTCCCTTTAATGTTGTTGTCCCCTTGTAGTTCGAATAAAATTCCGAGTTCAAGCTCAATGCTGAAGGTGTTTGAATTTTCACTTCTGTGCAATCAAGAATGACACGAGTTGAAGGGTAAAGTTCCTTAAAACAGTCCGGCATGAATTTATTCACTTTGTCCCGTGTTGGCCATATGGGAACTGAACCGAGTTGAAAATACAAGAAATTTGCCCAAGTTATGATTATACGGCTGACAGTTGACTGTGAAACATTGAAACGACAAGCTATATCCTGCTGAAAAAGCCCTAGTCTTATTTTCACAAGAAACATAAAAAACTGGTCAATTAAAGGAATGCTCTCTGATCTGAAAGAGATGTCAGTGTTAATGTCTTGTGAATATCCCATTCTTTTCCTTTGAATCTGAGACCATCTTGTCATTTTGTCTGCTGTTGGTCTCAATAAGTGGTACACATTTAGTAAAAGAGTGTATGAGCTAAATCCGGTGTAGAACTGTAGGGACTTTGGATCAGTCTCAAAGCGTTGAAGTCCAAACCTGCCAATCGTAAGCTTTTCAACCATCTGCTCAAGATATTCAATGTGCTGTGTGGCAGCTTCTAACTTTTCATCACATGAAAGTTCCTTGTCAGGACCTAAATAGTCATGAAAGACTGGCTGTGGTGTCATGACTGGGCTTTCATTTTCCTTCATTTCATCATTCTCTTCACCATCTCTAAAAGGAAAGAGTAATCAGAATAAAAAAACATGTACATGTACATATTCATTATGACTATGACACAGTAAGAGAATGATGATTAATAGTAATGGCTTGCTTCATTGAAATTGAAAAGATTGGGAAATGCGGACATCTACAAGTAACATATTTAGGTAATTTTTAGCACAATGCGCAATGTAAATCAAAATCACATGCAAAAGCAACCATTTTATAAATTTTAAAATTAAGCAGCAATTTTAATCACCTGGTAATGCATGAATATGTGAATATTTGTTATTTTAGAGTAAACTATAATTTTGTATTTCTTTTAAATTTATTTGATCTTGACGCGCGAAACATCTACATCCCTGTAAGGGGTATGATGTCATTGGAAGATAGATACCAGGATAAATAAAAACAACTTTCAACAAGCAGTGCGCAAAAACTCACTCTAATGTCAGTCTCTTTCTTTTTGATGGATTAAGGCGTGGTGTAGGAAGTTTTCTAGAAGGTGTCTCAATACTCCAGTCAAATACAGATGGAAAAGCCGTCTTGGTTAGGCATCTCATTCCGGTCAACGTCCTTACAAAATCAGTGTCAATAAAATGAGCTGAGCAAACCTTTGTGTGTGGTTTCACCTGCGAAAGAAAAAAAAGTCTGAATATATTACAAATAAACGAAAATCTTTTCATATTTAAAACCTAGAGAATCAAACACAATGGTAACAGTTTAACAATTCCTGTTTTGATAATTAACTATCCGAAAATAAGCATATCCGAAATCGTACATCACAAAAGTGAAAATTTGCGATATTTTCTATAATTACCTGGAAGAATGGTCCCTCATCGCGCCGAATTTTTACCAACCACAATTTCTTTCTACTAACATCATTTGGAAAGCTGTGAAATGATAGAGATTTGTTATATCTAGAGTCATTTGTGCACTTTGGTACGCAGCAGTGATATGAAGCCATATTTCCCGTTTGCGTTAAGAGCCTCGTTTTCGATCCAATATGGCCGACTCGTGATATTGGACTGTAACGAATTTGTGGGTGGAGTCTTCCTGGCTGTACTTTAGCCCCAAACCGCTGTGGTTTTCAAGGTGGGGTTTGGTGTCAATGGACACATCTTCAGTTAATATTTGCTGACGAATGGCAAAGTAGTAAGTCCATATTCACGAGCAAAATGTGTCATTGTTTATGCTTTCCCAACTGTGATAACACAATACACACACTTATTGTTTTATGATTGTTTTATAATCCTCCCTACTGTGATCTCCCAATATACATTACAACGTTAATTTGGGGTGGTTGGATGTGTATAGATTTTATCGAAGGCCATTTTAAATGTATTTGACACAAATCAGCAAATTTGTTACATATGCTATTTTCACTATTCTGTATTAGACGACTGTCTACCCAAACGGACAGACTGCATTAAAACAACAAGTGTCATAAGCGTAATAGCTAGTTTAATTACAGATAATTGGAAATGTATGGCTGTTTTTATGAGAAAGTTTCTAAAGATCTGTTTATATCCTTATCCTGCATACAAAAAAACAAGGAGTTTATGCGCTTAATAGAGCACTACTTACACCGCAGTTATGTATATCCATAAAACATAAAATTTACCAAAAAACATCATTGTTAAAACAAACCAGACAATATTGGACTGTTCACATTTGACATTGGCAAAACACGGGCATTGTCAAATTACATTAAGATTATATTACCCCTTAAGCCAATTGTTGATATGTAAACGCATTTTCCCGAACACCTCCATACATTGTTTCCCATACCCTGGTAAAAATAGCATTCGTGAATCTGCTAGTATCTACGCCTGCGAATAACTATACAATGAGGTAATAAATGATATTTAAAGGGTAAAGATGATTTTGTTGAAATGCAAAAATAAGTCATGATTCCATTACAGACATTGAGCTTAAAGCCATTAACAACCGTGAAGAAGAAACGCAGTCGATCTTTTTTCACAATAATTAGCAACAGTGGATGGGGAAGCAATACCATTATAAATAAACATCATAAACGTAATCTTTATGATTAATGTCATAACTATCACCATCATCAACAGCAAAAACAACTATGTTAACATCAGCATAATTATCAACGCCAGAAGAGAAAGCAGCATCATCAACATCGGTATCAACCTCATGCATTTTTACATCATTATCCACAACTACATTATCCACATCGTCAACAACAGAAATGACGTCATCATCAATAGTTATTCTAAAAAAACAACAGAAAAAACAGTTAAATCCGAGACGTCAACAACACCAACAAAAGATATATATCTCTATATATCTATATATCTCTCTCTATATATACAAATATATCATTTTATATTTTTAAGAGCACGGAAAAACGTGAAACTTTGGTATATAGATCTTGATGCAACATTCATTTACTCTGTTAGCTTGAAATAGATAAATTGCAGCAATAGGATCATTTATTAATAGCACAAATATTACACGAGACTTTATTATATCTACCCTTTTATACTGAAGATTTGCCTTGTAAATACTGTAAATACCTATAAACTTACAGTGTACAAGTACATACAATATTCACATAATCCAAAAGTTATATTTTAGTAGTGATATTAAGTGTATACTACAGCTTACATAAGCTAATATAGGTAAATGGTTATGTTAATATATGACATAACATTTTTCATGTATTGATAATTTTTACCTAACTGACTTACTAAACTGATTTTCATAAATATTCACATGTAAAATGCTTAAATGTATCCACTTTTCTCCACAGGAGGACACCATTACCGGAAATGTGAATGCATTTATAGGTGTTTCTCGTTTACATCGTTTCGGCATATTCATGTTTATATTGCTTATTGTATAAATATGTGTTTATGCACATGGGCAATATTGCCTTTTGCAAAAAAAACAAAACAATCACTTCCTATCTATCTATACATGCTGTTAACGCCACCAATGGTAATCGTGACTATTCACTCACAAGTATAAAGAAATCGAAAACTACTTTGTAATGTCATTTTCTGACATAAAATGGTTGATGTCTCCAGAATGTCAACAATGTCAAGCATTATCTTAGAAACTATGATTACTTTTGTTTTGATTTTGAATTGTTTACATTGTTTTCGACAAATTGTGATCATTTATAGCGACGTCCAGTTATTTTGATGAAGGAAGACCCGAGACAATTTCTTGATAGACTGTAGGTCAGCTGGAAGACCTACATGTACCCATATTACGTCTCTAAGCTAAGCAGACAGAGGAGTTGCAGATCCGTGACTACCTCTGTGTGTGTATGCACAAATAATTAAAACAATCTCTACGATTATACCACCCGGTGATTAGAGTCACTTGAAAATGTTACAGATTCCATGGTTGTGAATGTCATTTAAAATGTGTTGTAAGTTATATAAGCATAATTAGCATAATTGTACTAATTCAGCAAGCATTTCCAGAAAGAAATGAAGGAAATCCGTGTTCAAGTGTAAATGCATTTAAATAAAGAATGGGAATGATCACAAGAAAAGTTATAAGATGAAAAATAAAAAAAAAACATCAGTAAAGTATAGTCTGACATAAAAAGCTGCCAGGCGGATAAGTGTTATGCTCCGGTGCTAATTTATGGTCTAAATTAGCTGCCAAACTTCTACATAAAGGTCGGTCATATAAACATAGGTTTATTGTGATATTATGCGTTATCGCCAGATTTAGTCTAATGTTCTTTGTTAATTAAACTAGTAAGATGTATTTAAAAGGAAAGCAATCCGAGTATTGTCGATTATTTGATCTCATACAGCAAGTTCTTGTCTGACGGTATGTTAAGTTTGGTCTGACTGACTTATATGCTCTGTTTTGAGACAACGTGTTTGGGAAGTTTAAAAGTATTTTGAGTAAAAAGAAAAAAAATGTATCACTGATTCTCTTTGCAGCCAAGAAAGTAGTGATTGAATTGTACAATTTAAATGAGAGGAATGCCGATGGTAACGACATTATCACAGACCAAAACAACAAATTCGCTGAACTGCTTTTCAAACTATCGTAAGTACTAAAGCACATATATTTCTTTGCCTTAAACGTAACACAATAAGCCGTTAACACATTGGCAAGTAAGGAAACTTGTCCCATTTACTCTAAAACTTGACACCATTATAAGCCGACAACTGTTACATTGACTAAGTTTTTTTATCTAGTATCTTGGTAGTAAATGTGTCGAGGTAAGTCTCTTGATATTTTCTTCTCTATTTCACACGAAACCTAAAAGAAAAATGATTGCGTATGGACAGACAAAATCATTTACATATACTCAGAAGGGAGACCCTCGTACAGTGTTTGTTTCCTGTAACAACTCACATTGTCTGCTGTGCCTACTGCAAATCTTTCACAAGCATAATCACAAATCATTCTTATATGGCCCGCGTCACGAAAAAGGACCCATCGGAATTTATTTAGTGACATTTTGTTTTTATATAAAAATGTGACTCGGGTTTTTCTGTATACATATTTTTTATTTGAAATAAAAGCTACAATGTTGTTAACATAACTACGATATTTCGAGCAAAACTATTATATGTGAAAAATGCGTAATAACGTTGTAGTTTTAGGTCGTAACGTCGCATTCGGACGTTTGCAACACACACGTCTTTAAGGCAGGGTCAAACATGTTAAACTATCGCTCGGGATAGATATAATTTCGTCGATACGTGTTTCTTTTAATTAAATATTCACGGCAGAGAAACCGAGTGGGAAGTAAGTTCATAGTATAGAAAGCATAAAGCAGTCATAACGTCGATTGTAACCTAAGAACAGAACTTAAAATCCAAATGGAATTATGGAGGGGATATTTGAAAAAAATTCCAATGATGAAAACTTTAAGACTTGATGTTTTTAATTTGCTTTTGAACGTTTTGAGATAAATCGCAGCGACCATTTAAAATCATTATAGGGACGTCCAGCTGTTTATGTGGTCTTGATAGAACCACCTGCGCACATAAGGTCAGCTGGCAGACCTTCCCAGAAGTCCTTTTATGTAAAAATCGACATACGTAGTTTTTTGTATTCCCAGAGTAATGCAACACTGTAATAATGGGATACAAAATAAATTATCTGCTGAAGATTAGACATTACACACGTCATGTACTTGCCCAGGTGTCAAATAAGGATTTCATAAATCATTGATATTCATGATAAATTATTCATCGAACAGGATCTTATTAACGTACGTGTAAGTGTGCGAGTTTTGCACGGTTTATACACTGTTTTTGCACATTTGGCGCACAAATTAATATTAATTTGTAATTAACAAATCCTTCTCGCCTGATAACATAAAAATGTTGCCACACGTTGTAGACAGCAAATCATTGCATTCTGGATGTCATTTGAAGTTTGCTTTTAGCTAACGCTCGTATTATGGAAAAAGTTTAATTATAAGTTTTATGTTTGGCCATCCAACTTTTGTAAGCTGAAGATGATACGTTTTAAATCCCAGTAGATTATCTTCTTTTCTATCAATTTTCCAACTCGTAATATTTGCTAAAAGCAAACTGACGAATACAACCTGGCGCTTAATTTCATCGATTGTCAGTAATTGACATTTATCATGTACTTTACAGCAAACTTGAACTTGCTTCATTTTGTATGCCGTTTGTGCACGTTTTGTAGACTGCTAAAGGATGTTTTTTACGTTTCAGTTTGGAAATAGAAAATGCACTTCGCGTGATAGCACAAACAAAATAGTTGCCAGACTAAATGTATTTAAGACAAAAAAGTCGCGTTTAATATGACAAAATGTAATGTAATCTTGACAATGACTAGATATACGTAATGATTATTTGATGATCGGAAAAAAACTTTCTTTGAAGAATCCCCTTAGTAAAGTTTGAACTGGTGGAAAAATACGCCCAACTCTATTCCGCTCAAACACATATAGCAAGCGTTGCAATAAACCTTAGTGCATTTTGCCAAAAAATGAAAAAAAATAATCACCGCTAATACCCCAACTTAGTAGTACCTTGGTAATCTGTTCATTAAACTATTGGGGTAGTAATAATGTAATATCAGATAAAAAAAGAAAAAAAGTCCAGAAAAAGAGATAACTATTGCAATGTATTACTACGTCATTTTGGTAAACTTTCCAACACTGGTGGCTGCATTATAACTGCTACAAATGACACGTTTTATTTCAAATTTTGTTTTCTAAAAGTTTGAAATTTGCATATTTGGCTTTTAATCATGACTTCATCACTTCCTACAAATGTGCACTCCGTTTAAGCATTACAAAATGTTGGGAGAAATACCTCAACCAATCAGTCAGGATGTCTTTTGAATAAATGTAGAACCTACATCGTTTATTGAACAATTGTGCAAGGCCGACATAAACAAATTCATCTTTTGTTTAACAAATAACAAGGGCAAATTAATTAAGAACATAAATCGTGTCAAAAAATGGTTAATATAAGTAAAATCAGTACTTTATGACGTTTCGTCAATATTGTCCGCAATGTCATTTTGTCGTAACTCGCGTCATATATATTCAATGAGAATGTAGTCAACGTCTAATTACGTTAACAGCAATGCTGCCTCATCCGTACGTGGCGTAATTGAAATAGAAATGTATATATCAATCTCACGTTCTACCACAAAGCGTCATTCCTCTTATCAAGTATTGTCTGGAAGCGTATACATATATTGATTATAAACAATCTATATGGGCTATACTACAGTGGACAGACAGACGAGACATACCCTAATACTACCATGGATGTTCAGCGAATCACCAGCGAGGCTACCATGCCCAATAATACAATGGTCAAACTGAACCTGTACGTGTTCAAGGCCGGAGGAAACATCACTAACGGGGACGAATACACAACTGTCAGCGCCGGTATGAATGCATGTATTTCTAAATGTATTTATGCTGCGCTGACTGAAACTTCTTTTAAATTTTTGAAATTAATTTAAAACCGGCAAAGTTTGAAGCGAGTTTTAGTGGGTTTTCAGTATTCATTCATAATAAACGATGTAAACACATTTTACTACCATGAGAATATTTTATGAAAATAATTGCAGTGCGAGTTTGACATTATGCAAGAGTGGCCTAATAAGTTATGTAAAGTGTTTTCGATTATAATGTAAGATATGTTATATTCAAGACAAACAAATATGTGTTAAATATTAACGTGTTTCAATTGACACGTTACTTACATTGGTTTTGATGAAAATGTTGCTATAACAATTCTTTTTTTTTTTAATTCATACTTTGGAGTTCTTTTGAAGCTACACTGACCTAATTCATAATCGGATTTCTGTTCACACAAAATGTTTACCCCTTCTTCAAAATTTAATCTATCAATTAAATATACCAGCCTTAAACAATTGAAACCTTAATGTATGTGCGATAT
This sequence comes from Sinonovacula constricta, assembly GCA_007844125.1. Classification (NCBI taxonomy): domain Eukaryota; kingdom Metazoa; phylum Mollusca; class Bivalvia; order Cardiida; family Solecurtidae; genus Sinonovacula; species Sinonovacula constricta. Next base: position 41,329,552 of record CM017560.1, read on the forward strand.
TTTTGTTAAAATTTTTATTATACTATAAAAAGGCAATTGTACAAAATTACAAGCAAATGTATACAGATAGCCTATGTTGCTTATTCTGTCGTCCATCCGTATTCTTTACGGATACATGATGATTAAAACAAAAAGGCTTCTTAACGCAAGTGCATCAAAATGGAATTCTTGCTGTAATACCAAGGCAGAAAGATTTCTTAGGCCTGTGTAACATTCAAAGAAAGTCGCACATAGTGCTATCAATCATGCTTATGTTATTAACAAATCTAATTAAACTACTATCTTTATAACAGGTAATGTGAAGTTGAACTTGGAGATCAGCGGCTGGGGTTTCTGCACCTCCGCATGTAAGCCTGTGGATACTGAAGAAACTTATCTGGACATTGACATTGTGATCAAGGGCAAAAATGCAAAGGCGATTAAAGGATTGTCCTCCAAAAGTACTGGGGACACTTATGATCTGGGAGACAGCACCGTCATTCTCTCCAAGAAGGTGAGTTGGTTTGTTTGGTTTAACGTTCCACAAACTATCTTTCAGGTATCAGCATAAGCTGGTCATATTTAGGCCTGTACCTCTTGCATTCAACCAGACACATTGGCGACTCACACCCAACAGACACCGGTCCGACCTGTCGTGGAACTTAACTTATATTACTTATAATAATTGATGGCAAGCAATTGTGGTGTAATACAGCTGTAATCATGTACAAGTAGTTATGGTTTTGACCTATCATTGCCATTGATTGCCATTAGGATTGCTGAGTAAAGTGACAACTTTCTTGGTTAATTATCTTCAAGCTGATAATTCATTGCGGATGTGGCTCTACAAAGACAATAGTATGTCATCTTTAGTAATGAAACATATCCGATACTCACAAAAAATGAGAGAGAGAGAAAGAGAGAGAGGGAGAGAGAGGGAGAAAGAGAAAGAGAGAAAGAGAGAGAAAGAGAGAGAGAAGGAGAGAGAGACAGAGAGAGAGAGAGAGTGTGTGTGAGAGAGAGAGAGAGAGAGAGAGAGACAGAGAGAGAGAGAGAGAGAGAGAGAAAGAAAGAGATCAACATAAGTGTTAACGAGAGGATGGTTAATAATTTCAAATCTTTTCACCAACAAGGTTTACGTTGACGGCGCCCCACAACCAATCGACATGGTCGCAGGCTATCCCATGATTATCACACAAGGCAGCAAAGAAGTATTTCGCTTTCGCTTCCATAAATTCGCCAACAAGGTCGTGTATGACCCGACCTTTGTCTTTGAGACTGGTGGCGATGATGTTGGAGTCGGCGTCGGCGGTAACAGTGCTGGGAGAACCAGCGTTACCATGGCAACACTACTCGTTGTTGTTACAACTATTTTGAATATGCTCTTTTGAATTTATTCTCAAGTTTGAAACAGAAACAGTCTTTTTTTTAAATTAAAGATTTAAAAGAAGTATTCCAATTTCAGTACAATTCGAATTTGAAAACCACATTAATAAAAACGTTCAGACAAAGAGCATCCTTGCGGTCCTTGTGGTCAATCCAGCAATCTGTAGACAAGAACGATCGGAGCCTTGAAAAGGAGTTTGTCAGACACCTATTTCTCATTGATTAAAGGCTCTTTTTCTTGCGGTATTTGTGTACATTATAAGGAACAGTTTCTATGTGCATATGGACATACGCATAAACGTTGCTCAAGTTTTTATTTTATCAAATCTAAAAATGTATGTCCACTGGATATAACTTATCCTGGTAAAAGAATGGACAGTAACTAGTTTGTAATTATCTCTGTATATGAATCTATGAGATACATTTATTAAAAAATATTACAGCTCGTTAAAGTTAGAATATGACACAGATCACAACCAGATACGAAAACACATCATTACATTTCTATGTTAACTCTGTTTTATATGAAATCATTACCATATATGCGATATAAATACTAATTTAGATAGAGTAACACAAGGAAATACAGTTACAACAATGGTACATAATAGTATGAAGTGAGTGATTTAATGCATTTCTCATTTAAGCATGGGTTGGTTTTATAATCAACACAGATTTTCGTCACCCTCATGGATTAGCTGTATTTGTTTCCTGTGTTTAAAGCATCTTAGGTTTCAATGAATGCATAACCATTTGTTTTGATAAGTTTATTTAGGACGTGTTGGCCATATAAATTGAAATAAGATGTTGTAATGGTTTTAGAGAAAATACTCATGGTTTGTTGATCATACAACCAAATATATCAAACAATAAGTTGCTTTCCAACGTGTTAAAAACTGAGATGTATCACTTCAAAATATAGGACACAATATTCACAAAGCTTTGTGCTAATCAAATCCCAAATACTTGTACCAATAAATGCATATTTAAAACTCAGAGAATTGGAGTACGTCCCAAAGCTTGATGTATATATCCTTTAACGACATAGACGTTTACTTGCTACGTTTGCTTGCTTTTTGCTTATAGTTATTTATTCGGTCAAATAAAAATGCAACATTTTTTTTCAGCACGTTGTTGTTATATATTTAGAAACACGTATCTATATATGTATCTGTACTAGACTGAAGAATATACAAAGGACATAATTTTATATATGTTCTTAAAGATTCCGTAATATCTGTTAACATGCTTATAAACCGATTTAGCAGATCAGTGCACGTGTGGAACTAAACTATCTATAAAATTGCTATTATTATGCATTTATGACTTTCTTACATAACAGCAACCTGCAATTCTGAAAAATGATAGTAAGGCTTTAGATGACATATTATTGAGACAGACTATTATCTTTTGATTAATTAAAGTTAGCAGTGACAACTTATCAAGGAGTTGGTAACTGAAAAATGGGCAAAACCAGTGTTTAAGTGTTTATGGTATGAAATGAAAAATCAACTTAAAGGAGAAAAAAATAAAATGTTTCCATAATAAAAAGGAAAATATAAACGCAACAGCACAACTACTTAAACATAGCTTGGGAACTTTCATGCTTTTAAATTGTCCTTTAGAACATGGGACATAACTCCTGATGCATGTGCTTACTGTTAGTTGGTCTTTCTTTGATGCGATATTTTTATTTACTCTGTTTGTTTGACAAAAAAACTTTCAGGACGTGCGAGGTTGGAGGGCTCCATAAACCAGATCTAAGCACCCCAGTCGGTCCTTTTGCCGACTAACGTAACAAGGCGGTAACTGCTGGTGTTCCCTTTTGTCTCGTGTCCAACCAACTTATTTTTTACACTATAATAATCATTTCATTGAGCAAGGAATTAACCTCGAATTGTTCTACTCCACCTAGGTGCTTAGATGGGGAACTGCGAGGTTTATTCGGGTCATGCAATTGACTGGTTGCTTATGAAACAGTTTTGCGCAACTTTTGAATGAAAAATGACTGGTTCCTATAAAGCATCAGACAAAGGAAGTCATAAACCAAATAACAACAAACAAACAACAACAAAACACTAAAATATAACAACAACAGCAACAACTAACAACAACAACAACAACAAAACACCCCACCTCCTTCCAAATAAAAAACCCCAACAACTAAAAACGACAAAATCAAACAAACAAAAAAAGAAACAAAAATAACAACAACAACAAAAAACCACAACAACAATAACACAACAGAAAGAAAGGGTGATGCTTAACATGGTTGTCTTTTTCATGCATCAACATTTTCTTGTGTTCAATCAAATATTAAGCAATTTAAGTAAGTAAAAATACCTACGCGTACCTTACGATCATAAATTTCATTCGCGTCTTTTGTAAATACACCACCGGAATAAATGTTTTGCTTTGACTGACGTCTATACATGACTTCATATATTCGATCATGCGTTTATTTTTATTTATATAGATGAAATTTAGTTAAGAAATTAAGCACACATCATGTAGCTTGAGCATTATTTTCGCTCGATAAGTTCATCCAAGCTACATGTAAATGCAACATATTATTTAGAGAACACATGTTGACAAACTAATGATTACTCAGCGATTGTTATTAAATCCAGTATCTACTCTACATTTATAAAAGATTTAATAAAGATATTTAAAGGTAAATAACTGTTGCATACCAAACTCTAAGCCTGATGGTTTCCCTTTAACGGAAAGACATAATATTTTCTAGACAAAGCAAAAGGTTTGCTAAAGTTTACATAAATGGTGCTTTAAGTACAATAAAGTAAAAGAAAAGGTAAAAAAAAGATGATAAAAACAAAAGATGTGGTTTCTAAGTCAGTTTAGTAATTTTTGCACTAAAAAGTAATCAGATTTAGTTTTGAGTAAACTACTCATGTTCAAAATTGACATTAACTACAAGTGACTTATAGAAGATCAAAGCAACAAAATCTTTAAACATGCGTCACTTCAACATCAGCAAGATTTACAAGGAAGGATAATATAACTGAAATAATAATGTCAGGTATAACAGCAGCAGCAGCAGCAGCAGCAGCAGCAGCAGCAGCAGCAGCAGCAGCAGCAGCAGTAGTAGTAGTAGTAGTAGAAATAGTATTAGAATTAGTAGTTGTATTAGTAAAATTAAAAAAGCTCAGGTGGTAGAGAGTCGGCTTGCGGATCGGGAGGTCGTGGGTTCAAACCCCGGCCGGATCAAAACAAAGACTTTAAAGTTGGTAGTAGTGGCTTCCCTCCTAACGCTCGGGGCTAAGGGGACAGCATTACCCCTGACTCGTCGGTGTCAGTATAATGGACCGGCAGGTTTCAGTCCCTGGGCACCTCATAAGTGCCCCTGTGCTATCATGATAGAAATGTCGCTGCACGCCGGCTTATCCCATCCCATCCCTTCTCCTGAAAAATATATAATTATAAGTAATTCCAATGCTTAATCAATCTTGCACTGACGTAAAATTTAATCATCATATTCAAATTTATAACGTTAAAAATAGGAATATGTCGAAATCGATATGAAGTTTTGTAAACCTTAAGAAAGATAAAATATCTACTTCAAAAACTGAACAATTGTATCTCCTGGAAGTGTTTATGCTTATTTGCAATATTCATCTAAGCCATCATGACAAAAGAGGATTTTCTCATGTGTTGCGTGATTCCTCCGTGGAGTTATACTTACTTAGCGCGATCAGATGAAAATTATGTATAAGTTTTTATGTAGTACTAATTGAATTGCTGAATTCAAGATAATCGCGAAAACCAGTAATTATGTAAACACAGACCTTGACTTGCGTTACTCTTTGTCAGACAATAAGCATCATGTAGATAGTATTGATGGAAATATGTTAGCAATGTATTTATATTGTCAACAGAATATTGTTTACCGTTTCACATTGTCACAATGAAGAGAGATTAATTGAAGTGATATATTAAAATACTCATCACAGTAAAACAATATTCACGACAACAGGAAAAACCGTGTTTAGATCGATTATAAACAATAGATAGTTTCCACGCCAGTGAAGGTCCCTTATCTTGGCAGCCGTCTTCGATAATAACTACAAGGGATTTTCATATGAATTTTGGGTTTATGAAGAAGGGTATATTTTATTTTCTTGTAATTTCTTCATTTGTGGTCCGAAAATTAAAAGCTATACACCATTGGAAAGCTCTTGAAATTAATATTTTAGAATACAATATTTTTACAATTTATAAATGCACACAGAATAAATACAAATAATACATAAAACTATTTGCTAATACTTAAAACAAAATGAACAGTGTATGATTTTCAGTTGTATCTTTTTAACTCTTAAACTATCAAAATATAGTTTTGATATTTAAAATACTTTATAAAAGCTGTTAAATTTGATATAAAATTCAGTAAAATAGACTAAAAATAAATGCACAGTGTTGAGTTTAATAGAGCACATATTTCCCGATTTCGGCCTGCATTAGCTTCTGCTCACAAAGATGGCTGCCTTAAACTGTCTTATAAGTGTTGATGACATTACATGGAAACTATCTTTACTTAATGATTTTTTTTTCATTTAGATTATAACCCGAATTATTCACTAAAGAAAATTATTTATACTTAGTCCATCCATAACATATTAATAAAAGTTATAAACGGCGACCGAACTTATCCGAAACTTTACAAGAGAAATCTTGACTTTTATGAATCGTTTGTGCCCATGGTCCCATTCTGTGTTTCAACAATGGCGAACATAGGAGATTGGAAAAGAGGAAAACCTTCTCTAACAGCTTTAATGAAATAAAGAAGAACTGTTTCAGGAAGACAAAAACGGGTAAAACTAGATTAGAAGTTCTGTTAATTTTAGGATAAGTACCGAATACATTTCAGTTAAGAAGATCATTAACGATTAGAAGGAAAAAACTATTTTTTTCGTTCAGTTTTTCGAGGGAACACCAATGAAGACGAAGGAATTGAACACTCTTATATTTGGTTATTTAAACGTTCTCTCAACTATATCACATAAACAAATACTGTTTTTATCAATCGGGGAATGTTTTTGACATCTTATTAACTTTTCCTTTTTATATTAGGCTAGAGTGTAAAATAAACCATCAGAAAGACACGTAACGAAAAACGGTGTTAACTTGTTGAAGTTCTACAAAGCTCTTAAGATATAAACTCTCTTGACTATTCCCTAGATTCGTCGGGCTGTTGCGAGCCCACAATTCCATTGATTATGGTTAGACGAGTTTTAGAATAGAAAAGAATAAGTGTTCCATAAGAAGTTTAGAGAAATAAAAAGCGTTTAATGTTTTAAGGTTTTTACCTTATCTTTTATGTTTTATGGAAGCTAGTTTTTGTATGGTCTCAAAATATTAGAAACGGCACACGAATTAATAATACAATAAAGGAATGTGTATTTTTAACACAGAAATCTATGTTGCTATGCGAGTTACTTGATGCACGCCGCAGTATTGTATATGCATATATAGAGTAGACCAATGCTTAACTATGTGTATAAGGTGTATATATTTTACAACCTTAAAGGATTGCTATTCTATAAAAATAAATCGGTGAACGGGTTATAAGCATCGACCACACATCATAATAACGCATTTGAAAAAAAAAAAAAAAAAAAAAAAAAAAAAAAAAAAAAAAAAAAAACAAAGAAACAACACAAAAGCAAAACAACAACAACAACACAAAAACAAACAAAAACAACAACAGCAAAGACAACAAAAAAAAATAAAAGCCTACGAATTGCCGATTTATTTCTCTTTTTTATGTTCATTGTATATCCGTCAAGCATTTTTAACTAATTTGATTAACCACATTTATCTGACTGCAAATGACGGTTGTATGTATTTTGTAATTTATGAAAAGTGTCGACACATTGTTAGATCTTATTAATTGATATGCATATTTGAGGTTAACCAGAAGTGAGTCATCCAACTATTCTGGATTTTACGAAAACGCCGTATAAATGAAACTGTTAACGACTAGTCTCAATTACGAAACCCTGTATATGTACTTTTAATTATGCAAGTCAAAAAATACATTTATTGTTCTTTTACCGTACAATCATTTATTGTCATCGCGGTTGTCAATTTTCCAAAAACAGCCACACAATTAAACTACAATTGTTAAAACTATTCAATTAAATGGTCCTTTCATTTTTTTCTCCGCCAATTTACTTGGTCAACCAAATTTAAGTAATATCCTGACAATATGCCCTTAGATTTCTCCGTCACCTCATCAAATCTTGATCCGCTTTTTGCGTCTGGCAGGAGCGGAACCGGAACATTTTTTATGGGGGGTTGGGGGTATGAATCAAGATCCATTCAACTTTATCGCAGTAAATTCTAGATAAATGTACACAGTAAGGGACCCTAACTAAGACCTAGGAGTGAGTAGACAAAAATACTTTAAAAGTTTATTTTTTTAGTTTACATGTATTTAATTTCAAAGCTCTACACTTTTACCTGGTTGGTGGGGACAGGGTGCATCCCCCACCCCTGCATCCATCGCTGATGTCTGGGTCATATTCTTAATAAATATATGTCCTTACAGTTTTACGCGATTATTTTCATTCAACGTAGCATAACATCAACATCCGTAAATCCTATTTAATTGCTTTCACAATTATCATTTGTTTGTCTGCATAACGATATTGGCAATTTAAAAATTGTCATTGTGTCGTGTGAGTGCTCGACGCGCTTACTCGCAGTGGGAAATTCTATGGCAGATCATTACATGCATTATGCATTTTACATTGCAGCGTGTAAAATGTTGACATTATATTTCACAAGAAGAGCCAATATCTTTACATGCATAGCGCTTAAAACTACCAACAATATATCTCCATAATAAAGTAATATTTATGAAGGTTTAATGAAGTAAGTGCTCAGAATATGTTCATGAACCAGTCATTTGTTAGCATTTTTCAATTTAAAAAGCTTCCAATGAAACGTTCAGTCATAGCTATAAAACACTGAGGCAATGTTATCTTATATTATAATTGGTTTATTATCATTAAACTATAAGGAACATATCTAGAAATAGTGAGACTTTTGTACAATGCTAAACAATAGGGGGTTCCTATAGGAAATATAATTGCCATTGTGAAAAAGTGTACTTTTCACAAATAGTTACACAAATCAGCATTTTATGTGACATATTTCCGTCGGCATATGGTATTAAGTCATCTATGTGCTTTAAATACAAACCATGAATGTAATGAATGTTCTGACATTTATTCAAAGTCAAACAAATCGTGTCCCCTTTATATTAATTCTGACATCGATTGTGATGTCCTTGTAGAAAAAGATGACTGCTCGGAATGTCAATGTTATGCGTAAAAACGTTGAATATTATTGTTGAATAATATAGTAATAGTATTAAATAACTATACGTTATTAGTCCTATAAAAAGAACCTATCACCTTCAATAACACGACTGCTTGCCTTACAACAGTCCCAATATCTTCATCACCTTTTTCGGTCCCGCCGAAAAGTGATACAGATATAAAGCCCGCATTTAAAGTAATTTGATTGGCTTATAAGGCAGGCCCAAAAATGATAAAGATTTCAGCAAGAAGCTCAAGAAGCTCTGGGAAATGGCAGTCATTTTGTTTAAACTCGGTCTATGTGAAGACTTTGACAGTTTGCATACATTTGTGAAACAAAATATTCTTAGTTTACAAACATTCACGGCATGAATTGGTATTGTTTAACCAAACGTAAATAAATAACCTGATAAAATGAACTGTCAATTTTTACAGTTGTTCTTTGTTGAAATTAGGTATTAAATGTGAAATATTATAAGTGCATGCAGTTATTTAATACAATTTTCAATAAATAAGTTATTTGGTATTGTCCCTGTTATTTTGTCCTCGGACCTTCGGCCTTGGGCGAATACGACTGCCCGCGGACAAATAACAGAGCCAATATCAAATCACTTATTTATTAACATATACCATTATTGTTCAGTGATATTTTATAGACCATCACTCAAACCATTAAGCAGTTTCAATGTAAGTCCTATTTTGCAATGAATTAAGGATTTGCCCAGAACTTTTAACTTCCCGAATACTGCTTTCTTACGGAACATCACCAAGTAGCAACTTAAACAGGACTTTACAATTGCATATAATGACACAGTTATAAGACCAAAATGCATTAAAACGATTTAAAAATTTGACATTTTAGCATGTTTCTACTACAATTTCAGTAGTATTAATGTAGAGAGAACATTTCGAATTGTCCTTATCGGTTATATTCTTTATTTTATTTCCGACTTTCTATTCTAGCATTACGTGCAAAGTAATGTTTATTTGCAAAAAATGCCACTGTCGGCACGCCTAGGAGACCTGTGCTGTAGCCTGTGCGTGATTTGTCAACTTAGCAACTATGTCAAAAATTATCATAACCCTAAAAATCTTATTTGGTTCATCACTTGTTTCTTTATAAGACACAAATGAGGGCAAAATCTAAGAAAAATGTAATTAAATAAAAAAGTTATTCAAGCAGTATTTTGTTAATATTTGTGCATATTACAAATTGAACACTAACCGAATTTGCCTATCAATATGGAGATGATAACTGCTGTGCTCAGTTTAAGATTTATCTAAAAAGAATGAGTAATCAACATTGAACGCGTTATATGTTTAGGAGATTCTGTTAAAATGTCAATAAATGCAATTAGTTCTTGAACTTGTTATATAAGTTTTAAAGTAAAGGTAATTATTCATTGTCGATATCTGAAAGGTTGCTGACATAAACCCTCCTGAATCCTACCAGAAAAGTTCTTGATACACAGGTGACGTGCCCCAGTCAAGAAAGAAAACTCAGAATTGATGAAATATGATATTTTTTAAACTTCAGTGCAATACGACAGAAATATTGACAGATAATTAGGTTAACATCGAACCCAGGGCCACCCGTGCCTGGCGCCGACGCTCTTCCTATTGCGCTACCAGATCAAGTTGACTTAACATTGCTCTTAGACCAGTATTCACAAACCACTCCTAAACATAAGTCATGACTTAAGACAAAGTCATACTTTTTCATACCACCAAAAATAAGCTTATTTATGAAGTTTCCATGTGATTTTAAGCTGAAAGTAGCAAAGGTAAAGCGACATGCAAAAATACAGAAATGTAGCTAAATACATAATGATGATATTGTGGATTGAATTCCATGACTTGAGCAATTCTTACTTAAGAATGGTTGGTTAATACTGGCTCTAGGATTCGTTGTATCAACAGAAGTATATAGACTGTGTATGTGTTTTACTCTATTAAGACTTTAAGACTTTAAAGTGACTTTCGATGAGTCAAGTTGTTACATCTATCTACATACACAATACAATCAAATTAATTGCAAGTCTAATTTTGACAAACGTTTTCATACGAAAAATTTAACATATTACTATTGTCCCGATAAATAGCCGACATGATTTATACTGAAAGCTACGTTATAGTTTGTCCTTGGCATTTATCCAAAAGGTACCACATATAATTGAATGAAATTGTCATTATTATTAATACTAATGATCATAAAATAATTTTTAAGCCCCGAGCATAATGCTTTTCGAATTGCTTTTTGTAATAATGAAGTGGATTCTATGTAGGCTTCTGCATTATTAATATGCTTTTTTCACATGCTATTTATTCATTCATAAACAATACATTAAGAGACAGTTAAGAAGAAAATAAAAAGATTTTTTTTTTTTCAAATGTGTGAATGTGTTCCAGAACCTGACTGATGAGAGCTATATTCTCAATACCTTTGTTAACTTTAAAGAAAGTCGCGCCCGAGTTTGATTTACTTATTAATAAGATGTTAGCTTTATAACTGGTTCGGAATTGGTATCCTAGGTTTAGCGTAGCAAAGTGTCCATATTTCCGGGATTTAGGGACAATAAACAAACACACACACACAAAACACAAAAAAAACAACAACACAAAAACAACAACAACAAACAAACAAACACAAAAACAGCTTTGAAGTTTGAAAGTGGTATTTCAGAAAGGTAGCTGTTGGGATATGTGCGAGATATTTAAATGAAACAGCAGATTCCCATTATATGACTTTGAGTAATCTCACAAACGGATTTATTCAAGGATATCAGTTATATAAATATGCATGTACAAGGATATGGTCAGCCAGAGACAGTCAAAATAAATGATAGGACTTGCAAACTATTGTCCTGATTAATGTGTAATTTAATTTATCTATGCATTCGAACACTGAATAGTTTTGACATTAATAAGAATATATGAAAAAATCTTATGAGCAATGCAACATATACCGACATTTGCAAAGGCACAGGACGAAGGTATTCATATGCAAGCCAAAATGCAAATGTAAAACAAAACTGTGATGAGTCATTTAACAAAAAGAGCAAACAGTTATCGCCTTGGAACTGTCAGTCGGCAATATGGATTAACTATGGTGATTTAACCGGTTTTAAAGAGCTCTAACCTCGCACTTTCTGAGGGTTTTGTAAAATTTTAAGCAATGAAACGGAAACCGTTCTATTTGAATAATAAATGTCAATCGTGACGTTTTCTTTAATATGTTATGACGAAAGTAGTGACCTCATTGAAAAGATTATCCACATTGTTTTTAGAATAGAAAGAGAAGTAGTATTTCTGTTAGAAGAACTACACAAAACTGTTGATTGTAAATGATTTACTTTCTGAATTAAGAATAAAATAATCAGAGAATTGTTAAATTGTAAATGGTTGTAGCTTCCTGTTCACGTGGAGATGGAAATGAGGAACCAAAGTCTAATGTCCATCAAAGGAAATACGTTCAAAATTCCTCATATGATGAATTAAAAGACAACATAAATTACATGCACAGGACCATTGTTGAAAATTTAACATTAACTTGTTTTTATGAAGAATAACAGACAATGTCATATAATACACGATATTACGTAAAACGTATTATAAAATAGAATCCCAGTCGCAGTAGAATGACCTGTCCATACATACCGTTTGAATGTTAAGAAATATCAAAGCAAAAGCAATTGAGACGGGTCTTATCTGCTTACCAGACGAACACTACTAACACAACACAGTACATGTAATAGTAGGAAAACATTAGGATATTGGCGGATACATGTAAATACAATGACAAATTTAAATATGTCTGCTGCTTTTATATATATAGAATTTTATCATTGTGGGAACCTCCAGCTCGTTATATAAGAATAAAAGACCAGCCATTTTTTAACAGAACCACCAACATTTAGCAGTTCCTCAGTCAACCTAAATAATGTAAAGGTAATACACACATGTTCAGCTACATTTCAAGTTTACTAAAGACGTTTATTTTATTTTAGCATAGAAGTCAGTTCTCGTTGTTTTGCATAATGTCCACCTTTTTAAATTACAAAGTGGTTGGTCTCGGAGTTAACATAAATGTTTTAATATTATTGTAAAATATTTTTTTAGAAAGACATCATTTTACATGTATATTCCCAAAACTAAATTTTAAAAGCTACCAAAATAGTGTTGTGTATAAGACTTACAATTGTTCCGTCGAGGGAAGCGTGCTAAAAGGCTTATTTACAATTTTTGTCAAGTTCGCATGCCCCATGAGAACACTTCCGTAGCCATTGCGTGTTTCATCATCTGGCCAGTTATTGTTGTTTTGTACCTTAAGGTGACAACAACGGTAACTTTCTATGAAGCTAATGGGATTTCGCACGTAGTTTTGATTATTTTCCTAGTATTGTTCTAGTAATAAATAAGTAATTAACAATGAATATGTATCGAAACTAAATAAGTATAAAATTTAGATTTATAAGGATAAAGCATTTGAAATAAGAAATTACTCGTTTCATGTGTCTTGAACTGTAAATCCTAATAAACAAGATGAATATCTAAGCTAAGAATTGCGTAAATGATAAGGCTAATATGTCCCACTTAAAAAAACTACATGAGTAAGTAAGAAAACTGTGTCATTTTTTGTCATAATTACGTACAACGTTATGGATCTCATATTATAAACAGATACATGTAGCAATAGAAGGTTGCATATTTTTTTGATCTTAAGAAGTCATCGTAGACTCATGAAAGGTAAGGTTTGTCTGAATTTTACGTTGTAATTTAACCAATAGTAGTCTAACGCACATTTTATTCAGCCTTTGTGAAAGGAAAATTATATTAAGACAATTATTTCATTGTAAAAAAAGAAATTCAAAAGTTCCATTTGATACGTCTTGTTAGACTTTACCTAATACTTAATAATATTGTCTAAAAGTGTTTGACATGGCTATTAATTATTAGACGCTGCGTTCATAGCATACAATTATGTATTTATCATTTCACAATGTTTACATACAATGATTGTTTTCGTATATTTGGAAATGCTTCCGCTTGTATTCCGATAGTTACTGTCTAGGTTAAACGTTGGACAATTTCACTATTAATATCACTAATTCAAATGTAAGATTTGGTTAGCACTGTAACTCATATTCTGGCTTTTCATCTCGTCAATTTATGCTTAAATTGGATAAAATAGTCACTGTTGGATGTCTTGGCATCTGTCCAGTCGTGCCCTTTATAGGTGAGACAGCTTGAGCAGTCTTCCCATTCCCTTAACGTGAGATTGCACATTAGGTTTAACATCGGGATTTTTGTGCTTTTCTCATAAAATATGCCAATTTCGGATAAATCCTCGGCCTTTTTTGATATATTATTTCAATCTCTTTACCTACTTACTCCTCACAATACGACATTTTGTTTTGTTGGTTGGGGGGTTTTCTATAATTCGATGATTTCTTTAGTTTTTTTTAGATTTCACTGTTAACAATTTTGGGATATGACGTCGTGGCATTGTATGACATTATTATTTTTTCTTATAATACATCATCACATGGGCTGTTTTTATTTCAAACTACTTTCTTATTTGGAACTTTAGGTTGCCGAGGCTTTTATCTACTTTACATATTGTACATACATGTATGTTGACAGTTTATTTTATTACTAGCTATATATTAGTTCATTTTATCTGTGTTAACTCTCGATGCAGGTGCTTACTGTTAGTTGTCTCACTTTGACGGGATATGTGTATTTACACTGTTTGTTTGATAGGAAAAGCTTCAAGAAATGCGAGGTTGTAGCGCTCCACAAACCAGGTTTAAACACCCTAGTCGGTCCTGGTTGCTTTTCCTTTTTGTGTGTTATGTCTCGTATTTGTGTTTTTGTCACCTTTACGTTTACCCTGTTTGCATTTGTCTTGAGGTAGTTTTTAGGTTTTAATATTTAAATATTTGCGGTATTTGGTACATATATTTCTTTTATAATGATATTCATTTGTGGTCTAATTAAAGTGATACGAATCTATTTGCTAATATAAAAATAATATATTTGTTGTTTCATTTATGTTTGGGGTCTAGCGGTATGATAACTCTGGAACCTTCGATTTGTTTATTAAAATGGCAAAGTTTGTTGCGATTGTAGAATAAGTGAACACTCCAGGCAAATCGATGGTGTCAAACTGCCACGTTCACACATATTTGTGAAATCAACAAGCAACTTTTATCAAGACGTTTCAAATGAAACTTGCATTGTTTGTATTTTCCTTGATGACATGTCTGACTCAAACTGTTTGATAGGAACTTAAGCCGTACGTGATTATCACACAATCATGATTTGTAAGATAAAATATAAGCTTTAATGCAGATGGCAAATATCCTGACATCGTCTTTTATAATATTCTGTTTGAAAAGCAATCTGCAACGTTATACAAGAAACAAGACATATATCATTTTTGATGTTTGGTTGCTTCCCACGCTTTCTTGTGTAAATTTATTCTCTAAATGTAAATGCAAAAATAGCAACTCTTTGTTTTCGTGTATTTGAGAATGCTTAACGATTGTCTTATGGTCGTTACAGTATTGGTTTAAATTTAGATGATTTTTAACAAATTTAAAATTAAAATAGCATAAGTCATACATCTCACATTCGAGCATTTATCACTTTATTTTATGCTACAACTTAAAGAGGTTTTTGGCTGCATCCAGCCTTTGACTCTAACGGACAACCTTTATTCTCCAGTGACATAATATTGGGGTGAAATCATGGTTATTCAATATAATTTGAGTGCAAAAAGAATATATTTGTTACTTTATCATTGTTTGTGGACTAATCGAAAATAAAACAAGCATTCCTTTTGAAAAGCATACATGCTTCATTTTAAATCTCCTGCACGCTCTTTATCTCGCCTTCTTTGCTTATTGTACTTGTTTTCGATTATAGGAGTGTCGGTTAAAATCACGCGGGCAGAGATAATGTATCATTCAAGTGCGTGATGTTGTCGTACTAAAGGCGAATATTTGTTACTGGTACAATTAAGTTGTCAAGTTACTAAACCGACGATTCGACTGAGATGTATATGGGCTAGCATTTGCAACATATCATATAAAAGCATGGACGACTGTAACCTGGCCACACGATGGATTATTTACTTTCTGCACGACAGAAATACATGTACGACTTGCAATGTACCACACATAGCTTGTGTAGAGCGTTCACGAAATTTAACAGCGAAACATGTGATCTATCCGAAAAAGTCACAGATGGGTTAAAATTTTCTTACATTTGTTAACGATAAATGTTGTATGGACGGTTTCAATCACGCTGTGTTTTCCGTATCAGAATGGGCCAATTCATTTACTTATTTGAAAGTGAAAGATTGATATGTATACTTGTAGGTTTCTTGTAATAAACATCTTATTTGATACGTGTGTTGTACAAACTTAGCTATATTAATGGATATTGAGGAACGGTCCTTTTCTGTGCAAGGAAACATCATATTCCCTTCTTAGAACACTGTCTTTATGGTAGATTTGGTTGTTTCTTGAACATAGATGACATGTTTTACAGATTCCGCTAAGATATTTAAAAAGGAAGAAAATGGAACCAATTAGAAACAGAAAGTGTTTTTATTGACTATACTTATTCCCCCTTCTCAACGTTTGTGTGACACATTGGCATTTTTAAAGCCATACATAGATTTTATTGCGACAGTTTGATGAAAAGTGAAAATTACAAAAAAACGGCAGTCTATAATTAATTGATTTTGATGTAAAAACAATAGTCCTTTCAAATATTAACAACAACAACAACAACAACAACAACAACAAAAAAGAAGTCACTTCCTTTCAGTTAAAAAAAATCGCACTAATGTTGATTTAAGAAAATGGTTTGGCTTATTAACAATATGTTTCTATTCATTGACAACGCAGTCAAAACATGGAACGTGGAATATTGACAACCACCGGTAAATTTATTTGCAATTGTTTGACAAGATAAATTTATCCTAAGTCTGGTGGTAGGACTTTATGTTTTCTATAAATGAATTTTGGAAAGGCCACTGTCCAAGTACGTGGGGTTTAGTATGAAAGGCACAGCGAGAAAATAATAATCAGGTAACGACAACTGAAATGAAAACTCGATAAGATTTAAGAAAACCAAGCTTCCAAAATAAACAACAATATATATATATAAA